>JAYESA010000020.1:62836088-63436088 GCA_036927795.1 Iris macrosiphon
AAAAGGATTAGTGCCCCTTACCACACATCATGGTGAAGTCATATGGATTCATCCTTACTTACTACCAGACTTGGAACCGGAAGCAGTATCTTCTAATTCTAAGCTCAAAAAGGAAGGTAAAAAATAAGCAGTGCAACTCGATCACCACTAGGACGAAGCTTCATCTGTAATAATTTAGATATCAGCCTCCACCAGTACAGTTGATAACGAGCAACCTCAATTCCATCGATATAGCCAGCATTCTGTCCATTTTATGTGGAAGATCGAAATGATTTTCAAAAGGGCGAAGATCTGAACTTCAGTAAAGGGCTGCGTATCCCTTTACTGCCCTAAAGGCGTTCTGGCAAATCCTCCAGCGGGTTGGTATATGAGGAATACTACCCAGCAAACTCGTCCAAAGAAAAAGAATACAAGGATGAAGGTTAGGTCCAGTCACATGGTCCTTCTCTCTTCAATGCCTTAAGAAGAAGCCATGACCGGCACCAGGTCCTAAAAAAATACCTCAAGACTTATGAGTCTACACCAGAAGATACTCCTGGTGATCTTTCTACCTCTTCGACTCATATTGCTTCAGTCAATATTGAACCTGGTCCTTCAAAACCCACTATAACAGAGAAAGGAAAACATAAGGAGATGCATTTTGACAAATCTCTGAAGAAGAATCTACCTCATGGACTTGAGAAGCCATACAACTTTGATATATTGGCACAAGTTGGATAATACACTGGCTCAACTTTCCATATTTGAGTTGCTCCGTTTATCGAAGAAAATACGTGATGCTTTGAGCAAAGCATTGTTCTATGCGGATTCATGCTTGGCTCAGCTTAAAACTCCTGATCAAGCATGTCCTCAGTGCCATGGCATGATGGAAAAGATCCCTAACATCACCTTCATGCAGGATGGCATGCTACTCAAAGACAACAAATATGACAGGCCTCGGTACTACACCGGATACATCGGTTCAAACAAAGTAAGCTAGATTCACGTCGACCCAGGGTCATCACTTATCATTATTCCTAAGATCTTGCTACGAGCTCTGAGGATACTGACACATAACCTGTCAGCTACCGCTATTACTATCCTAGGTTTCAATGTTGGAAGGAGTTGACCATTGGGAAAGATACGCCTAAAGCTTTAGATAGGCGATCTTCTGACTGAAGTTATATGTTATATGTTCGACTCAGAGGTATCCTATAATGTCTTGCTGGGATGACCATGGATACATGAACACAAGATTGTACCTTCCACCCTACACCAGTGTTTCAAGTATGTGGACAGTCAGGAAGAAGTCAATATAGATGGCATCGACCTCAACCCATTCAAAGGCGTCGAAGCTTAGTATTCTGACTATGTGCTTTATATACCAGAGTACATGGGAGAACAAGTTAATAAAGCTAATCACGAAGTTGAGAATATCCCAAAGGAGGAACCTCTCATGATCTGAGTCAAAGGGTGTACTACCCATCCAAACCCTTCGGACCCTCTTGTCATCAACCTCCACAAGTCGACGCATAATAAAAAAGTGAAGGAGCCACTGGTGATCAACCTCACTAAGAAAGCACCTCAACTTGTCATCGACCTTCATCGTATCAAGCAACTAATGTCAGAAAACCAACCTCTGGCCATCAATCTCACTAAGCCTCCAGTCAAGGCTGAAGCTTCTGTTGATTATGTAGAGGAGGAAAAATCTTGTATTTCATAAATAAAGAGGATTTTTCTTCGCACCATACCTATATGGGTCCCATAGCAGAAGAGTTCTTAGGGGCTATGTATGCCTCTGAGCCTCTATCCATATCAGTGGATTCACCATTTCAAAATGGTACATCATACAGTTTTTACGAAGATGCCTGCTTCATAGTCCCAGCAACACAAAACGATCAACGACAAATACTTTTTGGCAAGGGTAGGAACAAAAAGATCACACATGCCAAAGATTCTGATGATGATGGTGAAAGATTACAAATTCATTGTTACAGCCGGCTGGCTAAGGATATTATTCAGAAGATGGGCTACAACTTGGAGTCTAGCGAAGGACTCAATTACAGAAAAGGTAGACGTAGCCCTATACATCACCTTTCTCTAAAAGGTAAGTCTGAAACCTATTACTAGAAAATCGGTTATGGTTTAGGGTATCTCACACCTCCGACAACTCCTAAAGGCTCAGAATCAGAAGAGAAAATGTGTTCCCACTTATTTGACTCATCATTCTGGGATTCAGATGGAAGCATCGATGAAGTATTCAAGCATATTCTTTCTGTTAATATGGTGTCATTCCACCCAAATGATGAAGGCGATTTAACTTTAGAACCCTTCGAGAATGATCCGTAGGTACAACAGATGGATTCACAATGGGAGCTTCCGTTCGAGCAACGCGAACCACCTACAGAAGATAGAATCATTCAGATTGATGTAACAGAAGAGTCATCCCCGAAACCAATCTTTATCAGCAAAAGTCTTTCAGAGAAGGATAAACGAGTCCTGGTTCAGTTGATAAGGGAATACATTGATGTCTTCGCCTGGAGTTATGAGGATATGCCTGGTATGGATCCTCGAATAGCTATATACAAGCTCAACATCCTTCCTAGCACTAAACTAGTCAAACAACAACAACGACGATTCTGCAAAGATATGATGGACGCAATTAAAGCCAAAGTCAAGAAACTAATAGCATATGGCTTCATTCGAGATGAACAACATCCTGATTGGGTACCTATGTGGTCTTAGTCATGAAGAAAAATAAAAAAGGTCGTGTCGGCATAGATTATAGGGATCTAAACTCAGCCTGCCCAAAAGATGAGTTCCCTCTCCCAATTACGGATATCATAATCGACAATACCTGCGGCTTTGAGCGTATGTCATTCATGGATGGATTCTTGGGATATAATAAATTAAGATATATCCCAACGATAAAAAGCACACTTTTTTTTGTACTCTAGTAGGACTGTATTGTTATAAAGTCATGCCCTTTGGTTTGAAGAATGTGGGAGCAATGTATCAACGAGCCATGAGTATAATATTTCATAAGCATCTGTGAAAGATGGTAGAATGCTACGTGGATGACATTGTCGTCAAAAATCGTCTCAAAGATGACCACCTTCGAGACCTAGAGACAGTGTTCAATTTAATGCGTCAACATCAGCTGAAGATAAATCCAACTAAATCATTTCTAGGAGTCTCCAGTGGCAAGTTTCTCGAGTTTCTCGAATTTGGTATAACTTCCAAAGATATTCATATTGACCCTAATAAGGTCAAAGACATTCTTAAAATGTGACCTCAGCGTAACCTCAAAGAACTACGTGGACTGCAAGGCCGTCTGGCATTGAACATGTCAGCAAGGTGCATCTAAAATCTCTCAGGACGATGCCGACCCTTCACCCAGTTAATGAAGAAAGGCATCTCATTTGTCTGGAATTGAATATGTCAGCAATCATTCGATGACATTAAACGATATCTCACCAACCCGCCAGTTTTGGTATCTCCATTCATAGGAAAACATTTTTTATTGTATGTTCGAGCAATGAATCATTCCCTAGGAGCTCTTCCCGCACAGGAGAATATCGAAGGTCGCGAATAGGCGATCTATTACCTCACTCGTATGATGATCAGTTACAAGCCCAGATATAATCTTCTGAAAAAAGAATCTCTTACTCTAATGTTTGACATTCAAAAAATATGTCATTATGTGACGGGTCAAACCATCCATGCCATATCCAGGGTGAATCCCCTCCAGGTATTGATGACCAGGCCGAGTACACTTAATTCCCGCCTAACTACATGGGCAATGCTATTATCACCCTATGATATGGTGTATGTACCGCAGAAAGCAGTGAAAGGTCAAGCATTGACTAATTTCTTAGTAGCTCACCCAATACCAAAAACTTCAAAGCTATACAACGATATCCCAGATGAATTATTGGAGTCTAATGTAGAGATGGGTTAGGATACTTGACAGATATTCTTTAACGGGGCGTCAAAAAGTCAGCCCAAAGGCAACATCGTAGCTGAATTTGGTATAGTCTTCGTATCTCCCGACAAACTGTCATGCCTCAGTCCTAAAATACACGGGACCATGCCACGTGGCAATGGCCAGCTAATACGACTTCGAAGGATTTTCTAATATAATGGACCTGACGAAGCGTACTACGTTGTCTTAAAATACTATCAAGTCTAATATGCTAACAAGAAATAGGTAAACAACTAATCTCATCCACAAAAATAATATAATAATGACTGAAGCAAGTGCTGGTAAATAAAATAGGGACAAACCCGCTGAAATATAATGATGGAATAAAAGTATAGAAAGTAGTAAGATAACTAGACTAGAGCATCAACTAGCTAGATAAAGATATTCTACCCCAAAGTAGCAGTGTACCCCAAATCACGGAAACTCCTCTGGAAATACCTCAAAGTCCTCAGCCACGAATCTGGTCTCCACTCCTGCTCCATAGATGGTCGGGTACAAGTGCTCGTTCGGATCTAGAAAGGAACCAGGTCCTCAGAGGGACGTAAAAGATACAAAAAGTACATACCATAAAGTAAATACTGTATAATCTCGAGGGTGGACTAACTAGCTAAGTGAAATATACTCGAAGATAACCTTGGTACGTATGGGTAAGTAAAAGGTATAAAGCGTAGCGTCAAGCTAGAGGCTATTTATCTGGCATTAGTTATAAACTGGATGCCAGAAGTATATGCTGACTACATCACCGATCATGATAGCGTACAGCTAGTAACCTCTGTCGGATATATCGACAAGTATATACGTCCATAACTGGGTAGCACATAGTCCATAACCGGGTAACACATAGCCCATAACTAGGTAACACTGAGGCTCACAATCCTGTAGTTTACTCTAAAATTATGGTAGCCAATGTCTATCCCATACGCCTACTAATTGTCTTTTCCACCCAATGCCAATGTACAAGTCACGAATACCACGTGGACATCTCGTACTATAATGCAAGTCACTAAAGAAATATACAACTATGCTAAATTCTGTCACACGTACTGCTCACACCTATGTCCAGTCAAGTATGAAGCTCGTGTTTCTACATGAACTCACTCTGTGACGTGCAATGATACGTGACAAGGCCTAGGGAGTCATAATGATAACTTCTCAACTTTAGGTGCATCCACTAGACGCTAGGTCAAACACAGGTCCTAACGTTAACGCCTTCGTCGACTACACCCGAGTCATTCTCAGACATACACAGTTATATAATATTAAAGTAATAAATATGTGAACTATAATAACTGAATTTAAACAGTACAATAAGGTAAGATATACTTGCCTGAAACTCTGATGTGAACAAGTAAGGATCCAGAAGCTGCAACCAAGGTAGAACCGTCTTGGGTGCCTATGAATATATAACAATAAATATCAATCACTACATTATACTACGCTAAGCATGCACAAGAGTTCAACATACGCAACATCATGAGTCACATAGAGTCTAGACCAAACAAGTGTTCTAACTAAGTAGGTTGGCTAATATTGACTAGTCAAAGACCAAGAAAGTATGTGTACACTTAGTTTACTAGTCACCTAAAATTTATAAGTCCTTTAAATGTACAACTTTTAAAATATTATAACAAAAGTTATTACTAGGGTTTGTGTACGTACTAAGTTGCTCCTCAAATACATGAAATAAGTGTTGACCTAACTTAAGTATCTCAAAGTGTGTTCTAGGGTCATTATCAAGTTCAAGGGTAATTGGAACTCACTAACACTATCCATATTCTATATTATCCAAGTAACCCTAAACACGTGCATATCATAAATAGTTTAGGCTTTCCTTATTTACACATGTGCAATATTTAATTATAGAAACAAGAATTAAATCTAACATGGTTATAATACTCTCTATCACATGGTATAAGTCACACCCTAACACATGACACTTCACATATAACAACCTTGAACATAACCCTAGATAATATCCACAACTAATGGTCTCACACTAATAACTAATTCATGCATCCAATACAACACTAAATTATATATTCTAAAATAAATATAAAATGGAGTTATTTAGAGGGTAAAATAAGTGATTAAATTGGTTATGGAAATTTGTCCAAACATTGATAAATATATATATAATCATTCAACACTCAACAAGTAGATAAAGAACAAATAGAGATAGTTCACAAATAAATAAGAATAAGAACATTATGATGAATAAGTAGATGGGGATTGAGAGAAGAAGATAAAGATTACCTGAAACAACTTGCAAATGAGAGAACTTGGATTGAGGAGTTGTACTCGGGTAGGGACTGCTCCTCTCGAGTTCAACATGCACTCGAGTGCAAGGGGCTCTGCCTTGGGGGGAGGTGGAGGGGATGAAGAAGAAGAACAGTCGCAGCAGCAGCAAGGGCAGCAACAACGGCATACAAGGAGCAGCAACATGTAGAAGCATAAAAAATACGCTAGGGAATCATACACGTAAAAACCTCGACATGTAGGAAGCCCGCATAAAACAGAGCTCTAGTACTGGGTGGCGTGAAACATGACTCCAGAGCCATTGTCGTACAGTAGAGCTTCAATGCTAGTTTAGCGTAAAACATAGCTCCGGAACAACCCGCGTAATGCAGTATTTCCAGACTGCTTTGGCGTAAAAAGGTTGCTACATCGCCACTTTGGCGTAGAACTCGTCTGCTTTTAATGCAGCGAGAAGTTGTACGAGGAACTCTTCGTATTCCTCGAATAAATCTGTCAGTTGAATCAGTAAACCTGACTCCTGATAAAGAGTACTGCACGACGATCGAGAGAACGACTGTTATGATGATTCTGCACAGAGCCCCAAACTGTCATTTAGTGACACAATCCTTGATATAAGACGTCATTTACGCATCCAAGGGATACGCTGCCTGTTTTACATAGGCAGATATGAGCTTTTACGCTCAGGAAGAGACGAAACCAACCGCCATGTTAAAAGCTGTTATTCGTACCGAACTCGAGGCACGTCTCTGCAGTTAATGCGTGAGATAGGGGCAGATCTCTGCATTTAATGCACGAGATTTGGTTCTACTTTCGAAGATTGGGTGAGCTATAATTAGGGCTAATACGTCCACATCACCATCCCTACACATTACGCCAACCAGGCTATTTTCAGCTATAGGGGCACGTTGTACGCTATCTCCTTGAAATACGCCGACTCGGGCTATATTTGCAAAGCATCAAGCTTTACACAGCTACTTGGCTTCTACGCCAACATGACAGCTACTTGGCTTCTACGCCAACATGACAGCTACTTGGCTTCTACGCCAACATGACAGCTACTTGGCTTCTATGCCTATATGACAGCTATTCGACTTTTACGCCTACTTGGCTTTTATGCCATCAAAACAGCTATTTGGCTTTTACGCTAACGAGACAGTTATTTGGCTTTTATGCCAACCATCTCTACGCGAGGGGCAATTATCTACGTGGCTTACATGCCGTGATCTTCGATGAGCGATTATACACATTACCTCATAATGGGACACGCGTCACACGCCAATTCAAGAGATCATTCATACGTAGGTAGCAGTTATCATAACCGCTGCGTAAAAGGTGCAGTTCTCTCTGCTATTCGATTTCTATGCCAACTGTAGCTGAACTCAATAAATAGAGACTTCAGTTCAAATGTGAGAAGGAGAGGAGAGCACGAAGGTCGAAGGGTAGGAGAAAAGGGTGGAAAGTCGAAGATTTTTCAAGAAAAGAGAGTATATCCAGAGAGTGTTTTGGCAACGAGAGTTCAATCCCTCCTGCAGTCTTTGAAGCTTCTTTTTCGTCTTCTACAGCACTTCTTCATCATCGTATGGTCCAAGGGACAAAGTGATCGACCGCAGATCAGACTCCTATAGCAATATTTTTCCAGAATCAAATTTTTGTACTAAACATCCTCATATAGGATTAATTGTACTTCTTTTTCTTGTTTGTAAACCAAAGAAAGGGTTTCGTATAAACCTAGTTTAAATTTCTTTCGTTTATTATCAAACACAAGATGGCGACTTTGCTGGGGAAAACTTTCTCATCCGACGAGAAAACTATTGCTCAACACGGTGCTGTATCCGTAGGATCAACGAAGAAGACCTTGGTCGTCCAATTCGACCAATCGGCTTATGAAGACATGCTTCGAGCAGGGGGTAGCTTCCATTCCCTCTCTGTCCAAGACAACAGGAAATTGCGTAAAGTATGGATGCCCCGGACATCCTCTACCATTCCTGCGGACTCTCTCTCTCTCCGACCAACAAGGTTGTAGCATCGCAACCTGTGCGCCCCGCGCATAAAACTTTGTCTTCCGTTTGTGACGTGGCAGACAAAGCTTCTGGCAATGCCTCAGTGCCAACCCAGAAGTCTACTCCGCACCCCGCACATAAAACTTTGTCTTCCATCTGTGACGTGGCAGACAAAGCTTCTGGCAATGCCTCAGTGCCAATCCAGAAGTCTACTCCGTGCACCGCGCGTAAAACTTTGTCTCCCGTCTGTGACGTGGCAGACAAAGCTTCTGGCAATACCTCAGGGCCAATCCAGAGTCTACATCGTGCCCCGCACGTAAAATTCAGTCTCCCGTCTGTGACGTGGTAGACAAAATTTCTGATAATGCCTCAGTGCCAATTCAGAAATTCCAAACGCGCTCTGCGCGTAAAAATACATCTTCCCTCGGTGAAAAGGCAGATGGTCCTTGCAATCACTGCAAGGGAAAACAAGTGGCGGATTTCCCGACCTCTCGGCTTTTACGCCATCAAGAGAAGAATCTGCCCGCTTTTCAGATTATGCGAAATGCTGATGGCCGATTGAGGACTTCCTCAGTTTTACGCCAACCTGTGCAAAGTTCCAGATTACGCCAGGATAAGCCTCTCAGTGTAAAGAAGACCAGGTGCACGGGAACATACGCTCCTCATGGATCATGTGCTACTCACATGGCTGAACTGCTCTACTCATATGGCAGAGAAAGTGTTCTGGTTCCTAATCTCCATAGGCCCAATGATGTAAAAAGGCAGAAAAAGCCTTCTTGTTCTTCTTCTGCTAATATTGCTGATTTACGTAATTTCTTGATCCAGAAACGCAAAAACCGGGGTCAAAATCAAGATTTAGCGCCCCTAACTTCCAAACATGGAGAGATCATGTGGGAAGATGCGTCAATATCTAATGTCGTCATGACATATGGGCCACATGAAGATTCTATCTTTATTATCCCGTCTACTCGCAACAATCAGCATCCAATAGTCTTCGATCGCATGCAGAGCAGACCAATTGTACAAGAAGATTCTCGTGAGTCTGATGCTGGGAAAATGCAAATCCACAGATATAGCCCACAGGCTTTAAAGATTATACATGGGTTACGATTTAAAGTTGAAACAAGGCCTCAACTATGGAAAAGGCAGACGAACACCGTTGCATGGTAATCCTTACTATCAATAAACTTATTTTGGGTTGGGGTATATTGCATCTTTTGCAAACTCCAAACCTCCAGAGTCTGATCCTGTAATTCCAGAGGCAGGTCCTTCTAAATCAACTTCTGTGGATAAATGCCATGACATGTCTGGGGGTAGTCTACCTCGACAAAATAGGGCAGCATCCAAAGCTGGGGGTAAAATTTTCTCTGAGTCCGAAGATGATGCAACGATGACCATCTTCCTGAAAGACTGTAAAACTCAGGCATCGGGAGCCAGAAGGCCAAAAGGGACTTTCTCCTTCAATGAAGATGACATCATTGAAATCTTTAATATATTGATGAAGGAACACAAACTTCGGCTACCCAACATCAGATACCCTGAGAGGACTGGCAAAGTCGATGACCCAGATTATTGCCTCTTTCATTGGTACATTCATCACCCCATAAAGGCATGCTATGTACTAAAAAGGAGAATCCAGGAGTTGATCGACGCCAAAGTCATCACTCTGCATTTATAAACAAGGAGACGATCAGGGCAAATTGATCTCACTCCAACGTGGCAATTTGCTCCCTCAAGAAGTACCGGGTGAGGAGTCCCTAAAGTCTTCCCAGCGGAGCAACCTTCAGGAAATTACTCTCCGGTAAGTTTTTCGTACATCAGTTCACGTCCATATTACCTCTGAACTGTTGTCCAAACATTTCTTCCCCCAGCTGAGTTTTTGCCATGTCCAAGTGACCTCTGAGCAAACCTCTCAGGTTGTTGCTATTGATTAGATCACGTCCATATTATCTCTGAACTACATCTTTTTCATTTTCCCCGACAGTGTAAATCTATCAGCAGAGTAAATGGTCACTTCTATATACCTCTGTCCGGTTTTTCTTTACCCCCACAAAGTCATATCTTACCATATCCACATTGCCTCTGAGTAAGATATTTTTAGAACTTCTCCATGTCCATATTAACCCTGAGTGAAGTTCTTCTCTTCGACTCCCTACTATCACGTTCGCATAACCCCTGATAGTGCTAGTCATTTCAACTTATTATCTGTACTTAAAGTACGCCATGGGTAATAAGTCCACAACCCAGATGAACAAATCAATTCTTGGTTCTTTATCCCCAACAAATGCCTATGTACAACATTTTCTCCTTCGTTACAAATTCTTACAAAGAGCCATCATCCGTATCCAAAAGCCCCGAATACGCAATGGATGGTGGATCTTCAAAATCTCCCCAGCAGGAGCTATCCTCAAGTCTACTTGCACACTCCCGCAGTGACTATTCAAAACCAATCTCATTAGACGCTAGCCATGCTCATATTTGCCTTTGAGCTATCGTCCCATCAATCTCCCCAGCGGAGCAATCCTTTGGTCTATCTTCATGTTTGGATAGACCACACTCAATGAATCACTCCTCAAAATAAGTTTTTCAGACACTAGTTCATGTTCATATTACCTCTGAACTACTGTCATAATATTTCTCTCGAACTGAGTTTGTCATATTCATATTACCTCTGAGCAAACCCCGAGTTTTGGCTATCAATTTTTATATCCATATTACCTCTGATATTGGTTTTCATCTCAACCTAGCACTCGTACTTAAACTTTAAGTATGCCAGTGGTGGTAGGTCCACAAAAACTGCCACGTCCATATTACCTCTGGCAGGGCTTGTCTTAAACTTATTACTTGCACTCTCGTGCACAAGAAGTAATAGGTCCACAAAAAACCCCTAGTGGGATGCCCGCAATGGAAATGAGTTGTTCATGTCCATATTACCTCTGAACTATCCTCCCTTTTCTCCAGTCGATAAACATTCAGTTCATGTCCATATTACCTCTAAACTACGTCTCTCCACTATCCCCACAGAGTCATATTTTATCGCGTCTATATTTCTGTTAGGACTTATCTCGAACCTATTACTTGCACTAAACGTGCACAAAGTAATGGGTCTATAAGAAAATCCCCAACAGGATATCTTCGCTACCCACAAAAATCTATCACGTCCATATTACCTCTGATAGATCTTGTTTCGAACTTATTATTTGCACTCAACGTGCGCAACAAATAATAGGTCCACCAAAGATCCCCTAGTGGGATGTCCTCAACGAACACGGTATTGTACTACGTCCATATTACCTCTAGTACGATATTCAAAGTTTACAGAAACAATCATAAAGAAAGGGAGGGCCCTCATGTGATTGAAACCATATTCGCAAATGGCGCTTACAGATGAGCCAAGCCTAATGAAGTTTTGATAATGGCTCCTATCAACAGCAAATTTTCGAATAAGTACTATGCTTGATCTCCTTTGCTTAGCAGAGTATAGTGAAGATTCCAGTCTGACGACACTACTTACAAAGGTTAGTTGGATTATATTCTATCAGGTACATACGACCTCTGAATATATCTGCTTAACTAATTTGTAAATCTATCATGTTCATATTACCTCTGATAGTGTTTTGTATACAAATTTAGTTGGATTATGTTCTGTTAGGTTCATATTACTCCTGAATAGATTTATATTCAGCAAAAACTTAACAAAAGTATGTCATGTTAATGATACCTCTGATATCACTTTCATCTTAGCCTATCATATTCTAAAGTGATGGGTCCACAAAGTCAAAAAATATGTTTTTATTATCTCTGAAAAATTAAAGGAGAAGCAAAAAGTACATCATTGGGGAGGAGCAGTCAAATCACGAATCTGCTGCGCCAAAGCGGCCATCATCTCATTCCTGGAGTCCAAGATATTAGCGCGAGCCCGCTCCAATCATACCTCGTCATCGCTCAGGAGGGACAGTTCGGATCGAGCATGAACAAAACTGGCACAGGTGACTCCTGCACATGCCAAGTTCCGCTGAGCTGTATCCAGTCGGCCCTTCACCACATCTAGAGCTGCCGATGACTGGAGAGCCCACTGTTTTGCCTGAGCGAGTTTAGCTTCCAATTTGCGGACCCTCGCTTTATTTCCCTCATATTTGGCCTCGTACTTCGTTTGAAGAGGAATAACCTCCTTCAAGACGGCCCGCTCTTCATCCATCTTCTGCTGCTCTGTCTGGATGGATTTATTTAAGCATTACATCTGTTCAGCAAGCTTCACAATCAAGGAGTCATACTCGGCCTGAATCATATCATCGACGTTGCCTCGAGATAGTTGTAAATACTCGTTAATGGGTTGTTCTAAACCATTAACTATTTGCTCTAGCGCATTAGCCCTTTCAGCGTCACTAAAATTTCTAATCTGTGCTATAGTAAGATTGGAGGACATCTTCAGAGCATCGAAGCCTAGATTCTTCTCCAGCACCATCGATATCAATATTTTCAAAGTGATGTAGAATACGCTAGTATACTGTTCAACTAGCATGGCATAACTCGAGTGGACGCTAGGAGTGGCTGCGATATCGGTGAATCCCCCTTCCAGGAATGACTGCAGAGGATGTCGCCACAGTCGTCGCTTCAATAGATGGTGCGACAAAAGAAGAGGCACCAACAACGGTTGAAGTTGCTGGTGTACTCAACGAAGGAGGCACAGTTGAGATGATGGGCTCATCCTTCTCTGATGATATCTGGACTGCTACGGACGAGACGACACCCAAAAATGTTGCAGACGATGGCAGCTTCTAAGCATGCCCCTTCGATATCAAAATCAAAGGATGCATCAATTCCACCCTCTCTAGAAATATTTGCGCCTGCAAAGAAGACAAGAAAAAGTTAATATCAACATGATGTTAATTTTCCTAAAAGAGGCGTAAAGACAACATTTACCCATGGTCGATGGTATATATGTCGCGTCCACAGCCTGAATAGCTAAATCATCTCTTAATGATGCTAGAAAAGTTGTCATACCTGGAGAAGAAGGTGCACCAACTGACATTGGCGGGTAGTCTTCCCAGTCTTCACCAAGATCCACTCGAGGCTCATCGGGTGGAATCTCGCTGGAAATACTTACAGACGAAGTAGGGGTTACTCCCATTATTGGTCTGGATAAAGGTATATGGAATCTTATTATGCTCGACCTCGGAGGCGATCTCGTAGCACTACCAGAAGCAGTAGTAGCAGCGATCTCGAGCAAAAAATCTCCGGCACTGCCAGCCGGAACCATAGAAGTCCCCTCTCTAAAAGACGAGGGACCTCTAATCAAAGAATCATCTCCAACAGAGGAGACGACAGGCTCGCTCCTAGGAGCCCCCTAGTGGAAGCCCTTTTTGGACCTCTGACAGTCTTCTTCTTGCGAGGGGAAGGCTCTTTCGGAGTCGAAGCCTTCCGTTTCTGGGGGATAATGAGAGGCTCTGCCGGCGGAGCTATTACGTCCCTCGGTATTGTCGTCAAGAACTCGTCTGTCCTGGCAGTATCCTCATTCTCGTCCGAGGAAATAGACGAAACCTCCTCCCTTGCAGTAGACCTATGGGAGGGCATCCTAAAACTTTCATGCACATCAAAATCACGATAGAAGGTATTTATGGACGCATAGAACTGCGCATATGAGTAAAGGATGCGCAACTCCATAGAGAGAGAAGTCGCGGGCATAGCAAAAGTTGTGCTAGTACAGCCCGTGATAAAGTACCGCCATCCCCTGGCTCCATCAATAAGTCCACCTTTGGACTTGAAACTGGTAATGGCATTCCCCACATGCAACTGATCATACCCAAACTGCCTGACGAACCGACTAGGCAAATAAGGCTCCAGGTAGCAGTGGTCATCGCTTTTGTATAGCAAATGGGAAGGTCTAATACAGACCAACCAGTAGAAGGCTTCAGGAGAAAGAATGGTCATCCCATGGCCCCCGTCCATAAGTTTCTTTCCTTGTTGATTGATATGTACAGGGGGGACGATACAAAAGAGCTTCTAGCTATGGGCAATATTTAACGCCCTTCGACAATCTATGACGGTTGCCACGTTCCAAGAGGAATTCTTGTAATTCAACAAGAAGTTATTTCCTGAACCGCTGGCAGGACCGGGAGACATCACCCTGGTGTTGTAAAGAATTAACCATCCCATCAGATATAGGAATGGTAATTCCACTCGAGGAAATCCTTCACGCTGTGTCTCATCTGCGAGCAGCCCATCAGTAAGGGTCCTCAGGCCTGCTTGTATCCTACATACCATAGCAGGAAGCAGGCCCAGCCTTGCTCCGAACACCAAACGCACTGCAGGCCATAAGGTATTGCGATGGATGCGATCTGCAAATGCTATGCCAGGCACTACCCAGCGACGAAGCCAGACGGAGAGGAAGCCAGCCAATTGAGCTTCCCTTGATAGAGGCTTGCGACAATGTCTCATATAACTGAAGGCTTTTGTGCCTGCAGGGTAACCCCCTATCTCCTCGTCAAAAATATGATCTGAATCCCCTGCGTCTTCAATAAGGTCATCGACCGTGTTAGCATTCAACATGCTCAGGAGGTTCAATGGCCTATCTCGGCTATCTACCACCTTGTCTGGCTTAACATTTTTGGCCTGGTGGAAGAAAAGATAGGTTGCCCACTTGTTGATGTGAGCCAAATCAGAAGGCTCCTTGTAGAAAGTGGTACAGGCAAGATAGTGACACATCAGCTCCTGATATACTGCCACTGCCCGAGGGTTTGTATCCCTTAACTCCCTGTTTGTAGGGACGTACTCCTCATAAGGAGTGTCCCCCATTGGCAGCTTTGAAATCTCTGTTATTTCATGAAGGGCTAAGCCCAACTCACCCAGCGGAGTGGCAAAAGTTCCAGTGAGCGAGTCGTATCGCTCCATCAAGGCTAAAAACAAGTTAGGGTTGACAGGCAGCCCAACACTTATGGCGCTCACAGCCGCGAACAAGCCAATACTTTCCAGCTCCGTCTAGAAGTGCTTCAGGGCCCAGGCAGTTAAACTGGCCCATCGAAGATTCCCCGGGCTAAGCCATCCGCTGGTCCGAGGGTTGACCCTGGGGTACATTCCTCCCTGCCCCATAAAGTCATTGCAGAAGGTCAACATCTGAACCGGCTGGATCAGCGACGTATCCTCACTCGGGACACTACCCGACAATAATCCCCTAAAGGGCATAACTGGGCCTGAAGGTCTGCTCATAAAGGCTCCTTGGTTCAATCATTTGTTATATAAAATTTTCCCCGGTCGGCCGTGAAGATCGGGAGTCAGAACCCATAACATCTTCCTAGGATGTGTGGCATGGAAGAACGCAGAGATGGGGTAATCCCTGGACATCCTGGGCAGATACATCATCGTGCCCTCAGTAGTAAACACCCAATCCTCCTTTTTGGGTTTGGTCTGGGATTGTTTGTCGATAACATCCCCGAATAAGAAACTAGGTTTCTTATACTCCGTCCCGTCTATGTATGTCTGGGGCTCCCCACTGATCATACTCAGCAGCATGCGTTCTCCCTGAGACGTGATAAGGGTTCCCCTTTCTTCGGGATAATTGGCTCCAGAAATAGGGAATGTCACATGGGACAAGTCCTCCAAATAGTTTGACCTCAACATCCCGGCAGCAGAGCCCATAACTTCAGCCAAAGGAGAAATCTTCAAGTCCACTACAAAATGCAAGAGAATAAGTCAGTTTCTATACTAGACGCTACACTCTTGCCTTTTACGCCAAAGATTATCAGTCTGAGCTGTTACGCCAAGACTGCAAAAATTTGAGTCTTACGCTGAAAACTATTTTCCATTGCATAAAACTCAAAGGTGGCAGGATCTAACAATCTGAGCTTTTACACTAGATTGACAAAATTTGAATTTTTACGCTGATATTCATATCCAGCGCGTAAAACTCAAAGTTTGTAGTAAACACCAAATCTCGACAGTCTGAGTTTTTACGCCAGACTGCAAAAATTTAGAGTTTTTACGCCGATATATTAGGAATGTGCACGTAATAATAAAACCTCTCCGTACATCATCTTCCTCGAAGAGGCTCTCAGTACAAAAGAGGACCTTGCGCGTTGTAGAAGCATGAAAAATACACTGGGAGGATCTACGCAGCCTCTTGATGCAGAGCAGCGTAAACAGAGGCCTTCAGAGCCATCAAGCGTGCAACAGAGCTTTTTCTGCTAAAATACAGCATGAAGTGTAAGCTCAAAGGACCATCCGCGTAAGTGCAGTACGTCCAGGCCGCTCCAGCGTAAGACAGAGTTCTTCATCGCCTCCATGGCGTAAAACTCAGCCGCTCTTAAAGCAGCGTTAATGCGTACGAGGAACGCTTTGTTTTCCACGAAATGAACCTGTCAAGTCACGTAGTGAACCTGGCCTCTGACTCCTGACAAAAAGTGCTGCACGGCTACCCAGACGACGGCTAAAAACAATGGCAGACCCCTCGGGACGCGTCCACAGTATGATGGCGGATCTTGGCATTTAATGCAGAGGATTTGGTTAAAATATCACCAAACCGTCGTTTACCAAAGTCCTCCCAGCGTAAACCGCTCTTTCGCGTACAAGGGAATACGCCGCCTTATTTTACACAGGCAAACATGAGCTGTTTTACGCTCCGCAGTAGACAAACCGCCTGCCACGTCAAAAGCTACACTTCGTACAGGGCCCGAGGCACGTCTCTACGTCAAATTGCACAGAGCGGTGACAGTTCCCCTCAAGACACGTCTCTGCGACGGATGCACAGAAGGGCTGCAGACCTTCAAGACACGTCTCCGTATTTAATGCACAGGATGGTGGCAAATCTCTGTAAGAGATTTGATTACACCTTCGAAAGCCGTAATTCCGGCGAAGACGTCCACATCAACACTCTGGCACGGTACGCAGCAGCTTCTACGTCCATCCAGGATCTGTGCTCATTCGGCTTCAAACGCCCACTCAGTCTCTACGACCATTCGGCTTCTATGCCTGTTCGGCTTCTATGCCTGTTCGGCTTCTATGCCCATTCGGCTTCTACGTCTGTTCGGCTTCTATGCCTATTTTGGCTTCTACGCCAGGGGTGACAGTCATTTGGCTTCTACGCCAACCTCTTCTACACAAGGGATACCTACCTACGTGGCTTCTATGCCGTGATCTTCGCAGCAGATATACGCATTTTGCCCCTTAGTTGGACACGTGTCACATGCTCACTCAAAAGGTCATTTATGCGCAGGCATTGGTTATTTTAACCGTTGTGTAAAAGGGTATTGTACTATCCACTCCTCGGTTGTTATACCGATGAAGTGGTCACTGTCACCAAAACTCTATAAATAGAGACCCCTATCAATGGGGAACAAGGTCGACAATTTGGAAGATCGAACCAGGTCGGAGAATTGGTAGAAAAAAGAGAGAGAGAGAGAGAGAGAAGGAGAAGGAGAGAAGAGTCCGGAGCTCAGGCAAAGAGTAGGGGTCGACGGCTCTGGCACCGTGCATCCACCCTTCTTCGCAGCCTTCGAAGCCGCTACCCGTCTTCCACGGCACTTCTTCAACATCGTGTAGTCCAAGGGCTAAAGTGATCGACTGCAGATCAGACACCTATAGCAATTTATACCCAGATTAAATAAATTGTACTCCCGCATCCTCGTATAGGATCGAATTGTACAAGTTTGTTTGTAAATCAAAGGGCACGGGTCTCGTATAAACCCTGTCATTGAAATACACTTTCATTCTTTCGTTTAATACCACAAACAAGATGGCGACTCTGCTGGGGACGTCTTTCTCTTCTGACGAGGAAGTAATTGCTCAACACGATGCGGTATCCGTGGGCTCCGTAAAGAAGACACTGGTCGTCCAATTCGACCAGTCTGCCTACGAAGACATGCTTCGGACTGGGGGTAGCTCTCACTCTCTCTCCGTCCGAGACAACAGGAAGCTGCGCAAAGTATGGATGCCCAAGACATCCTCCGCCGTTCCTGTGGACTCTCCGATCTCTCCGACCAATGAGGTGGTAGCATCGTTCCCTCCGTGCCCCGCACGTAAAATTCAGTCTCCCGCTACGCACGGTACAGTCAAAACTTTGGGCAAAGCCTCAGCGCTAACCCAGGAGTATCCACTACGCTTTACGCGCAGAAATCAGTCTCCCGCTACGCGCGGTACAGATAAAACTTCGGGCAAAGCCTCAGCGCTAACCCAGGAGTATCCACTGCGCTTTACGTGCAGGAATCAGTCTCCCGCTACGCGCGGTACAGACAAAACTTCGGGCAAAGCCTCAGCGCTAACCCAGAAGTATCCGCTGCGCTCTACGCGTAGGAACCAGTCTCCCGCTACGCGCGGTACAGACCAAACTTCTAGTGATGTCTCAGTGCCAGGACAGACAACATCTGACCTCTACGAGGAACCAGGTGAACGCCGTGATTTCCGTAAAGGGAAGCAGGCAGCGGAATACTCGACTCCTCGGCCGTTACGCCAGCGAAGGAGCAATCTGCCTACCCTCCAGATTACGCGGGAAGCCGACGGCCAGCTGAGGACCTCTTCAGCCTTACGCCACTCTGAGCGAATCTCCAATTTACGCCGGGCAAAGTCCAATAACGTAAAACAAGCTCAAGTTGCTGCTCCCCCTGACCTGCGCAAATACTTAATCCAGAAGCGTAAGAAGAGGGGACCTTCCAACGTGTCTATTACGCCCCCTAGCGAGCAATGCTGTAATAGTCATAAAATTATGATTGACTGTTGCTGTTCTAAAGCAAAACGGTCGGTTTTCGACCGATTGAGCTACTCTCAGTCTTTCCCGGAAGAAGAGCCCGCGTATGCGTCCGTGAACATGGCTTCTCACATACCTAGGGGAGGGCAGAGCTCAAGACATCATCCTGCAGGGCCTCCGAGCCGAAGAAGATTCGAAGACCTCCTCAGGAATACTGAAGCTGGGGTGTTCCAAAACACCCGTGCAAGGTCACAGCAACCGGCTTCGTACTCATCTGATTCCGATACTGGGGGTCGCCAATCTTCCAGATCAGATGCTGAGAGTATAGAGTCGACTTCTGCAGTGACCTATACTTGTCCTTCGAGGACGCCCAGGGAAATGGGAGTCTACGCCATTGAAGACGAACGCGAGGAAGCTTCGTCTTCAGGAAATGCGGAATAACGCATCACTATGCTGGAAACATCTCTGGGACAAATATAATCCACGATGGAGAACATGCACCAGATGATGCTAGCTCAGCACGCCACTGCCGTGGCTCAAGCATCGGTCCCGCCAACTCAGATACGTGTGGGGGTGGACTTACCACCATCCAACCTGGGCCAAGAGCCTGCGAGAGATCAAGAGTCAGCAGTTCCTCCGCTTTCTCACTCAGGGAATGCCTTACCTCCCGCTGGAGTTACGATACAACCAACTCCGTACCACTCCGTAGCCCCACTTTCGACCGAAAATCCGATGCAGGCAGTACGGGAATTGAAAGCCCAGTTCGACGCCTTGAAGCACAAAGATCAGCTCAAGAAACTGGGAATCAACCAACCCTACCCAGCTATCTGGGAAGAAGTCCCTTTTCCTCCAAAGTACAAGCCCCAGACTATGGCTCTGTTCGAAGGAAAAATATCGCCCAGTCAATACATGAACTATTTCAGTATGATGACGGTGTTGCTACAAGGGAACGACGCCCTCCTCACTCGGGTGTTCAAAGGCTGCCTCTCAGGAGTAGCCTATCAGTGGTACCGTAGCTTGGCGGACAACTGCATTACTTCCTTTGAAGACTTCAAAGCTTTATTCTTCACGCAATTCTACGAGGGTGGAATGAACATGTCTATGTCCTCTCTTATCGAAGTCAAACAAAGGGAAAAGGAGGACGTTCGCACCTTCGTCGAACGTTTTTGTCAGGCCACCTTACAAATGCCTCCAGGAGTTCCGGACTCGGCATTAGTAGACATTTGCAGGAAAAACCTCCTTCCTGTAGTCTCGGTGTTTACAGGACCATATCAGTTCCATGAATGGCCTTCGTTCATCGTCTCGGCAGTGGCCGCCGAAGACAACAGTCGCAAGGCGCGCGACAATGGCATCATGATCTCCGCCTCCGATAGAGGCAAAAGGTTATCTCCCAGCAGCGACCATCCTCGCAGCTCCAAGGGAAAAGAAGCTCTGACAGTCAATACGTCTAGACAAAAGACGGCGGCGACCACGCAGACGAAGCCCGGGACTTCCAGGCCCGTCGAAGTCTACTCTTTCGACGACGACGATATCCCTAGTATATTCGAATGTCTCGTCAAAAGCGGCAAGATCACCCTTCCAGAGCTAAGGTGGCCCCAAGAAGCCGGCAGTACTGACGACCCCAAATACTGCATCTTCCACAGATACGTACACCACCCAACAAAGGTGTGTTACATACTGAAAAGGAGGATCCAGGGGTTGATCGATGCCAAGGCCATCACTCTGCACAACACCGAGAAGACGGTCACGGCCAACATGATCTCTCTACGATTCGGCGATCTGCCTTCCCAAGAGGTCATGAACGGTGTCACGCCTATTTCCCGAGCTACGATGGACATCGTCAATCTCCCTCCCTCTAGAGATCAAAATTGAGACCTAGTACCCCTGACCACCCGGCAGGGCAAAATTATGTGGGTTCATCCAGATTTGGTGTCAGAGCTCGAGGAAGAGACCAAGAGGAGCCCCAAATACAGACCATGCCACATGGTCGTAACTTCTTCTGCATCGGACGAAGACGAAGTATTTGCCGCAACCCGTTCGGGGAAGGCCTACCTCAACGACAATAGAGCAGGTCAGGAAGGCGCGCCGGCTGATGCTCCAGCCGCCAAACCTTCAGAACAAGGTCCCGCCATGCAAAACATCAGCCCTGCGAAACCTACTCCGGCGAAAAAGGGGAAGCAGAGAGAAGTACGCTTTGATAAACCTGTGAGAAATATTCCAAGCAAAGGTTTAGAGACGCCGTACAAATTTGACATCCTGGCCTAACTAGACAATACGCCGGCCAGGTTGTCCATCTTTGAACTACTCAGGCTCTCCCCAGACACTCGGCTAGCCCTGAGTGAAGCACTGATGCAGGCGGAGGTATACTTGACCCAGCTCAAGTCCCCCGACGAAGAGCTAGTGGCGTGTCCTCAGTGCCACAGCGTGATGGAGGTGGTCCCAAATATCACTTTCACTCAAGACGATATACTGTTAAAACATAACAGACATGACAGGCCCCTCTATTACACCGGGTACGTCGGTTCCATGGAGGTCAACCGGATTCACATAGATCCGGGGTCGTCGATCAGCATCATCCCTCACAGTCTGCTCAGGCCGCTAAGAATTCCTACCAGCGAACTGGCTTACACTACCACTACAATCGTGGGTTTCAACGCTGGAAGAAGTAAGCCCTTGGGGAAGATCCGCTTGAGAATCCAGATCGATAACCTTAGATCGGTGGCCACATGTTACGTCATCGATTCAGAGGTGTCCTACAATATTTTGCTGGGAAGACCGTGGATCCACGACCACAACATCGTTCCTTCAACCCTACATCAATGCCTTAAATATGTAGACGCACAAGGAACCTTACAAACGGAGGTGGCTGACCTAAACCCATTTAAAGGAATAGAATCCTACTATTCCGATGCCGTATTATACTCCCAAGACCACACGAAAGAAGCGCCAGGCGAGGCCAAAGACGGACCACTCGTCCAAGAGCCAGAAGAGCCCTCTACCACACTGTCGCTGTCGATCAAAGTGAAAGGACGAACCACTCGTCCAAGAACCATAGAGCCTATGGCTATTCACCTTAACAAGACCAAGTCAGGAAAAGGGAGTGATCCTCTGGTAATCACCTTGAACCGGAAGCCTCCACCCTTGGCCATCAACCTTCGGCACAACAGGCAGCCGACTGATGTAAGCGCAACCAGGAGCGGGGTTCCAGATGATAATAAACATCCTCTTTTCCGGTACATCGGTGCTCAAATTCCGAAACAGGAATCCACTCCCCATGACGAAGTAGAACCAATAGCACAAAAATTCTTGAAAGCTGTAAACTCCTACCATCCGTATGTCTGGGAAGTGGTGTCATCGTCCAATGTCGTCGCGACATATGGGCCACACGAGAATTCTATCTTCATCGTCCCACCTACCTGCAGCAGCCAGCGTTCGATAGTCTTCGGCCACGTGCGCAATCAACCGACTGTCCAGGAAGATCCTTTCGACAACGATATTGGGAGAATGCAGGTTCACCGATACAGCCCTCAAGCGCTGAAGATCATGCAAAACATGGGATACGACTTAAAGCGGAAGCCAGGCCTCAACTACGGAAGAGGCAGACGAACGCCGTCGTGCGGCAACACCCGCTATCAACAGACCCGTTTTAGATTAGGATATGCCACCGCCCTTGCGACTTCTAAGTCAGACGAGGACATCTCTTCCTCCCAGAATGGCTCGTCGCCCCCCGACTCACCTGATGCTCTCGAACAAACACTATCAGTAAATATGGTGGTGACAGATCCCTCAGGAGCAGATGAGCAAGATTCGAAGCTGTTTGAGAATGACTCTTGGGCTCAGCAAATGGATACACAGTGGGAATTTCGCTTCGAGCAAAGAGAACCTCCCACCAAAGACGAAGTTATCCAGATCGATGTTGGGGGTAAACTTTCGCCGAAGCCAATATTTATCAGTAACAACCTTTCCCCAGCTGAAAGAGAAGAAGTTATACAGCTGATAAAGGAATACATCGACGTCTTTGCATGGAATTATGAGGATATGCCAGGCCTGGACCCGAAAGTAGCTACTCACAAGCTCAATATATTGATCGATTCGAAGCCAGTAAAGCAGCACCAACGCCGGTTCCGCCCAGATATGATGGACGCCATCGAAGCTGAAGTCAAGAAGTTGATAGCCTGTGGTTTCATCCGGGAAGAACAACATCCCGACTGGGTCGCCAATGTTGTCCCAGTCATGAAGAAAAATAGAAATGTACGTATCTGCATCGATTACCGAGATCTGAATGCGGCCTGCCCCAAGGATGAATTCCCTCTTCCCATCACGGACATCATAATCGACAACACCTGCGGCTTTGAACGCATGTCTTTCATGAACGGGTTCTCAGGGTACAATCAGATCAAGATGCATCCTGAAGACGAGAAGCATACCGCCTTCCGGACACCATTGGGAGTATATTGCTACACGGTCATGCCCTTCGGATTGAAGAACGCCGGGGCTACATACCAACGAGCTATGAGTAACATATTCTACGAGCATTTACGCAAAATAGTGAAATGTTACGTGGACGACATAGCCGTCAAGAGCCGCCCAAAGGTGATCACATTCAAGACCTGAGGACGGTATTCGAGTTAATGCGCCAACATCAACTCAAGATGAACCCTACGAAGTCCTTTCTGGGTGTATCTAGTGGCAAATTCCTGGGATTTGTCATTACCGCCAAAGACATCCAAGTGGACCCTGATAAAGTCCAGGCAATCGTGGAAATACAACCGCCCCATAATCTGAGGGAACTCAGGGGATTTCAAGGACGTCTGGCTTACATCCGGCGATTCATATCCAACCTCTCGGGGAGATGTCAGCCCTTCTCTCATCTCATGAAGAAAGGTGTATCCTTCGTATGGGACGAAACCTGCCAGCAAGCGTTCGGAGATATCAAGCGCTACCTCACCAGTCCACCAGTTCTGGTGCCTCTCGTTATGGAAAAACCGTTCTTGTTGTACGTCCGAGCAATGGATCATTTGCTAGGAGCTCTTCTCGCACAGAAGAACGATGTAGGGCATGAACAGGCTATCTACTACCTCAGCAGGATGATGGTCGGAGCCGAACACCGGTACAACCCAGTGGAGAAAGAATGCTTGGCTCTGATGTTCGCTATCCAAAAGACGCGGCACTACGTCACCGGCCAGACTATCCACATCATCTCCAGGATTAACCCTCTTCAAGTACTGATGAGCAAGCCGAGCGTTCTTAATTCCCGACTCACAACTTGGGCGATGCTGTTAACACCATATGACATGGTATACGTACCGCAGAAGTCCATCAAAGGCCAAGCGCTGGCCGACTTCCTAGCTTCTCACCCGATCCCGGAGACCTCCAAATTATACGAAGACATTCCCGATGAAGTTGCAGAATGTAATTCCACAATGAAAGGTGACGCATGGCAACTGTTCTTCGACGGCGCCTCCAGAACCGGTCCTAAGGGAAACATCGTTTCGGGAGTGGGAGTCGTCCTGGTTGCCCCTGATCAGCTCGTCATCTACCGAGCATATTCTCTTAGCGAGCCCTGCTCCAACAATGTGGCGGAGTATAACGCCCTACTAATAGGGCTCCAAGTTGCTAAAGAGCTGGGGGTAGAGTCCCTGGAAGCTTTTGGTGATTCTCTGCTTATCGTCAATCAAGTCAGGGGAATATATGAAGTCCGGAATCCAGACCTCATCCCCTATCACCAAGTGACGGTCGAGATAGCCATGACATTCAAGGAGTTCTTCCTAGAGCATGTACCTCGATCTCAGAATCTGGAAGCTGATGCCCTAGCCAGTCTAGCGGCAGATTTAGCTACTCCCGTAAGAAGGCAGGATTCGGTAATCCTTCTTAACAGAGACTTGTTCTGTGTGAAGAACAGCTGTCACATAGAACGTAGCTACGCTGTCAACACCGATCCTCCTACGAGAGATTGGACAAGTCCCTTCATAGATTTCGTGGCATACGGAATCTTGCCGGAGGACCCCAAAGAAGCAGTATCCGTCAAGAGACGATCACTACGCTTCTACTTCGATGCATCTTCACAAAGCCTATATCGCCGGACCTACGACGGATTACTATTGAGATGCCTCTCTAACGACGAAGCACAGCAGATTATCCGTGAAGCTCACGACGGCGTGTGCGGAGCGCATCAACCCGGTCCTAAGCTACAGGATCGCATCAGGAGAATGGGCTATTACTGGCCTACTATGATCGCAGATGCAATACGGTATGCAAGACATTGTAGAGCCTGTCAGGTTCATGCAGACTTCATACATCAACCGTCCGAACATCTACATCCCACGGTCGCATCCTGGCCTTTCGAAGCATGGGGTATGGATATCATCGGTCCTATTCACCCGTCTTCTTCCAGGGGTCACCAGTTCATACTGGCCATCACGGATTACTTCTCCAAATGGGTAGAGGCAAACCCTCTCTGAGGTAAAGGCATCTAGTGTGATCAGCTTCATCAAGCATCACGTCATTTATCGCTTCGGGGTACCCCGGAGGATAATTCACGACAATGGGCCTCAGTTCATCAGCCAAGCGTTTTATCGGTTTTGCGATAAAAATCGAATACGCAATATTGCCTCTACGGCATACTATCCAGCTGCTAATGGTTTGGTGGAAGCTTTCAACAAAACCATTATCAAACTCTTGAAGAAATTTGTCTCTTCAAACAAAAGAGACTAGAACGAGAAGCTGGGCGAATGTCTCTGGGCATACCGTACAACGGTACGGACGCCGACAGGCTGCACCCCGTTCTCGCTGGTCTACGGGAGTGAAGCAGTTCTCCCCATTGAAATCTAGATCCCGTCGCTCAGGATAGCCGTAACTAATGAGCTGACTCGAGAAAAGAATGACCTGTTAAGGCTCCAAGAGCTGGAAGGATTAGACGAGAAACGCCTCCAAGCTCAACAGTGCATCGCGCTCTACCAAGCACGCATTTTCAGAGCTTTCAATCATAAAGTGAAGGAAAGGGTGTTCAAAGTCGGCGAGCTAGTTCTAGCCGTAAGAAGGCCGATGATTCTTACTCACAGAAGTAAAGGCAAATTCCAGCCCAAGTGGGAAGGCCCTTATGTGATCGAGACAACGTTCTCGAATGGCACTTACAGGTTAGCCCAGCCTAACGGAGGCCTGTTAATGGCTCCTATCAACGGTAAATTCCTAAAGAGGTACTATGCTTAATCTCCCCCGCTCGAGTGGAATATAGCGAGGATCTCGATTCTGACCAAACTACTTCCAGAACGCAATTAGTTGGGTTATACTCTATCATGTCTGTAAGGCCTCTGAATAGATGTCCCGCTAAAAGGTTATCGAGAGTTTATCATGTCCATACTACCTCTGATATTACTCTCGCCTAAAAACTGTCATTTACATTCCGAAATGACGGGTCCACAAAAGTCAGAAAGGAGTCGCCTTTATTTATTCCCAAAAGGGAGGCAGAATTACATCTAGGCAAGCAAAAAGGGAAAGGATACATCATAATGGCGGAGTAGCCAGATGGCAAATCAGCCGCTTCAGTGCAGCTATCCTCTCATTCCTAAGAGCCAAGGCGTCGGCACGAGCCTGCTCCAGCCGTGCCTCGGGAGTGTTCGTAAGGGTCAGATCGGCCTTCGCCCGAAGACAGCCCGCACGAGCAGCTTCTGCACGGTCCAAATCCTGTCGCGCTGCGCTCAGACGACCAGCTGCTACCTCTAGACCCGCCAGCGACTGAGAAGCCCACTCCTCTGCCCGAGCGAGTTTTTCCTTCAGCTTAGAGACCCTCGCCGTATTCCCTTCATGCTCGGATCGACACTGCGTCTCAACAGCAAGAGCCTCTTCTACGACAGCTTTTCTCCTATTCATCTCTAGCTTATGCTTCTGGATGGAGTTGTCTAGGCCTTCCAGCTTTGTAGCAAGCCGCGCAGTCATGAGGTCAAACCGAGCCTGGACATCAGCATCGAGGCTGCCCCGAGTCAGCTGCGAGTATTCAGTAATGGGTTGCTCTAACCCATTAACTATCGCCTCCAGGGTGTCGGCTACCCCAGAATTGCTGAGCTCCCTGATGACCCCGATCGACGCAAGAGAAGTCTTCTTCAGACGCTCGAAATCTAGACTCTTCGCTAACACCATTGATATCATCGTTCTCAAACCGGTGTAGAAGAGGCTGGTATGTTGCTCGGTCAACGCAACTAGATCCGACTGGGCGCCGGAAGCGGCCGCAATATCAGCAAGTCCCTCTCCAAGGATAATTGCAGACGAGGTGGCCACAGGCGTCGCATCGACGCATGGCACGACCGAAGAAGGTGCGGCAACGGCGGTCGAAGTCATCGCCACACTCACAAGAGGCAAGGTCACGACGACGGGTTCATCCTCCTCTTGAGGTGACGAAACTGCCCCAGGCGTACTGGCCCCCGAAGCCACTTCCTCATCGAAGTCGGACGCCTCTGTATCATCGTCAGGAGCCCGAGCGGAGCCAGAATGCGCTTCAACGCCATACTCCCCGTGGACGCTATCCCCTGAAAAGAGGACAAGAAAGTTAATATCAGTATGATGATAATCTTTCTAAAAGGAGACATAAAGACGACATTTACCCGGAGCCAACAGCATATACGACGCATCCGCACCCGAGGTAGCTAAACCACGCCTTAAGGATGCAATGCGAACCGTCATACCTGGAGAAGGAGGTGGGCCGACCGACATCACCAAGAGTTCCGTCAAGCCTCCATCGAGACGCGGTCGAGGTTCATCAGCTGGAATCTCGCCAGACGTGCTCGCTGACACGACGGGAGTTTTTTCTGCTGCTGACCTCGGGAAAGATTCTCCCATCTGCCTCGGCCACACAGGCAACCTTGCTCCGCTACCTGGAGCAGCAGCCACGACAGCGACCTCTAGCGAGGATTCTCCGACGCCGCCGGCCAGAACTGTAGAAGGTCCCTCTCTAAAAGGCGAGGAACCTTCAGCCAAAGAATCATCCCTAATATGGGGAAAGGCAGGCTCATTCCCGGGAGCCTCAACACCAAGAATGCGGAGAGGACGAGCAACCGCCTCCTTCCTCCTCTTACGAAGAGAAACTTCCTTCGGAGCAGAAGCCCATCGCTTCCCAAAAGAGACTACCAAAGCCCCCGCAGGCAGAGGCACTTAGCACCTCGGTACCGACACCAGAGGCTCATCCGGAGTACCAGACTCCTCACCCTCGTCCGAAGAAATCGAGGGGACATCAACTCTGCCCCCAGGCTTGGGAGAAGGCACCCTGAAGCTTCCACGCGTGTCAAAATCACGATGGAAGGTATTAATCGCCACATAGAACTGGGCGTATGAATGGAGAATACGGAGCTCCGTGGAGGTTGTAACGACCGGCACGATAAAGATTGCCCCCGTACAACCCATGAGGAAATACCGCCACCCTCTGGCTCCATCAATGAGTCCGCCCCTGGACCTAAAGCTGGTGACGGCATTGCCCACGTGCAACTGATCGTACCCAAACTGCCGGGCAAACCGACTAGGCAAGTAGGGCTCGAAGAAACAATGGTCTTCGCTCCTATACAACAGATGGGAGGGTCTAATACAGACCAACCAGTTAAAAGCTTCCGGGGAAAGGTCGGTCTTCTCTCCACCTGAATCCTCAAGCCGCACCCCTGATTGATTGCGATGAACGGAGGGGACAATGCAGAGGATCTTCCAGCCGTGGCTGAGGTTCAACACCAGCCGACAGTCTAAGACTGTGTTCATATTCCAGGAGGAATCCTTGTAATTCAGCAAGAATATACCCCCCGAGCTGCTACCGGAGCCAGGAGACATCACCCTGGGATTATGGAGAATTAACCATCCCATCAAGTATAGGTATGGTAACTCCACCCTGGGAAAACTCTCACGCCGAGCTTCGTCGACGAGCAACCCATCAGTTATGGCTCTCAAGACAGCCTGTATACGGCACACCATGGCGGAAAGCAAGCCCAGTCTTGCCCCGAACACCAGGCGCACTGTCGGCCACAGGATGTTCTGGTAAATACGGTCTGCGGATGCTGTGCCAGGCACTAATACTCGACGCAGCCATATGGAGAGGAAACCAGCCAACTGGGCTTCCTTAGACAAAGGCCGGCGACAGCACCTCAAGTAACTACAGGACCTAGTGCCTTCGGGGTACTTTCCTACCCCCTCGACGAGAATCTGATCCGGAGCTGCAGCCTCCTCCATAAGACCCTTGACGACCTGGGCGCTAAGCACGCCCAAACAATTCACGGGCTCATTTTTGCCCCCCGAGGCTTTCTCCGACTTGGCAGCCCTAGCTCGGTGAAAGAAGAGGTAGGACATCCACTTGGTGGTATGAGCCAAATCAGAAGGCTCGTTATAAAAAGCAGTACACGCGAAGTATTGACACATCAACTCCTGATATACTTTCGCCACCCGAGGGTCCAAATCCCCCAACTCCCGATTAGTGGGAACATACTCTTCATAGGGGGTATCCCCCATCGGCAGTCTCGAGACAACTGCCATCTCATGGAGCGCCAATCCCAACTCCCCCAGTAGAGTGGCAAAGGTCCCAGTGAGCGGAATGTACCGCTCCATCAGCGCCAGGAACAAGTTAGGGTTCGGAGGCAACCCGACGCTCGTCGCACTCACAGCGGCATATAGCCCAATGACCTCCAGCTCTCTTCGGAAGTGCTTCAAGGCCCATCCCACTAGGCATGTCCATCGGGAGTTTGTTGGGGCGATCCACCCATTACATCAAGGATTCTCCTTGGGATATACCCTGCCTCGTCCCATGAAGTCGTTACAGAAGGTCGGCAATTGGACCGGCTGGATCACCGAGCTGTCTTCACTCGGGACACTACCCGGGCACAGTCCCCGGAATAACGTCACAAAGCCTGAAGGGCGACTGACAAACGACCCCCGGTCAGCTCCTTTGAGATGAAAGATCTTCCCCGGCTTACCGTGAAGATCAGGAGTCAGCATCCACGATATCTTCCTGGGATGCATCGCATGGAAGAAGGCCGAGATGGGATAATCCCTCGGCATCGTTGGCAAATACAAAACCAAATTCTCGGCAGAGAAACCCAGGGCTCCCTTTTGGGCCTTGTTTGGGACTGTTTGTCAATCATGTCCCCAAAGAAGAAAGCCGGCTTTATGTACTGCTCCCCGTCTACGAAGGTCAGGGGCTCGCCATTAATCATGCTCAGCAGCGTCCGCTCGCCCTGAACCGATATCAGAAACCCCCTTCCCTCAGGATACTGGGGTCCGGAGATGGGAAATGCCACGTGGGACAGATCCTCCAGGTAGTTCGAGTGCAGCATCCCAGCAGCGGAGCCCATCACCTCGGCCAGTGGAGACTCGTCCAGATCAACTACAAAAGTGCAAGGGAAATATGTTATTACAAATCTTGCACAAACGTACAGACCAAGGAAACGACAGTCTGTGCTCTACGCAGGATCGTAACCATTTGGTTATTTTACGCCGGAAGTCCCCTCTACAAGCGTAAAACTCAAATTTTACGATATACGCCAACTTTCGATAGCCAGAGCTTTTACGCTCAGGGCTACGAAAATATAGAATCTTTACGCTGGCACATTAGAAATGTGGGCGTAAAAGATGAAAATGCCTCCGTGCATCATCTTCCTCCAAAGAGGCTATCAGCACAGAAGATGACCTAGCGCGATCACGTTCAACGTGTGCGAAGGATTTTTCGTCATTTTTTTGTCACCCCAAAGGCTCTACCTCTAAGGCCGGGTGCACTACTCGTCGGCGGGATACTTTGCTCGGAGGGAAGCTCGCCTTGCCCGACCAGAGACTCCCTCGTTGGGGCAGAAGAATGAGAGGAAGAACCTATGCTCTTTCCCTTAGCAGAGGGGGTTTGTTTCGGCGCCATTTCTGAAAGACTCGAAGTGCTCGAAGAAGGAACAAAGAAAAACTCGAACAGTCGAAAGCTCTCTTTCGCAGAAGACAGATAAAAAGTTTCTCTCTCAAAAAACTTGGGGTATATATAGTCCGGGTCGACTCCTCGAATCCTCGGACGAACTCCTCGAGACCCTAACCAAATCTCGCAGATTGGTTATGATTGGATGCTACGTCAGCCCACTACACTTGGAAGACGGACAGTCAGCGAATTCGAAAGGTTTTTCGTGCAAAATGGTTCAGCGGGTTCTACGCTAAAAGAGCTTTCTACGTGCGACAGCAACGGATCTACGGTTTTTTACGCTCGCAAGCTACAAGTCTATGGTTTTACGCCCGGATGCCTTTGTGCTCAGTAGCTTTTATGCTCGAGAGGCCACAAACCTACGACTCTACGCTCAGCAGATAACAAATCGTCGATCTCACGCTCGGTGGTACTCAGTTTACGCTCAGAGGCAACAGATCCGCAAACTTCACGCTCGAAGAAACTTTCTTTTCAGGAGCTACAAATCAAACAGTTCTACGCTAAAGGAGCTTTCTACGCTCGACGGCTACGAATCTACAGCTTTACGTTCGACAACTATAAGTCTATGGTTTTATGCCCGGATGCCTTTGTGCTCGGTAGCTTTTATGCTCGAGAGGCAACAAACCTACGACTTCACGCTCGGAAACCACAAGTCTACGATTTCACGCTCGATGGTGTTCTACGCACACAAGCTACAGATCTCCAGTCCTATGCTAAAGGAGCTTTCTACGCTCGACGGCTACGAATCTACAGCTTTACGTTCGACAGCTATAAGTCTATGGTTTTATGCCCGGATGCCTTTGTGCTCGGTAGCTTTTATGCTCGAGAGGCAACAAACCTACGACTTCACACTCAGGAACCACAAGTCTACGATTCCGCGCTCGATGGTGTTTTACGCCCAGAGGTTACAGACTGATGATTTCACGCTCCACGACTTTCCGCATATTCGAAACAGTCCCCAAAGCGGTCAATTGCAAAGAGTTCACACAGAAGATACTCGTTCTTGACCCAAAGCATCCCAAGTACCCGAAGCATACAGAGTTCAAATATTGAGAAATTACTCTTCTCGGGTCCAAAATTGGAGGTTCATCCAGACTCCAGTCTGAATATCTCGTCTATCAAAAGATGGCAACTCAGTTAGAAAGCCATTTCTCGACCCCGTTCCAAGGGATTTTTCGGGAAGTCATTCTTGAAGACGAAGTCTGAACAAAAATTCTGTTTATCAGAAGTTCAGAGCTCTACGCGGTTCCTCAGCAACAGGACAGTTCTAAATGTTCAAAATGCTCTACAGCGTTCTATGGACTATTCGCTATGCGTAAAGGACAGGAAATAGCACTCTTTCTACAGAGTCGGAGTAAAGATTCAGACGTGTTGAAGCTACACATATTCAGACTTTACAGCAACATATGGCAAGATGATCATATGAAGAAGCAAGACGATTTTATTAAAAGATCAAAGTCATGATTACATATGAGGAAAATCCAATCTACAAGGGTTTTCTTTTCATTTTCATAATTACAACTGAGGGAAACTCCGTCGACAGGAGGGTTTTCCCATCATCGTCCGAAGATCACACCGAGAAGCCGCTCTGACAGGGTCTCGCGCTGGTGATGGTCTTCCTCTTCTTCCAAGAAGATGATCAGTGGCAGGAGGATACAAAACTGGGCAGATGACCCATCCTCCAAGAGAAGGAAAGCAGGGTAATTCTGATTTCCTACAGACCACCGCCACTCTAGCCGGTCTGTCTGCCTCTCGCCATCAGAAGTAACTGGAGAGGGCGCCGCTTGCAAACAGCATGGTGAAATACGTTTCTTTATCCTTTCTGAAGAAACCACCACATAAAGTTGCTGATTATCCCGAGCGAGGGAGGCTAAGATATTCTTCCATGATCCATCGTTGCAGTGGACATTTGCTCGAAGATGCCGTCTTTTTCAGCTCCCTACATGCTGGAAGAACATGATCTCCTTCTTCCTCAGGTCGACCCGACGAACTCCGGCGATCATCTCTGCATGGTGATGGAAATGTGGTGAGAACAGGTTCACCCCCCCAGCCTTTTTATAGGCAAAAGAGATCACAGCGGTCCCCAATAAATCTGCCATAAAGTTCGTATCGACCGTTTTAGCGCTCCATTCAAAAATGTTTCGAGTTACGAGGGGCCGTTCATGCTTCATTCAAAGCGTTTCAAATTCCGAGGAATTTAAAAGCTTTGAAGGGGGTCTTGTAGAAGCATAAAAAATACGCTGGGAGGATCTACGCAGCCTCTTGATGCAGAGCAGCGTAAACAGAGGCCTTCAGAGCCATCAAGCGTGCAACAGAGCTTTTTATGCTAAAATACAACATGAAGTGTAAGCTCAAAGGACCATCCGCGTAAGTGCAGTACGTCCAGGCCGCTCCAGCGTAAGATAGAGTTCTTCATCGCCTCCATGGCGTAAAACTCAGTCGCTCTCAAAGCAGCATTAATGCGTACGAGGAACGATTTGTTTTCCCCAAAATGAACCTGTCAAGTCACGTAGTGAACCTGGCCTCTGACTCCTGACAAAAAGTGCTGCACGGCTACCCAGATGACGGTTGGAAATGATGGCAGACCCCTCGGGACGCGTCCACAGTATGATGGCGGATCTCGGCATTTAATGCAGAGGATTTGGTTAAAATATCACCAAACCGTCGGTTACCAAAGTCCCCCCAGCGTAAACCGCTCTTTCGCGTACAAGGGAATACGCCGCCTTGTTTTACACAGGCAAACATGAGCTATTTTACGCTCCGCAGTAGACAAACCGCCTGCCACGTCAAAAGCTACACTTCGTACAGGGCCCGAGGCACGTCTCTACGTCAAATTGCACAGAGTGGTTATAATTTCCCTCAAGACACGTCTCTGCGACGGATGCACAGAAGGGCTGCAGACCTTCAAGACACGTCTCCCCATTTAAGGCACAGGATGGTGGCAAATCTCTGTAAGAGATTTGATTACACCTTCGAAAGCCATAATTCCGGCGAAGACGTCCACATCAACACTCTGGCATGGTACGCAGCGGCTTCTACGTCCATCCAGGATCTGTGCTCATTCGGCTTCAAACGTCCACTCAGTCTCTACGACCATTCGGCTTCTATGCCTGTTTGGCTTCTATGCCTGTTCGGCTTCTATGCCCATTCGGCTTCTACGCCTGTTCGGCCTCTATGCCTATTTTGTCTTCTACGCCAGGGGTGACAGTCATTTGGCTTCTACGCCAACCTCTTCTACACAAGGGATACCTACCTACGTGGCTTCTACGCCATGATCTTCGCAGCAGATATACGTGTTTTGTCCCCTTAGTTGGATACGTGTCACATGCTCACTCAAAAGGTCATTTATGCGCAGGCATTGGTTATTTTAACCGTTGTGTAAAAGGGTGCTGTACTGTCCACTCCTCGATTGTTACACCAACGGAGTGGTCACTGTCACCAAAACTCTATAAATAGAGACCCCTATCAATGGGGAACAAGGTCGACAATTTGGAAGATCGAACCAGGTCGGAGAATTGGTAGAAAAAAAGAGAGAGAGAGAGAGAGAAGAAGAAGGAGAGAAGAGTCCGGAGCTCAGGCAAAGAGTAGGGGTCGACGGCTCTGGCACCGTGCATCCACCCTCCTTCGCAGCCTTCGAAGCCGCTACCCGTCTTCCACGGCACTTCTTCAACATCGTGTAGTCCAAGGGCTAAAGTGATCGACTGCAGATCAGACACCTATAGCAATTTATACCCAGATTAAATAAATTGTACTCCCGCATCCTCGTATAGGATCGAATTGTACAAGTTTGTTTGTAAACCAAAGGGCACGAGTCTCGTATAAACCCTATCATTGAAATACACTTTCATTCTTTCGTTTAATACCACAAACACGCGTACACGTACAATGTGTGCGAAGGATTCTATTTTCTCCCGAAGTCTCTACCTGTAATGTCCGGAGCACAGCTCGACGGCAGAGCGCTGCGTCCCGATCGAGGTTCGTTCAGCCTAATGGGAGTTGCTCGCTCTTGAGCAGCAGATCGAGATGAGGAAGCGACCTTCTTTCCCTTAGCAGTGGAAGTCTGTTTAGGTGCCATGGCGATTCTGAGTTCTCAAGAAAGAGACGAAGAAGAAGGATTCTTGGAAAGCAAGGGTTTTGTGAAGGCAGATAAAAGTTTTCTCTCTCCAGCCCTTAGACTATTTATAGAGTTCGGATAACTCTTCGAATCCCTAACCAAATCCGATATTTAATATTTTGTTATGATTTGGGACCATATCAGCGTATCATTTAGAGAAGACGGACAGTCAGTGGATTCAGAATTTACGCACAGAGCAGATCTATGATTTTTATGCTAAAGAGATTTCTTACGCTCAGAGGCTATAAATCTACGATTTTACGCTCAGATGCTATAAGTCTATGGTTTTACGCCCAGATGCTTTTACGCTCAGTAGCTTTTACGCTCGAGAGGCTACAAACCTACAATTTTACGCTCAGAGGCTACAAATCTATGATTTTACGCTCAGAAGCTTTTTACGCTCAGAGGCTACAAATCTACGATTCTATGCTCGAAAGCTACAGACAGCCAATTACAAGGGTTTACGCAGAAGATGCTCATTTTTGGCTGCAAAACATTCTAAGTACCTGAAATATACAGAGTTTAGCATTGAAGACAACTCTTCTTCTTGGGTCATTTGGAAGTTCATCCAAAGTCCAGTCAGAATACTTTACAAAAGTTCAAGTATGGCTTAGTCGACAGAAATTTCTTGCCTTTTTCAAGGGATTTTCGGGAAACTATTCTTGAAGATGATAGTCTGAACAAGAATTCTTCGCATCAGAGAAGTGACAGTTCAAAAATCCTACGCGACTACTCGTCTAAAATAGCATGACAGTTTGGATCTTCAACTTAAATGCTAAGGAGTTTTCTACGCGTCTTCTGCTATGCGTAAAAGATAAGACGAGATCAGATATTCTTTTATCAGAGTCGGCGTAAAACTATTCAGACATATCGAAGTTGCACACTACTCAGACTTCCTCAAGTCAAACCGACGAAGCTTGGCAACCATCTCTTTGTGGTGAAGGACGTATAGGAAAAACTGGTTAACCCATTCGCCTTTATATAGGTAGAGGAGAACACACCAAATCCCAACAAATTCCTAAAAATTTGTCGAGAAATCTGCCTCGCGGAACAAGTCAAACTTGACCGTTTTATGCTATATTCAAAGTGTTTCAAATTACGAGGAATTTGAAAACTTTAAAGGGGGTCTTGTAGAAGCATGAAAAATACGCTGGGGAATCATACGCGTAAAAACCTCGACATGCAGGAAGCCCACGTAAAACAGAGCTCCAAACTGGGTGGCATAAAATATGACTCCAGAGCCATTGGCGTACAACAGAGCTTCAACGCTAGTTCAGCATAAAACATAGCTCCGGAACAACCCGCGTAATGCAGTATTTCTAGACTGCTTTAGCGTAAAAAGGTTGTTACATCGCCACTTTGGCGTAGAACTCGTCTGCTTTTAATGCAGCAGGAAGTTGTACGAGAAACTCTTCGTATTCCTCGAATGAACCTGTCAGTTGAAGCAGTGAACCTGACTCCTGACAAAGAGTACTGCACGACGATCGAGAGGACGGCTGTTATGATGATTCTGCACAGAGCCCCAAATTGTCGTTAATGACACAATCCTTGATATAAGACATCATTTACGCATCCAAGGGATACGCTGCCTGTTTTACATAGGCAGAGATGAGCTTTCACGCTCAGGAAGAGACGAAATCAACCGCCACGTCAAAAGTTGTTCTTTGTACAGAACTCGAGGCACGTCTCTGCAGTTAATGCGCGAGATAGGGGATAGATCTCTGCATTTAATGCACGAGATTTGGTTCTACTTTCGAAGATTGGGTGAGCTATAATTAGGGCTAATACGTCCACATCACCATCCCCGCACATTACGCCAACCAGGCTATTTTCAGCTATAGGAGCACGTTGTACGCTATCTTCTTGAAATATGCCGACTCGGGCTATATTTGCAAAGCATAAAGCTTTACACAGCTACTTGGCTTCTACGCCAATATGACAGCTACTTGGCTTCTACGCCAATATGACAGCTACTTGGCTTCTACGCCAACATGACAGCTATTCGGCTTTTACGCCTACTTGGCTTTTATGCCATCAGAACAGCTATTTGGCTTTTACGCCAACGAGACAGTTATTTGGCTTTTATGCCAACCATCTCTACGCGAAGGGCAGTTATCTACATGGCTTGGATGCCGTGATCTTCGATGAACGATTATATGCATTACCTCATAATGGGATACGCGTTACACGCCAATTCAAGAGATCATTCATATGTGGGTAGCAGTTATCATAACCGTCACGTAAAAGGTGCAGTTCTCTCCGTTGTTCGGTTTTTATGCCAACTGTAGCTGAACTCTATAAATAGAGACTTCAGTTCAAAGGTGAGAAGGAGAGGAGAGCACAACGGTCGAAGGGTCGGAGAAAAGGGTGGAAAGTCGAAGATTTTTCAAGAAAAGAGAGTATATCCGGAGAGTATTTTGGCAATGAGAGTTCAATCCCTCCTGCAATCTTTGAAGCTTCTTTTTCGTCTTCTACAATACTTCTTCGTCATCGTATGGTCCAAGGGACAAGGTGATCGACCGCAGATCAGACTCCTATAGCAATATTTCCCCAGAATCAAATTTTTGTACTTAATATCCTCGTATAGGATTAATTGTACTTCTTTTTCTTGTTTGTAAACCAAAGAAAGGGTTTTGTATAAACCTAGTTTAAATTTCTTTCGTTTATTATCAAACACAACAACTTTAGCAATGGCAGCAGCAGCGGCTTGAAGAGGTGGCTGGAGCATCTAGGTGGAGGAGGAAGGGGGTTCTCGGCTAGGGGGTGGTCGTGAGGGTGGTGATGAAGTCGTGTAGGTCGTGGTGAGGGGTCGAGTAGAAGGAGAGGGAGGTGAGCTCGGGTGGTGGTGTTGGTCGTGGAGATGATGGTGGTGGTAGAGGCTGTCGATGGTGGTGGTGGTGGTTGATGGTCATGGAGGTGATATTGGTGGTGATGGTGGTGGAGCTTTGGTGAAAGATGAAGGGGACAGTGGTGGTGGTGGTGGTTGGTGGTGGTGATGGTGATGGTGATGGTGATGAAGCTGGTGGCAGTGGTGGAGCTCAGGTGAAGGATGAAGGGGACAGTGGTAGTATTGGGTTGAAGGAAAGAGGAGGAGGTGGTGGTGATGGTGGTGGTGTTGATGGAGATGAAGGTGATGGTTGTGGTTTTGGTTTTGGGGAGGGAGGTGATGGTGGTGGCTTAATGTTGAGGGAGAAAAGGATGAGAATGTAATAAATGGAGAGGGAGATGATATATTTAATAAAGGAAGAGAGAGAGTGCTTGGAGATTAGGGCCGGCTAGGTTCCAAATATTTTGGTAGTTTGTCATGAAGGAAAATGAGGGGTGATAATGTGTTGAGGTTTGAATGGAGGATTGGGATTGAGTATGTATAAATTTGTGTATAGTACAAAGCAAAAAAGGAGAGAAAAGGATGACAAGACCGGTCAAGCTACCAAGAATGGGTCTTCTTCATTTGGTTACTCCAATAGGAGATGGACACCTAGCTACCATTTCACATTTAGGTCCTTAGGAGTTTGGGTATTTGCAAAATGGAGAAAAAGAATTTGATGAGGGTGGAATCCATGTTTGGTGTGATGTAGGAGAAAATTGGTGTGTGGTATTTTGTATGAACCATGAGGGTATGAGTGGGGGTTTGGATTGGTGTTGGGTCAAGTTTTGGGTTAGGTTGAGTCATTGCACCAAATTAGTTAAAATTAGTGTCAGTGGTGTTCTTTAATTAATTGGAAGTATATAGATTTTGAATTGGGTGGGACACAAGTGTCATAGACGTAGTAGACGCGGAGTAGATTATTGTCATAAATTGGGTTGCATAAAACGGGTCTAGGTTGTGTCTCCAATTTTAATTAGAATGGACAAAGATGCAAGGTTTGAATTTATTTGAATTTAAAATTAGATAATTATGACAAATATTGTACAATTAAAATAAAGCACAAGAGAGAGTATTATGAGTTACACAAAGGTCAAAATGGAAGACTGACACGTCTAGGACAAGGGTAAAATTTGTTTGAAGGCAAAAGCTAGAGTAGCGCTTCAAACATCGAAGCAACGGTAAGATACACCAAGTAAATTAAATTAAAAGAGGCAAATTATTAACTCTATTAACTAATTTAAAATAATCCTAAATGAATCATAATCCTAGATTTTGGTCAGGGGGTTTACACAAACTGTTGTTACGTCGTGCATATTCTCTCAGAAAACCTTGCTCTAATAATATAACAGAATATAATGCCCTACTCATTGGCCTCTAGTTAGCCAAGCAGCTGGATATAAAGTATCTTGAGACTTATGGAGACTCCAAACTGAAAGTTAACCAAATCAGAGGGAAATAAGAGGTTCGTCATGAGAAACTTTTTTTTTATCATCAAGCTACAATTAAACTGGCTTTCACCTTCAAGGGGTTCTTTATTGAACATGTGCCTCAGCTACAGAACATGGAAGTAGACGCCCTTGCCGGATCAGCAGCCTCCTTGGCCATTCCTTTAAAGAAACAACATTTGATTAGAGTAAGCGGTCCATAACTATTTTGTGCTAGAAATAATTTATACATCGAAAGCAACTTCGAAGTAAAATCTAGTCCCGATTCTGAAGACTGGAGATTCCCTTTCATAGATTATGCAGCTTATGGAATTCTCCCAGATGGCCCAAAAGAGGCTACTTTGATTATGAGACTCGCTCCGGTTCTACTATGATGCAGTATTCAGGACATTGTATCATCGCTCCTATAATTGACTCCTGTTGCGATGTCTTTCAGATCTTGAAGCAAGACGGGTACTCCGTGAGGCTCATAACGGTGTTTATGGATCACATCAACCAGGCACGAAATGACAAGATAGGCTCAAAAGGATGGGGTACTACTGGCCTACCATGGTAGTCTTCGTTGCAGATTATGCTCATAAATGCAAAGCATATCAAATCCATGCTGATTTTATCTACTAACCGTCTAAGTTATTACATCTGACAACCGCATCTTGGCCTTTTCAAGCATGGGGAATGGATATCATTGGTCCCATTAGTTCATCTTCATCAAGAGGTCATTGGTTTATCTTGGCAGTAACCGATTACTTCTCCAAATGGGCAGAAGATATATCATTGATCAAAGTAAAAATGTCCAATGTAATCAGTTTCGTCAAGTACCATGTCATTTATTGCTTGGATGTTCCCCAAAGGATAATACATGATAATGGACCAAATTCGCTAGTCAGGCTTTCTATCGGTTCTGCGATAAAAAATGGACTCAGAGTATGGCATCTACTGCATACAATCCCACAGCCAATGGTTTAGCTGAAGCCTTCAACAAAACTATAATTAAGCTCCTCAAGAAGTTTGTCTCATCCAACAAGCGCTATTGGAATAAAAAGCTCGGAGAATGCTTATGGGCTTACCACACAATAGTCTGGACTCCAATATGTTGCATGCCGTTTTCTCTATTCTACGAATGTGAAGATGTCCTCCCTATCAAGATCCATATCCTTTCTCTAAGAATAATTGTTGCTAATGAGCTAACAGTAGAGAACAACGATCGTCTGCGACTTCAAAAATTGGAAGCATTAGATGAAAAGCGCTTATATGCTCAACAACGTATTGAGTTGTATGAAGCACGTATTTTAAGAGCTTTTAATCAAAAATTTAAGGAGAGAATATTCCACGTCAATGAACTCATCATTACGGTAAGGAGATCAATGGTCATGACCTACAAAAGTAAAGACAAATTCTAGGCTAAATGAAAGGGCCCTTTTGTGGTGGAGATAGTATTCTCTAATGATGCGTATAGGCCCGCTAAACCTAACGGAGATTTGATGATGATGTCCATCAACGACAAATTTCTCAAAAAATATTATGTCTAATCTAGATGTATAATTTTATCCCCAACATTCCATGTATAAATGTACAGTGTTTGCATTTGAATCCCCAGTAGCATGCATGTTGGAACGACTTTGGAGACGATCCCCAAGAGAGTCGGCAAAACCCTTTTTCACTACAAACTATTACCTGAATTCAAATATATTTAATACAACTTAGGTAACGAGTCATCAAAGTTCCCCAGTGGACCATTCTACGGAAGCGACGAAATATTCTCGTTGAGATCACCAAAATGACATCCTCCCCAATAAATTACCCTATTTTATTAAAGCCCAGTTGCTTTGAGAATGTCCTATTCATAATCCCAAGTTGGGTTAGGAATAATCTCACATATTTCTTTTCCAGCTAAGATGAAATGTATGATTCATTTCCATATTACCTCTGAACCATATTTTATTTATCATCTTCAGCAAAGCAAAGAAAACAATCATGTACATGATTACCTCTGTATTGTTCTCTGGTAAAAAGATAAAATCTCCATAGAGTTATATTATACCATGATCATATCACCTCTGCACTATTTTTTTCTTCGCCTCTAGATTATTTTATTTTATGGAATTAAAAGCCTATCACATTCCTATTACCTCTGATAATAATTCATTTTTAGAACTTGTTACCTGTACTTAGTATAAGTACGCCATGGGTATCAAGCATACCATAATGTCCCCAACATGATATGCATAAAATATGTGGATTTGCACAAGAGATGATAAAAAAATTGAAACTCTAATCATAGCAACGGGATCACAGAATGCGACAATTATTCAAAAGAAGAAAGGATAATAGTACAACTTTCAGCGGAAATCAAGATCTGTCCAATCACTATTATTAACAAAAGTTGTAAGAGCCTGTAAAATACAGACATCCGAGTATGCAAATACCCGACAGGTGGCTTCTACTCTGGCATGTTCCTCTTGTCTCCCTGAGTCAGCAACAGGAGCGTCAGGGCTACTGACTCCAGTTTGGGGTAAGGTGAATCCATCCGATGAATGACTAAAGTGATCCTGAATAAGTTTTGCTTCATACAGTTGGCCCGAAAATACTTCTTTCTTATTTTCAACAAGCGATAGTAGAAGAGTGGTAGAAGCGTGACTGGAGTTGGCTTTGGCCGGAGGGGAAATAGTCGCCTCGTCAGTTTCTTTTGCTCTATTCTGTGTGACATCTCCGAAAGCCATGAAACAAAGGTAAGATGATAAGAGAAGTCAGAAATGGAGTGAAAGACTTTAATATTTATAAGGAAATAGAATGGTTCAAATTCCCATACATGATTCAGTAAAGGGAGGCAACAGTTTATTTTCCTAGTCAAATAACCATACACATAATCCAAAAAGTCGCCATTGGGATTCTGCTCGCATAGTACGTATATTGCTCAGTTATGCACATAAAGACTAATTCTCTCTAATATGCAAAGTTCATTATTTCCTTCTCTTTGGTTGGGGCAAAGGGTAATCAATCAAAAATACACAGGCAACATAACAAAAATGAACCGATATTTTATTGATGCTGAAATCATGATTCCATATGATAAAAATCTATTACATCTAAATTTTCATTTTAAGGTTATTATTACATATGATGGATATCTCTCACAAGGTCATCTACATCCTTCTAAACCTCAGTACGATACATGTATACACTGAAGGACAATGTTAGAGGGAACAGTGTTAGACATGCTTTCGCTCCTTAGCATTGGGGGCAGTAACATTGGCAGGAGAATACAGACCTGGACATGTATCAATTATGCAAGCCCAAATCCTCCATCGCCACTAAGCTTCATCGACAGAATTTTGATTGGGACTCCATCCAAATCTTACAGTCAAAATTATGGTTGAACTGCACCCTAGTGACTAGCCTCATGACGGGGGAAAATACAGCTAGCATGTTGTATGGACTAGGACAACTTTGATTGATCGAAGCAAAGTCCATCCTCACTTTATGGAGTGTCGCCACATAATTGCCGATCATTTCTAATATGGAAAATTATGATACCCTTCCAGGTTCCATCGAGGGAGAAGACCTTTGATTGAGGACGCCTTCTCTTATGGCTACTCGAACGCTTGCAGTGCCTTGTTAAATTTGCCCTCCTCTTCTTTGGCTCAAACCGAAAGATGGCCATGCTAATCTCTTTTACAATGGAAATGACAGCGATTGTTCTGCTAGGAAGGCTCTCTTTCTCTTTATATAGGGGAAGTGAAACATTTAAGTTCCCAAACAAATCTTGGAAATAATGTCGCATACATTGCCTTGAAAACTACGTCAAATCAGAGATCGTGTCAAAACCAATGCAAAGTTTGCACTGAAGGTTTGGCCACATCAGTGAACTATTGGACTCATGCATCTCTCTCTCCAAGAATCCTTTTTGGAAGGTTACATAGGATGTGGGGTGACACATTTTGTTCAAATTAAACCTACGTTACATGAAGAATAGTATGTGCATTCTCTGTGTGTCAGAAGACAATGTTTGCTTAAAACAAAAGTGAATTGTTAAATGAAGGAGACTACAATATTTGGCCATCTAGGTCCACACACAAAAAAGAGAGAAAGAAACAGAGGAGGAAAAAGTACAGGATACAGCTAGGCAGAATCACAATCACAGATAATCTCCATAATATCCTTTAAAGTACGCATGCCTGATCGGTGGAACAGACGGCGCCTAGCCTATCTAGTCTCCAGTACCTCCCTTTCACCCTTGGTTAGAGGAAGCAACTCATAGTTTGGAATTGGCTCTAGCGGCCTAGCAATGTCCTCTAAGGTCAAACCGTAAGATGATATGATAGCTTGAGCTAAATCCAGTTCATCCTCCTCTCTCTCACTCTCTTCTTAGGAGAGGATGAAGAAACATAAGCCGTTATGGAGGAAACATGAGCCCGCTCTCTAGGAACTGGCCCTCACCCCGGAACCCGTGGAGGGTAGAACGTGTCGATGAGGTACAGTCTTCGGCCATGGTTCCCGTTAGACTCGTCTCACAGTATTCGTATTTTATGTGAATACGTATTTTTTTGCTATTTATTGTATTTTATTGGTTCTCAAGGAAGTTCAAAAATTATCAAAATTAAAAATTTACTACCTGACTGGTATACCGACGGTATATTGTCCGACATATATTTGTTTTACTTTTCAAGATATTTTCGAGAATTTCTCTATAAATAGCCCTAGATTTTCTTTTCATTTTTTATTTTTCATTTCTCTTTCTCTCTCTTCTCTTCACCTTTTTTCTCTCGGGCTTGGAGCTTGGTCTTGAGACCTGGAGTATGGTTTCTGACCCCCTTCGGGGTGGTGGACTAAAATGTCTAGGCTAGGAGCTCGCTTTAGGCAAGTACACCTTGTCGATTTCGTGAACTTCTTTTACTTTATGTTATTTTACTTTCCTGGATCTTTGGTTGTTACTTTTTAGCTATACAAGATTTAATATAGTTGTTTATATCGTGATTTCTAGCCTAATGACTATTTTGATTTTGATTTCTGGTAGAATCTTGTTTCGTTCCTTTTTGATAACTCTGTAACGGAAACGGTACCGAAGTTGTGACTGTGAGATTTAGTCCATATTATGATATGAGACTTACCTTAGACTTGACTACTTGTTATACTTGGTTCTTATAATTTTTGGGGTTTAATTTGGGTTCCGAAAATCATACTTGACTTTAACCATATTTATCCTTGGAAACCGGCATACCGACGGTATACTACAGTATACTGACGGTATACTAATTTATACCGACTTAGATTCTAGATATTTACGGTAAACCTTATCGGCATACCGACGGTATACTATAGTGTACCGACGGTATACCGATTTTTGCCGACATTATTAACGGACTTCAGAATATTTGTCTTGGCCGGTATACCGACGGTATACTACAGTATACCGACGGTATACCAATTTATAGAAATTCTTTTTTCCAGAACCTTTCTTGCCTACTTGGAACGGCATACCGACGGTATAAAACAGTGTACCAATGGTATACCGATTTGTTAGAATCTAGACTTTCTGTGATTTTTTATCTCTGAAAAAGTATACCGACGGTGTACTGGACTGAACTGATGGTATACCGATCATGCTTTCTTTTGGAATTCTTGGTTTTTCACGATTTTATTTTGATTCTTCTGGATTTTGCTTGGAAATATGATAACTTGACCTGATTAGACATGAACTTACATGACTTCAGATGACTTGAATTGACTTGGCTTTACTCGGTTCCATCTGGCTTTGCCCGGCTACACGTGATGACATGATTGACTGGACTTGACTTGGCATGACTTTACATGGCTTCATTGGCCATGGCTTGACTCGGTTTCACTTGGCTTCATCTGGATGGACATGGCTTCATATAGCTTCATATGGCTTTACCTGGATTCATATGGCTTTACCTGGTTTCACATGGCTTTACCTGGCTTCACTTGGATTCACATGGCTTGGTTGTTGTCGTAGCTTACATGAGTCCGTTTGTGCAATATATATTAAAACTTATTATATTCCTATTAGAACTTGTTATGTTGCATCTTGTCTAGGATGGATTATGTGGAATATCACACCCAGATTTATACAAGAAATTGTTAGGGATTATTAACTAGAGATTCACTTAGTACATGGCTAGGGATTTTTCTAGATTGCATGCAGTCCCGGTTATTCATATGGTTATCTTGTGGAGTATCTTATGGAGTATCTAGTGGTTTATCTTGTGGAGTATCTTGAGGAGTATCTCATGCCGGTTTGTGCGTATGGATATCCCGGATAGACTGTAGGGGCATAAGATCAGAAGAAACTCTAGTATCGCGTTACATTAAAATTATTAGTAATTAGGATTATGATAATCCTAGTTAGTTAAAGTATCAAGTCATACTTATATAATTTTTTGTAATTTATGGATAATGGTTAGTCTAGGCTTTGCATGATCATACCTTTATTTTTTGCACTTGCTATTCTATTTTTCTTATCAATTCAAGATATGTCTCATTGCAGGTTTATATTAATTCTTTTATTATTCTGAGATCATTTACATTCGTTCTTTACTTTCAGTATTTTTATTACTTGTGTTGTTGGTTTAAGTTCCTAGACTGGCTTCATTTATGGTACTTGCTATTTGGGGTCTGACCCACTGGTTTTGCATGGCCAGGTCCAGTAGCAGCACCACAGGATCTTCCATAATTTTTTGAGGATGGTGACCACCAGGAGCACCAGACCACTTGAGTAGATTTTCTTACTTTCTCACTCTGATGTATATTCTACTTTTATTGGCGTTTAGCCACGAGCATGTATTTATCTCGTGTTTTAGTTTGATCAGTTAGCCTATGGGCAATAGTATTATTGATATATCCTAGGGTTGATCATGTATGACTTAGATTATGGCTAGTTTATTCATTTTGTGTTCACTAGCTTCATGATCATCTGTATATTATAGTTTGGGACGCTTTACTATTATATTTCAGTTCATCTTACATCTTATTATTATTTCGGTTGTTCTTGTGATTTAGATACTAGGGTTTGTTGGACCTAGGCATGACTGTTGGTTTGTAGTAGTGACCTCTCATGTCTTACGGCTTCACCGTATATACGGAGTATCGGTGTGCTCTAAGTATACGTAGTTGGCCTTGTCAGTCCTGCTCTCTAGTAATCTGGTTTTATGGCGTAACATTATTTTAGTGGTAGCCTATGTAAGTCTAGTTTATAGATATATGGGGGTTATTTCTGTTTATAGATGTCCCAATCCTAAATTGTTCCAATTGATCCTCTAGTTATTTTCTTCATCCATGATTCTGGATCTGATATCTGTTTATCCGTTGATCTATCATATTCTTTGATTGACTATTGTGTCAACTTTCAGGAGAACTGTTTCTGTTACTATCGGCCAGATAGATGCAGCTCAAGGAGGATCAACATTCAAGAGCCCAGCGTATTCTTGGAGATCGGCCCCAGCATTCAGGGGCAGAGTCTAGAGTAGATTCTGAGGCAGATCGGCCAGCTATACCGAACCAGTAGGCAGCACCGGTGCACCTAGTTCAGCCCAAGCAGCCATAGGGTGTTGTTCGATCCCGAATGGATGTCTTTCGAGGTTTCATAATGACCTAGCTGCACCAGAGTGACGTATTCACTCAGTCGGTCCAAACAATATTAGAATAAGGTGGTTCTCAGATCATAATTCTGCGACAGCTTCTGGCGTCTCAGTCCTCCGTACTTCTATGGAACAGAGGATGAGCTTTCGTCCGATGCTTGGCTGCAGGACATTAAGGCCATCTTGGAGGCAGCATGAACTTCGGCTAGAGCGCGTGTAGCAGTAGTGAGGCTATAATTGTTGGACTTGGCTCATGACGGGTGGGCATCGCAGGAGGGTTCTCTCACAACACTGATTCCATAGGAAATTTTTAGTAAGAGGTTCCAGGCGAGGTATTGTCATGACCCGTATCCAGTGTAGGGCACGAGTACGTGGGTACGTCCAGCCTATGCTGCAGCATCGGCGGTAGAACGATGTCTAGGTCAACTATACTATCTAAACATCTCACATAATATATATAAGGTACCTGTCATGCTATCTCAACCCTAAATGGAGGACAATATGATATATGATAAATGATAATAAATACTCAATTATAATATAAAACTAAAGGAAGATATAAGGCATAATATGGAATAGAAGAAGAGAAATAGGAGTCACAATGCATTACAAATCCAAGTCCAATCACCACACAATAGTCTAATCTCAATACAAGGTCTCAAATAATAATAAATGCTATAAAAGCCTATCTAGAACAAATACAACATCATAATAAGCTAGCTAAGTCTCCTCAGTAGCTGGCACTAGATCCTCAAGCAACTCGCCATCTTGTGGCCCTTAATAGCTGGAACACATCTGCTCTAACCAATTATCTGAAAAATATATCCAGTCAGGATTGGAGCAAAGTACAACCCAATAGTAGTTCTAATTAATTGACAAAAAACAGTAAATAGTGATAAGATACTAGATAAGCAGATAATAAGAAATCAGAGTATAAACTAAAATGAACAGGTAACTAAAGAATAATGGAAAGCAGAATGAGAGCAGGCAAGTATGTAAAGATAGACAAAAATATACAAACTAGAAACCTGTCAATATAAGTATACAACCAGTAGGAATAGAGTAATCCATAAAGACAATATCTATACTAGTATTTTAAAATACCAAGTTGACATGTGAACGGCTAGGGGTAAAATTCGACAAACCACAAATGTCGTGTATGGCTGCTATTATTCCAGTAAGACCATGGGATAGAAATGGTATGTTTATACGTCTCCTAGGTATTTTTTTTGCTCGACCAGTAATCATGGATCCAGTCCCGACACGAAGAATCTCAATAGTCCAAAAATGTTAATAGGCCAAAAATACATGCTAAACTAGCATGAAACTAGGTCTCTAGGTCAACACTAACTAGAATGTACTCGTCTGGAATCCGGTGTGGAGTTATCAAACAGTATTCGTATTAGTGCCTCAAGGACCTAAATATGAATATCAAGTCAAAACAGTTCCTTGAAAATATAAACATGCTAAACTAGCATGAAACTAGGTCTGTAGGTCAACACTAGGTTAAAACTAGGTCAACTACCTAACTTGAGTTCCAAATTAACCACTCGGTTGGCTTATATAGTCAAAGTAGTCCATACTAGGTATTCTAGGTCAAAATTAGTTGGTACAGTATATAGATATCATATATACACCATCTAGACTCATAAATCTAGATAGCAAACAATATCCTAACTCATATTTAATACAGTGTCCTAATACCTAGTTCTAACATATTACTTAGGCTAATACCTCAAGTAATATCCTATGCCTTTGTGATTCTCACTTCACATTGATATCCACATTATTTATAGACTATAAGTTTCTCATATCCTTAATACCTATAGTATTACACTAATACCCAGCCCAATCTCATCCTGGCACTTAACACCTTACTTAGTGCACTATATAATATCTGGGGTCCCAATATCCTTAGGTTACCTACACTGCATCTTTGTACACAGCCCATCTGTGCACACCAATCCACCTGCACTTCAATACTACTGAGATACTTAACTCAGTACCACACTTAGCCAACTTCCCCATACTTAATCATGCACCCGTGCACCCTGAGCTTATTGCCTGCACAGAATAAGTGACCCCCAACCACGCTGATTAGTTGCACTCCAAGCTGCAAACAGAGTTCTATAGCTACTAAGGTAAAGTCCCTCCTCTCAAAATAGATACACCTTCACACACTTCTAACCAATACTACCATCCTAACCAACACACTCAAGCTGAATTCGAACACTGCCCATCTCTCCCTCTACTGCTTCCTCGTTACTGTATTTGCAGTGCACACCTTCCCTCTAATCATGTTGTTGTTGCAATAATTTCCTCCATTAGCTACCTGGTGCTACTTGCCTGAAGTACCTACACACTCCTCAACTCAGTTCTTACTGAACACAACTGATACTTAGGTATCAGTGTCAATATCAATATCAAATCCCCATCCTCTCTTACTGTAACTGCTTGGTTGTAGTTGCTGCTCTGCGCAAATCAGCTCACCCAGGCCTCCTTCTCTCCACAGATCCCCTTCGAGCCTGTAACCAACTATAATTCTTACTGTTGCATCTACTTTCCATAGATCCCCAACAGATACACCAATTATTCACTACTTCCCCTCTAATCCTGAGCATCTATGTGAACAAAATTATACCTGAGCAACTCCTTAACATATCTACCCGAGCCTCTATATTGCATCCTACACACTATCATCAACCTACCTAACACTCTCCCACACACTTAATCCTACTGCTCCCCTCATTAACTTCCTCTTGCCTTACCTATAATAGGTACCCGTCACTCTAATACCTGATCTCCAAAGTAACTACCTGTTGCTCACAATGTTACTGCACATCCACTTCACTATAACTGGCACCAAATTGAGCTCAGTGCTTCCTTCTGATAACTAAGTACATGTGCATTTGTACATATTATAAAACCTGGTATCAGGTTTGATACCAACTCTCCCAACTTCTAATCCACCAACCGAGCTAAAATACCTTTAATGATATCAAAGTATCACACAAAACATATGAACTCTCTTTCCCCTGGTCTTGCTTCCTAAATCATATTAACTTGAACCTTTACCTATATCAACAAACTACTGAACTAATCATAGAGGGCTGATACAATTAGATATATCAGGGAAGGTACTCACTATGACCCATAGGTACTTGCAACCCGAGTTACCCACAAGTGCAACAGTTAACTACACCAATCTATTCCTACACTGCACAACAGTTGCAAGTTCAGAGTTGTAGTGCATAAAACCCTCTCCCCAAGTTGATGTTCCACCTATTTGCTGCTACCCTCGAGTTCCTACTGCTATTCAGTCCATTAATGCACAATAGTGCAGTCCCCACTACAAAATTCTGCAGGTCAACAACCCCCATCTCCTACCTAGAACCTGTACATACCCGTGGCCCAAAATCTGTAATTAATACTTCCTCGAGCTGTTGCATATTTCTGTTGCTGCAACAACATAGATCAAGTGCAACCCCCTGATATATGTCCACCCTCACCCCATATACACACACTCAAACATATGGACACACATACCCTTGGCGCACACTAACACACTCTAAGACCCACACACAAATAACACATGGACACTAATGTAATACACTATAACTCACTCCCCATGCTACCACACTACCACCAACACACACATATGCACACTTATCTACCCTTGCATCATACACAACACAATATCCATGAATGATTCATATATATATATATATATATATATATATATATATATATATATATATATATATATATATATCACTAGACATTAAACCAAACATATGTCGTGCAATAGGTGATACACTATGATACATACTCAATTAGAAAGCTACAACCCCAAATTATCTACAATAATTATTCCTACATATCAATTACATATAATAACATCTATTATAACTAATTATAATAGGAATTGAAGAGAATTAGCATAAATCACCTAAAATAAGCCTCGTATCACAAAGTATCACACTGTATCGTGATACGGCCTACTCGTATCCAATTGTAGACATGTAGCTAGTTCTACGATCCCAATCTAAGTCTAATTAGACTAAATTAGTCTTATGACACACATTTGGTGCATCAATCTCATAATTTCTTTAAATTGGACACAAAAACCTATGTAGAAGTGTCAAATCACATCAAAAGAGCATGGATCTTCCTCCTATAGGTAGTCATATGCCATGAAAGGATTTCTAATGGTCAAATATATGAAATAGAACCTAAATGAAGGGAAAATTCAGATGTATTCATGTTAGGAGATGGAATCCCAATGAAATGCTCAAATGGACCCGATCAAGCTCATTGCCAAATGCTCCTTCTCCAAGTGCTTCTTGCAAATCCAAGCTCCAATGCTCTTTGCTTGAAGAAATTGAGAGAAAGTGGAAGAAATCGGATTAAAATTGATTGAGGATGAAGTGAATTGGAGATGAACTAAATTGGGGATCTAGATGGAGTGAAATAAAATAAAGAGAGAGAATAAAAACCTTCCTTAAGTGGTCGGCCCCTAGTAACCTCTCTTCCAAGTAATATATAATGCATATTATACCCCTACTTGCTAGTTATGAGGAAATAATTAGGAGGGCTATATTAGAGAGCATCTAATTCTACATAAAACTAATTCTAATCTCCTTAATTAACTAAAAGAAAGAGTCTAGTTAGGCCTAGTCCAGTGTTGGGCTCAATGTGTCATGACTAATCTAATTGGGTCCACTAGTATCAAGTCCAAATAAATAGGCTAGCCCACTAACTATTAAATAAATAGCACAAAACATAATAATAATTAGTAGCACACACACACACACACACACACACACACACACACATATATATATATATATATATATAAAATACAATCACTAAATATAATAAATTCAAAATAAAAATATATCATCATTTAGAAATGTGGGGGTGACATATATTTTGACCCGGTGGCGCGTTACGAGCTTCAGTAGAGGTTTAACAACCTCAGGCAGGAGGGCAGGACCGTCGACGATTATGCGGTGGAGTTTGCTAGGTTTAGTCGGTTTGCTCCCACTTTGGTAGTGACTGAGTTGGAGAGGGCGAGGAGGTTCCAGCAGGAACTTCATTTAGAGATTATCTTGGTGGTAGAGTAGCATGAGTTTGAGAACTTTGACGCGGTGATGCAGGCAGCCATGAGGTATGAGTACACATCGCAGAGGATTACATATCAAGTTGGGAGCCAGAAAAGGCCCAATATTTCAGGAGGATCAGCATCCCAATCATCAACACCAGCTCCAGCAGTTCAAGCCCTGATGATTGGATTCTTGAGGAGGACAACATCATCTCATCAGTCTTCCCAGATGCTCCCTCAGCAGAGGCAAATATCTTCTTCTTCTTCCCGTAGTTGTTTCTATTGCGGGAAACCTGGGCATATAGTATCAGAGTGTCGTAAGATACAGGGATAGAACTTAGTGTGTGGGACATCAGACCACATGGTTGAGCATGTCCTAGGAGGAACCAGACTAGATCGCCATCAGCCTAGACAGCAGTTCAACCAGCAGTGCCGCAGTACAGGGTACCAGCACCAATGTAGCAGCCGCAAATTTATAGGTCTTTGCCTCTACAGGTTCAGGCATTCCAGCAGAGGCCACATCAATATATTTAGGCCCAGGCACAGGTGAGACCTAGAGGTCAGAAATAGAGGGGACCAGCACCCAGAGGGTAGGGTCAAGCCTTCTTGCTATCGATGGAGGAGGCTTTGGCAGCATAAAAGGTGGTAGCCGGTACCATTCTCGTCCACTTTCATTCAGCTTCAACTTTATTTGATTCTGGTGCATCGCATTCATTTATATCTATACATTTTGTGACATAAGTTGGATTGGAGCCTGAGTCCTTACTTGTAAGGTTGAATATACTTATTGGTAACGGTCTCTTAGGAGTAGATATAGTATATTCTTCGTGTAGAGTTATAGTGTACGAGAGAGAGTTTCTCGCAAGGCTGATAGAGTTTCCTATGGGCGATTATTATGTCGTTCTTTGGATGGATTGGTTGAGTGCGAGACATACGATGATAAATTATCATAGTGGCAAGGTTATCTTTCGTGTATATGGGGGGAGGAGTTCTCATTCTTGAAAGATGTAGTAGAGTCACCGGAGGTTACATTGATGATGACAGAGGCTGAAGAGACACTGTTTTCTAGAGTAGTTTATGAGTTTACTGACGTATTTCTCGATGAGTTACCAGGTGTACCACTAATTAGATATGTAGAGTTCTACATTAATTTGATCCCGGGAGCAGAGCTAATTTCAGAGAGAGTTTATAGAATGTCACTATCTATGTTGGAGATCTTGTACCGGATGATTGAGGAGTTGAGAGCCAAGGGATTCATTAGACCTTGTGCATCGCCTTGGGGAGCCCAGTTAATTCTTGTTAAAAAAAGGATGGTTCATCGTGTTTAGTTATTAATTATATAACACAAAATGCCGTAACTAATAAGAACAAGTATCCCTTTCCCAGAATAGATGACTTATTTGATCAGCTCAGTGGGGCAACTGTATTTTCTAAGATTGATTTGCGGTCTGGGTATCATCAGATCAGAGTCAGAAAGTAAGACATAACCCAAGACGGCGTTTAGATCTAGATATGGTCATTGGGAGTTCCTATTAATGCCATTTGGAGCAACCAATACACCAGTTATATTCATGTCTCTCATGAATAGCTTTTTCATTCCTTACCTAGACCAGTTTGTGATAGTGTTTATTAATGATATATTTGTCTATAGTCAGAGTGAGGAAGAACACGAGCAGCATATTTGTGTAGTTCTTCAGATTCTTCGAGAGCAGTATTTGTACGCAAAGTTCAGCAAGTGTGAGTTCTGGCTTGATCGTATCTCATTCTTGGGACATATCATTTCCGGTGGAGGAGTCAAGGTGGATCCCAAGAAGGTGGAGGCTATTGAGAGTTAGCCAGTACCCCGTACAACTTTAGATGTGCGCAGTTTCCTGGGTCAGCAGGCTATTACAGGTTATTTATGGCAGACTTTGCTAGGATCTTCGCACCATTGACATGGCTAACGTGTAAGGATGTGCGCTTTGAGTGGTCAGATGCTTGAAGACTTCTTTCAAGAAACTCAAGCAGAGTTTAATTTTGGCTCATATTCTTACACTTCTAGAGGGACCAGGTGGGTTCTCAGTGTATTATGATGCTTCAGGAGTGGGACTGGGGTGTGTCCTTATGAAACATAGTAGAGTGATATCTTATGCGCCTCGGCAGCTTCGAGACCATGAGAAGAGTTATCAGACGCATGATCTTGAGTTGGCAGCAATAGTGTTTGCACTTAACCTCTGGAGGCATTACCTATATGGTGATCGAGTGGAGATCTTCACAGGCCATAAGAACTTGAGGTATGTGTTCGCACAGAAGAAACTCAATATGTGTTAGAGGAGGTGGCTCGAGTTATTGTCAGACGATAATCTTGACCTTTAGTATCATCTAGGGAAGGCCAATGTCGTAGCAAATGCTTTGAGTAGGAGAGGAAGAGCTTAGTTCTTGACAGAGCAGCGCCATATTTTAGAGGATCTGCAGGAGATAGGTATCAAGGTAGTATTACCTGGTGATATCAATTTTATGGAGAGTCTGCAGGTTCAGTCTTCTATAGTTGAGAGGATCAGAGTAGAGCAGACTGGTGATATTAGGCTTCAGTAGCTCATAGCAAAGTGTGAGTCAGGACGCAGACAAGAGTTTAGCATTTATGAGGATGGGACTCTCGGGTTTGGGAGTTGACTTTGTGTGTCGAGAGGAGATATCCGGTAGGAGATTATGTCAAAGGCCCACAGTTCTCAGTACTCAGTGCATCCAGGAGGAACAAATATGTATCGGGATATTCGTCAGCACTTCTGATAGAATGGTATGAAGAGGAAGATAACTTGGTTTGTTTCTCGGTGTTTAGTCTGTCAGCAAGTCAAGGCTGAACATCAGAGACCGGCCAAACTACTTCAGCCTTTACCAATTCTAGAATAGAAGTGGGACCATATGTCACGACCCGCACCCGGTGTAGGGATGCAAGTCGGGAACAACGCCCAGCCTACGCCGTAGCATCGGCGGTAGAACGCTGTCTTGGTCAACTATACTATCTAATTATCTCACTATAAAGCATAAACCTCCAATAATATCTCAACTCCAAGAAGAGAGTAATCAACTTAATTCAACACAATACTCAATCACATTTTTATGGCACGAGAAGATATCACAGAAGTCTAACATAACTAAGCAGTTAAAAATATAACAACAACAAATAGAAATAATATCCAAACACAAATATATGCCGAAAACAAATCCGGTACCAACATGCTAAAGAGAACTAACTATGCTAACTAGTGAATCCGGCTAAATCTCTCGACAGTCACTCCAGAACTACTGGGTCCAAGTCTGCACCATCAATAGGCTGAGGTCCGTAGTATGTCGGACACCAATCTCCCGGATCCTCTGAAAAATATTTCCAGTCAGGAATGGAGCGAAGTACAACCCAATAGCAGTTTTAATTAATTGACAAAAACTATAAAGTAGTAGAATAGAAGATGCTATCTACGATGAGGATAGAACTGATAATCAAGAACAATGAGAGAATAGGCAATACTAACAACAGAATATAATTAATGCGAACAAGAATAAAGGAATGAACTATAATGTCAGAATAGAACAAGGTAATCAATGAACTGAATAATGGAATCTACAATAACTATGTGATTTGAGATACTAACTAAATATGTGATCGGCCTGGGAGATTCAATGATTACACTAAGGAGCTAACTCAACCATACATGAATTGCATGGTTGGTTAGTAGCCAATGATTACACTACTAGCTGATAGTTTCTTGATCACATATTTAATTGGTATTTCCCCCGCCCCGACTGATATGATGGATCGAATCATGACACGTCACTAGCCAATGTATCCAATGTTTAATCTACAATATTCAATGTTATCCAATACCAACAAGGATAGTATCCGATACCATCTCCATAATCAAGGTAACATCCCATGACTAACGATCCAATAACAATACCAATCCGTGTACCATCGTGTCAAGAATCATAAGTAATATTTCTAAATACTTGAATTATAGTGGTAATCAAATAATGGAAACTATCAGAGAATGTACTCGCCTGTGGTCCAGAGCAAATGATAAAAAATGATGTCCGAACTGGTGTCACAGACCTATATATGAAATATTGCATTAATACAAGTTTTTGGGAAGAGAAATAAATTAAACTAGTCAACTTTCTAGGTCATAGAGTCATTTCTAAGTCAAATGTCAAACTAGGTCAACTCTAAGTCAACTATGGTCAACTATAGTCAAATTATGGTCAACTACCTATTTCTAGGTTGCATGAGTCTAACTCAAAGATATTGGGCTCACACACTATGAATCTAGGCCATACAAGCTACATCTTAGGATACTAAGATACCGTATCTCAGGATACGCAAACAAGGGATAAATATAACACATATGTACATATCAAACAATATTATATACATAAAATCTAAATTACAAATGCTAAATGGATACCTTGGTTTCGAACCAATTTGGTATCGCAATACTAAACCTCTATCTTGATATCCAAACCCAATACCTTGATTATCCTCCAATACCTTGATACTTACCTTGGCATCTCAAGGTAAATTCAAAACCTTATTTATACTAACTACCCAACAATAATTATAAACTATTATGCATTTAATATTTATATAATTCTATATACCTTATTTTAGTTACCTTAATACCAACCCATAATTAGTTTACAACTATCCTATTACTTATGCCAATACCTACTACTCATACCTTGGTATATCTTGATACTTACCTCGATATCTCAAGGTAATTGTCAAAATCTCATATATATACTAACTACCCATCAATAATTACATATATCAATCCAATATAACTCTAGTATGTACTAATAGAATAATACTAACTACCAACTACACACTAACTATTAATACATATATACGTACATACATACCTACAAATATATAATATATAAAAAATACTCATAACAATTGATAACTAAAGTATACTAATTATTCTAATAAATTTATATGCTACAACTAAATATATACATATATAGTATACTATAATACAAATAGCAATTAGGAACATATTTATATATATATTAATTACCATATATATATACATATATATCTATATATATATATTAATATCTAATATATTAAAAACTGCCAAACTGTCGCTAAATACCCTGTCCACTGTCACAGAAAGCTGCTGTGTATATAGATACACTGCAGTTTTTGTGACAGTTTCCTACACTGTTACTAAAAACTGTCGCTGAAGCTTCTGATACTCTGCTGATACACTGTTGTTTCAGCGACAGTTTTCTGCAACTGTCGCTGACTGCTGTCGCTGAAAAGCTGCTATTATTTGCATTTGTTGCTGCTGTTGCGACACTTCTGGCTCGCTGCTGTCGCTGAAAATATATGTATATATATATATATATATATACAATATATATATAAATAAATATATATAACCCACCATATATATTTATACAATATATACTTAAATACATATATATAACCCACAATATATATTTATACAATATATATATAAAACTATATATAACTATACATACACTTATACATAGTAAATTGTATAAAATACCACATAGTAGCATACACACACACATATAGTAATATGTATATATAACTATACATATATGTATACATATATATAATCATATAATAATATAAATACATAACAATATATAATATAACTATATATATAACCACATATAAATATATCTACTATATTATATATACATATGCTACCACTTATAAATATATATATATATATATATATATATATATATATATATATATATATATATATATATATATATATATATATATATATATATATATATAAATAATCATATAATAACTATAAATAATCTAATTACTTAATTAAACATACACATATATTATATAAAACATATACATATATTTACATCCCTAATATATATTATAACATATATATTAATGCATGTAGAAGAAAGCTACATAATATATATTCTATTAATACATATATAATACATAGATCTATGATACAATAAACACTATAATAAATATACATAATACATATATAATATATATAGATACATAGACAATTATAATTCAAGAATTAAAGCATAATTAATTAGATCTACACATAAACACATAATAATTGGAGCGTATCACACCGTATCCCACTAGATCTAGGATACGCATGCGACACGAGTCCACCACACATCCAATTTTACCCCGAAGGACACAAATAAATCACATATAATATTTATGAATAAAACAAAGTGTCAAATATAGATCTATGTGTCCGTGTCAAAATACGACATGTACAAAGTCCCGTGTCGGAGAAAAAACCCCAAAACAACACGTATTACCAAATTATTGGGATACGATCTACATGTACCCAATTATGGACACGACACTAGCCCCAAACACATAAACATATGCCAAATTGATCTATAGGATCAATTGACACACACAACAAAAGTTATTTTCGGAATTCCCCCAAAATTGACACAAAAAGCACCTTAACTTTCTCCATAGGTCTCCTATGAACACAAAACCAAATCCTATGGGTAGTACATACATATGGGTTGATTATTCATGATTAAATCTCAGATTTAGAAGCTATTTTAAGGGAAAAAACTGAATTATACCTATTGGGAGATGGATTCCCAATGAAACCTCCAAAATTGATGAAATTGGCCTCAAATTTGTAGATCCTTGCTCCTCTTTGTAGATCCTTGCTTCCTCCTTCTAGATCCTTGCTCTTCTAGTCTCTAATGGTGATTTGGGAAGTAATTGGGTGGAAATTTGGTAGGGATTTGATAAAATTTGGTTGAGGGAAATTCTAGATCTAGATTTGGAATGAAAAATGAAGAAAGAGAAAGTTTTCATCCCCTTTATATAGGCCTCACTTGTCCCCTCCCTCAAGCTACTATGTAAAGTCTAAAATACCCCTTGGGGCCTCTCATGAAGAAATTAATTAAGGAGGGAAGCTTCTAGTCTAATGGTTTAATTAATTTAATTATCCTCCTAATTAATGGGCTTTCTAGTTGGGCTCAATTCTAACAATTAATACATGTTGGTCCATGAGTCTAAACTAAACTAGTTAGGTCCACTAACACAAGTCCAGAAAAATAAATCTATCATGCTAATAATAAATAAATAATACAATAAATAAATATTTAACATGCACAATATTTAATTAATTATAAAATGACCAAAATACCCTTTTCTAGAAAATACGGTAGTGACAAGTCTATCCCCCTTAAAATAATTTCGTCCTCGAAATTTAAGGGTGATCGTACTCCTTCTAGGCCAAACCCCCAGCAATCATAGTCTAATAAGGTCTTATCTCACCAAGAACAGTCCTATGCAAAGAATAACATGCATAGTCATGGTCTCCACCTGTCTTCTGTCTTATTACTGTTGTCTCTGTCAGGGTATTCTATAGCTACACTAACTATATAACATAAGCATCCAAAAGGTACTAAAGAATCAATCAATCAAAATAGATGAAAGAAACAGAAAGAAAGAACAGACTCCCTAACCCATCACCTGTAGTATTGGTCTCTTCGACCGTCATCGCAAATGCTCTGCCCTGCCGAGGTAGCTCCCTCTACGGGTGATGAGCAATCTGTGGTGCTACAGGTGGCCTAACTCCACCTCTCTGGCCTCGATCTGCATCCTGGCCTGGACGTTGAAGTGTCCAGAGACAATCCTTTACCATATGCTCCGTTGATCCATAATATAAGCATGCTCCAAGTCTCTTCCGACACATCTCCCAAGTGTGCCCAGTCTTCTTGCAATAGGTGCATTGAGGAGCTTGTTGCACCTGTCTCTGAGGCTGTTGTGGTATATGTTGTACTAGAGCTTGTACTGGAGCAACAATAGGTTCTGGCATCTGATATTGTTGCTGATAGGCTCCAAATTGTATTGGAAACTGCTGTTGCTGGAACCGCGGCCTCTTTGTCGGTTGGGCACTACTACTGTCACCCCCAAACATATCACGGTCCCTCTTCGGCTTCAAGTTCCACTCCCGCTCGACCTTGCGTGCCTCCGAAAGTATCTCAGAATATGTCTCGTAGAAAGACGGAATGAGAATCTTGACTTCCCAATTCAGACCCTCGCGGAAACGGATAGCCCGAACTTCTGGCTCTCTCACCAAGTACTCCGCAAATCGGCTCAGCCTCCCGAACTCTGCGGCATACTCCTCTACGGACATGCTTCCTTGTGTAAGGCTCTCAAATTGCCTTCCTAATTCTAATCTGTCCGTCCGAGCAAAGAACTTCTTCTTAAAGAGATCCTTGAATATCTTCCAAGATTGCCCCGCATCAGTAAGAATTGGCTCATTCCTGAACCAAGTGCGGGCAACGTCGAATAGTTGAAGTCCTACCGCCTCAACCTTCAGATCCTCCGCAAGACGGGATACCTTCATGAGTCGCTCGATATCTTCAAGCCAATCGTCAGCATAGACTATACCTTCTATACCCTTGAAAACTTGAGGCTCAAGCTTCTTAAAATTTTGAATGTTGCCTGGCTTGATCTGAATATCCTGTGGCTGTGGAGGAGCCTCTTTCTGAACTGCTGTTATAGCTATCTGATGGGCATTTTCCATACTCTGTCGCATCAAATCTGACTGTCTGTGCTGGGCTTCTATCTGTGCCCTCTGTAATTCCATCATCTCTCTAAACAATGCAACCATCGACGCGATATCTCCTGAAAATGAAGGTGGTGGAAGTCCCTCCGAAGCAACTGGAGTAGTCCTCGGAACAGGTGGAGGAGAACCCCCGAAGGCAGCTGAGACTCCTACATGAACTGATGTCATAGGAGGTATAAACCCTACTGCCTGAGTGGAAGATTGAGAGGTGGCAGACCTCGCAGAAACTGCTCCCGATCGATGAGATCTAGTCTTTGGCGGCATCCTGAAGACAGATCGAAACAAAGGAGATCAATTCGACACAAGATAAGATATCATCAACGAAGGACAAAAGTATTCAGAAGGAATCAAAATTAGCGATTCAATTCAGATTGGAATTCCTAGTTGTGATTGAGTATCCCTCTCTCTTCCTAGTATCCTATGTCCTATATCCTATTGCAGGCTCGCAGTAGTACAACTAAGTCATCGCACTACCACGACATCGCAATATTGCAAAGCCTGACCTGCATGGGCCACCACTAAAAACGTGTCACGACCCGCACCCGGTGTAGGGATGCAAGTCGGGAACAACGCCCAGCCTACGCCGTAGCATCGGCGGTAGAACGATGTCTTGGTCAACTATACTATCTAATTATCTCACTATAAAGCATAAACCTCCAATAATATCTCAACTCCAAGAAGAGAGTAATCAACTTAATTCAACACAATACTCAATCATATTTCTATGGCACGAGAAGATATCACAGAAGTCTAACATAACTAAGCAGTTAAAAATATAACAACAATAAATAGAAATAATATCCAAACACAAATATATGCCGGAAACAAATCCGGTACCAACATGCCAAAGAGAACTAACTATGCTAACTAGTGAATCCGGCTAAATCTCTCGACAGTCACTCCAGAACTAGTGGGTCCAAGTCTGCACCATCAATAGGCTGAGGTCCGTAGTATGTCGGACACCAATCTCCCGGATCCTCTGAAAAATATTTTTCAGTCAGGAATGGAGCAAAGTACAACCCAATAGCAGTTTCAATTAATTGACAAAAACTATAAAGCAGTAGAATTACGATAAGGATAGAACTGATAATCAAGAACAATGAGAGAATAGGCAATACTAACAACAGAATATAATCAATGCGTACAAGAATAAAGGAATGAACTATAATGTCAGAATAGAACAAGGTAATCAATGAACTGAATAATGGAATCTACAATAACTATGTGATTTGAGATACTAACTAAATATGTGATCGGCCTGGGAGATTCAATGATTACACTAAGGAGCTAACTCAACCATACGTGAATTACATGGTTAGTTAGTAGCCAATGATTACACTACTAGCCGATAGTTTCTTAATCACATATTTAATTGGTATTTCCCCCGCCCCGACTGATATGATGGATCGAATCATGACACGTCACTAGCCAATGTATCCAATATTTAATCTATAATATTCAATGTTATCCAATACCAACAAGGATAGTATCCGATACCATCTTCATAATCAAGGTAACATCCCATGACTACCGATCCAATAACAATACCAATCCGTGTACCATCGTGTCAAGAATCATAAGTAACATTTCTAAATACTTGAATTATAGCGGTAATCAAATAATGGAAACTATCAGAGAATGTACTCGCCTGTGGTCCAGAGCAAATGATAAAAAATGATGTCCGAACTGGTGTCACAGACCTATATATGAAATATTGTATTAATACAAGTTTTTGGGAAGAGAAATAAATTAAACTGGTCAACTTTCTAGGTCATAAAGTCATTTCTAAGTCAAATGTCAAACTAGGTCAACTCTAAGTCAACTATGGTCAACTATAGTCAAATTATGGTCAACTACCTATTTCTAGGTTGCATGAGTCTAACTCAAAGATATTGGGCTCACACACTATGAATCTAGGCCATACAAGCTACATCTTAGGATACTAAGATACCGTATCTCAGGATACGCAAACAAGGGATAAATATAACACATATGTACATATCAAACAATATTATATACATAAAATCCAAATTATAAATGCTAAATGGATACCTTGGTTTCGAACCAACTTGGTATCGCAATACTAAACCTCTATCTTGATATCCAAACCCAATACCTTGATTATCCTCCAATACCTTGATACTTACCTTGGCATCTCAAGGTAAATTCAAAACCTTATTTATACTAACTATCCAACAATAATTATAAACTATTATGCATTTAATATTTATATAATTCTATATACCTTATTTTAGTTACCTTAATACCAACCCATAATTAGTTTACAACTATCCTATTACTTATGCCAATACCTACTACTCATACCTTGGTATATCTTGATACTTACCTTGATATCTCAAGGTAATTGCCAAAATCTCATATATATACTAACTACCCATCAATAATTACATATATCAATCCAATATAACTCTAGTATGTACTAATAGAATAATACTAACTACCAACTACACACTAACTATTAATACATATATACGTACATACATACCTACAAATATATAATATATAAAAAATACTCATAACAATTGATAACTAAAGTATACTAATTATTCTAATAAATTTATATGCTACAACTAAATATATACATATATAGTATACTATAATACAAATAGCAATTAGGAACATATTTATATATATATTAATTACCATATATATATACATATATATCTATATATATATTAATATCTAATATATTAAAAACTGTCAAACTGTCGCTAAATACCCTGTCCACTGTCACAGAAAGCTGCTGTGTATATAGATACACTGCAGTTTTTGTGACAGTTTCCTACACTGTCACTAAAAACTGTCGCTGAAGCTTCTGATACTCTGCTGATACACTGTTGTTTCAGCGACAGTTTTCTGCAACTGTCGCTGACTGCTGTCGCTGAAAAGCTGCTATTATTTCTATTTGTTGCTGCTGTTGCGACACTTCTGGCTCGCTGCTGTCGCTGAAAATATATGTATATATATATACAATATATATATATATAAATACATATATATAACCCACCATATATATTTATACAATATATACTTAAATACATATATATAACCCACAATATATATTTATACAATATATATATAAAACTATATATAACTATACATACACTTATACATAGTAAATTGTATAAAATACCACATAGTAACATACACACACACATATAGTAATATGTATATATAACTATACATATATGTATACATATATATAATCATATAATAATATAAATACATAACAATATATAATATAACTATATATATAACCACATATAAATATATCTACTATATTATATATACATATGCTACCACTTATAAATATATATCTATATCTATATCTATATATATATATATATATATATATATATATATATATATATAATCATATAATAACTATAAATAATCTAATTACTTAATTAAACATACACATATATTATATAAAACATATACATATATTTACATCCCTAATATATATTATAACATATATATTAATGCATGTAGAAGAAAGCTACATAATATATATTCTATTAATACATATATAATACATAGATCTATGATACAATAAACACTATAATAAATATACATAATACATATATAATATATATAGATACATAGACAATTATAATTCAAGAATTAAAGCATAATTAATTAGATCTACACATAAATACATAATAATTGGAGCGTATCACACCGTATCCCACTAGATCTAGGATACGCATGCGACACGAGTCCACCACACATCCAATTTTACCCCGAAGGACACAAATAAATCATATATAATATTTATGAACAAAACAAAGTGTCAAATTTAGATCTATGTGTCCGTGTCAAAATACGACATGTACAAAGTCCCGTGTCGGAGGAAAAACCCCCAAAACAACACGTATCACCAAATTGTTGTGATACGACCTACATGTACCCAATTATGGACACGACACTAGCCTCAAACACATAAACATATGCCAAATTGATCTATAGGATCAATTGACACACACAACAAAAGTTATTTTCGGAATTCCCTCAAAATTGACACAAAAAGTACCATAACTTTCTCCATAGGTCTCCTATGAATACAAAATCAAATCCTATGGGTAGTACATACATATGGGTTGATTATTCATGATTAAATCTCAGATTTAGAAGCTATTTTAAGGGAAAAAACTGAATTATACCTATTGGGAGAAGGATTCTCAATGAAACCTCCAAAATTGGTGAAATTGGCCTCAAATTTGTAGATCCTTGCTCCTCTTTGTAGATCCTTGCTTCCTCCTTCTAGATCCTTGCTCTTCTAGTCTCCAATGGTGATTTGGGAAGTAATTGGATGAAAATTTGGTAGGAATTTGATAAAATTTGGTTGAGGGAAATTCTAGATCTAGATTTGGAATAAAAAATGAAGAGAGAGAAAGTTTTCATCCCCTTTATATAGGCCTCACTTGTCCCCTCCCTCAAGCTACTATGTAAAGTCTAAAATACCCCTTGGGGCCTCTCATGAAGAAATTAATTAAGGAGGGAAGCTTCTAGTCTAATGGTTTAATTAATTTAATTATCCTCCTAATTAATGGGCTTTCTAGTTGGGCTCAATTCTAACAATTAATACATGTTGGTCCATGAGTCTAAACTAAACTAGTTAGGTCCACTAACACAAGTCCAGAAAAATAAATCTATCATGCTAATAATAAATAAATAATACAATAAATAAATATTTAACATGCACAATATTTAATTAATTATAAAATGACCAAAATACCCTTTTCTAGAAAATACGGTAGTGACACCATATTACTATAGACTTTGTGACCGGTCTTCCTAGATCCCCGTCTGGTAGAGATGTTATATGGGTTATAGTGGATTGACTCACGAAGGTTACTCACTTTCTTTCTTTCAGAGTGGGCCAGTCTTCATAGTAGCTAGCTGAGATTTACAAGAGAAAGATAGTCAGATTATATGGTATTCCAATTAGCATACTCTCAGATAGAGATTTGCGGTTCACATCTCATTTTTGGCAGAGCCTACAGCAGAGTCTGGGTACTAGGTTGAAGTTCAGTTCAGCCCACCATTCGCAGACAGACGGACTTTCGGAGCATATTATTACAACTTTGGAGGATATGCTTCGAGCTTGTACAGTTGACTTCGGTGGATCTTGGGAGGATCACTTGCATTTAGTAGAGTTCTCCAATAACAACAGCTTTCAGGTGAGCATTCAGATGGCACTCTTCAAGGCTTTGTATGGTAGGAGATGTATATCACCGTTAGCTTGGGATAACATTGGCGAGAGGCAAATGCTTTGTCCAGAGATGATTGCTCATTCGATTGGAGTGATCAGGAAGATCAGAGAGCATCTCAGAGTGGCTCAGGATCGTCAGCATCATTGGGCAGATTAGCACCATCGTCATCTTGAGTTCTTTATCGCGACCATGTATTTTTGAGAATTTTGCCTACCTGTGGAGTTATCAGATTTGGAGTACGAGAAAAACTTAGTCCCGGATATATATGCCCATTTAATATTCTCGAACGAGTTGGAGACGTATCATATCGTCTATCTCTTCTACCATCGCTTTTTGAGGTATATGATGTCTTTCACGTATCTCAGTTGCGCCGGTATATTCCAGACCCAAGCCATATCCTGGATCATTCTGAGTTGGTCGTTGGTACCGACCTATCATATGAGGGGAGGTCCGTGTCTATTTTGGACCAGAGGAAGAAGGTTCTCAAGAACCGGACTATTGAATTAGTTCGAGTTGCTTTGGGGAATAACTCACTGGACGAGTCAACGTGGAAGCGCGAGGACGATATGCATAATCATTATCTATTTCTCTTCAACTCGGGAGATATACTTTTTCGTATACCCGTATCCTATCTTAACCTGTGCATGTGATTGATTGTTAGCTTATATGTTATGTCTGTTATTTTTTTATGATTTCTTATTGTTGTCTAGGAAATTTTATGCTCACATGAGTTTCATGCTTGTCTTTTGGTTTTGCTCTTGCTTTCTTGGATTTGCTTGTTGGTTGATTATGGATCCTTATAAAAATTCTGATGATGGAATTTTTCTAAGGAGGGGAGAGTTATGAGACTCGTCTCACAGTATTTGTATTTTATGCGGATACATATTTTTATGCTATTTATTACATTTTATTGGTTCTCGAGGAAGCTCAAAATTATCAAAATTAAAACTTTACTACCTGACCGGTATACCGATGGTATACTGCCCGACAGATATTTGTTTTACTTTTCGAGATATTTTCGAGAATTTCTCTATAAATAGCCCTTGATTTTCTTTTTATTTCTCTTTTCTCTTTTTTTCTCTTCTCTTCACCATTTTTCTCTCGATCTTGGAGCTTGATCTTGAGACTTGGAGTGTGGTTTTTGAACCTCTTCGTGGTAGTGGACTAGAAGGTTTAGGCTGGGAGCTCACTTTAGGCAAGTACACCTTGCAAATTTCGTAAACTTCTTTTACTTTCTATCATTTTACTTTCCTGGAGCTTGGTTTGTTAATTTTTAACTATATATGCTTTACTATAGTTGTTCATATCGTGATTTCTAGCCTAGTGACCATTTAGGTTTTAATTTCTGGTAGAATCTTGTTCCGTCCCATTTTGGTAACTCGATAACAAAAACGGTACCGGAGTTGTGATCTTGAGATTTAGTCCATATTGTGATATGAGACTTACTATAGACTTGACTTCTTGTTAGACTTGGTTTGGGTAATTTTCGGGATTTGATTTGGGTCCCAAAAATTAGACTTGACTTTAACCATGTTTATACTTGGAAACAGGCATACCGACGGTATACTACAACCGACGGTATACCGATTTTGACCGACTTAGATTCTAGATATTTACTATGAACCTTATCAGCATATCGACGATATACTACAGTGTACCGACAGTATATCGATTGTTGCCGACATTGTTAACTGACTTCAGGATATTTGTCTTGGCCGGCTTACCGACGGTATATTACAGTATACCGAAGATATACCGATTTATGGAACTTTGTTTTCCAAAACCTTTCGTGCCTACTTGGAATGGCATACCGAAGGTATACTGATTTATTGGAATTCAGACTTGCTGTATTTTTTTCTATCTCTGGACCGGTATACTGAGGGTGTACTGACTGTACCGACGGTATACCGATCATGCTCTTTCTTCAAGAATTCTTAGTTTTTTACGATTTTATTTTGATTCTTCTAGATTTTGCTTGGATATGCGACGACTTGACCTGATTAGACATGAACTTACATGGCTTCAGATGACTTAACTTGACTTGGCTTTACTCGGTTCCATCCGGCTTTGCCCGGCTATACGTGATGACATGATTGACTAGACGACTTGGCATGACTTTACATGGCTTCATCAGACATGGCTTGACTTGATTTTACTTGCCTTCATCTGGATGGATAAGGCTTTACATGATTGTACATGGCTTTACCTGGATTCACTTGGATTCACATGGCTTGGTTGTTGTTGTGGCTTACATGACTCCATTTGTGCAATGTATATTAAAACTTGTTTATATTCCTATTAGAACTTATTTTTTTATCATGTCTAGGATGGATTCTGCAAATTTTCACACCCAGATTCATATAAGAAACTGGTAGGGATAATTAACTAGAGATTCACTTAGTACATGGCTAGAGATTTTTTTAGATTGCATGTAGTCCCGGTTATTCATATGGTTATCTTGTGGAGTATCCAGTGATTTATCTTATGGAGTATCTTGAGGAGTATCCAGTGCTGGTTTGTGCGTATGGATATCCCGGAAAGACTGCAGGGGCATGCGATCAGAAGGAACTCTAGTATCGCATTGCATTAGAATTGTTAGTAATTAGGATTGTGATAACCCTAGTTAGTTAAAGTATCAAGCCATACTTATATAATTTGTCATAATTTATGGATGATGGTTAGTCTAGGCTTTGCATGATCATACCTTTATTTTTTGCACTTGTTATTCTATTTTGCTTATCAGTTCAGGATATTTCTCATTGCAGGTTTACTGTATTTCTTTTATTATCCTGAGATCATTTACATTCAGTCTTTACTTTCAGTATTTGTATTGCTTGTGTTGTTGGTTTAAGTTCCTAGATTTGATTCATTTGTGGTACTTGCTATTTGGGGTCTGACCCCACTGGTTTTGTATGGCCAGATCCAGTAACAGCATCGGAGGATCTTCCGTACTTTTCTGAGGATGGTGACCACCAAGAGCACCAGACCACTTGAGTGAGTTTTCTTACTTCCCTACTCTTATGTACATTCTACTTTTGTTGACGTTTATCCACTAAGCACGTGTTTAGATCATGTTTTGGTTTGATCAGTTAGTCTACAGGCAATAGCATGATTGACATATCCTTGGATTAATCATGTATGACTTAGATTATGGCTAGTTTATTCATTTTGTGTTCACTAGCTTCATGATTATCTGTATATTATAGTTTGGGACGCTTTACTATTATATCTCAGCTGATCTTACATATTGTTATTATTATGGTTGTTCTTGTGATTGAGATATTAGGGTTTGTTGGACCTAGGCCAGACTGTTGGTTTGTAGTAGTGAACCCTCATGTCTTACAGCTTTACCGTATATGCGGAGTACCGGTGTGCTCTAAGTATACGTAGTTGGCCTTGTCAGTCCCTCTCTCTAGTTATCTGGTTTTTGGTCATGACAGTTCCTATCCAGGAACTCTTCTTTGGGCCACTATCAGTGGTGCAAGTTGGCCAAAAATATGCTGAACCCTGGCCTATATATATACAATGGTAGTGTCGGTTCATCTCCCTGAAGCAGCTTTTGCATGACGAATCTTGAAGACCTAAAAGATTTGTATGATGGTCCACGAGAAGTCTAACCGTTAAATTTGGGGTGAGTATTCAGTCTATTTGATTTCAACCGAACTGAATCATAAAAAAGAGAATAAATCGAAACCCAAAAATTACAAACCAAAACCGAACCGAATAGGGCTATAACCGAATCAAACCAAACTGATTAAGTTCGGTTTATTCGGTTTAAATAGGTTTATTTGGTTGGGCCGGGATTTTTTCAGTTTTATTGGACTGGGCCTAGTATTCAGTTTACTGGGCCAAATATTTAAAATTTTCATTTTTCAGTAAAGGACTAAACAAAGAACAATGGAGATTAAATTTGGCATAATTGACACATGAATACAAATAAAGAATTTGAGATATATATATATATATATATATATATATATATATATATATATATATATATATATATATATATATATATATATATATATATATATATATATATATATGTGTAACCTAGATTACATTGCAAATAAATAAATAAATAAACAAAAAAAATTGAAGTTTATATTCCAAATTATATTCCAGATTACATTCTGGAATCCAGATTCCAAATTACAAATAAAGAAATTAAACATTCCAGACTACAATTCTAGATTACATTCTAGATTACATTATATTTTATATTCCAGATTGCATTATATTGCAAATTACTATACTTACTGCATACCTAATACCTGAACTCAGATTGGCAAGTTTTTTGAATGAAACAATCTCCACCGAGTCCACTCCCATCACATTCTGTAAACACAAGTAAGGTTTGAAGTTTTTGAATGCTCAGATTTGCAAGTTTTGCATCAATAGATGCATTGTAGTATATGTCCAATACTTATTAGTGCCATATCATCATCGTAATTTTCTTCATATATTTGTTAGCAACTTATAATGAAATAAAGATTAAAAAGTACTTAACATAACCTAATTTTCCATATTACATTAAATTCAATATTACTATACTTGCTGCATACCTGATACCTAAACTCATATTGGCAAGTTTTTTAATGAAACAATCTCCACTGAGTCCACTACCATCACATTCTGTAAGCACAAGTATGATTTAAAGTTTTTGAATGCTCAGATTGGCAAATTTTGCATCAATAGATGCATTGTAGTATTTGTCCAATACTTATTAGTGCCATATCATCATCGCAATTTTCTTCATAAATTTGTTAGCAACTTATAATAAAATAAAAATAGAAAGTACTTAACAAAACCTAATTAGTGCTCACCCCTAGGCTCAATCCCTTAAAATATATCCAGCCTCGACAAGAAGCCAAGCAGGGATACACGTTCAAACTCTGCAAAGACTGCAAAGAAGTAGGTTTAAAGTTTGAAAGCTCAGATTTGGCAAGTTTCACATCATAAATAGATGCATTGTAGTATATGTCCAATACTCTTATTAATGTCATATCATCATCACTATTTTCTTCATATATTTGTTAGACACTTTTAATTAAATAAAAAGTAAATCTAACTATAATATACAAGTGTAGAGACTAATAAATTAATAGTTACATCCATTCAAGATCCAAAATGCAGTCCCATTAAAGGTCCAGAATGCACACTGCTCACTGCAAAGGTGCCAAACAAGATCCAAAATAAAGTCCCATGAAAATCTCAATTGAAAACAAAGGTCTAAAAGTGCACAGCGTAGAACTGCACTACATATCTGCAGACTTTCAGTGACAAGTATTTAATAATTATATTCTAGAAACCAAATATTCAAGCATTGCTTGTGGTTGAGCTCATCGCAGTCAATTGACTTAAATCTATACAAGTATAAAAATATATCACAATAGAAAAAAAAATAATCAATACAAGTAATGAGCTAACAACTTAAAAAACAACAGTATATAATAAAACATAAACAAAATTATACATTTTTCAAGTTTATCTAGGGATTCCAAGTTCTCTTCTACATTTGTAACAATAGATCGATCGGTACCCTACCTAAACCAATCTTGCGAACAAATGAGCCCTTGGGTAATCTTAGGTGTCAAAGAGCTCATAAATGCATTAAGCACCCGACCACCCATATTAAACGCACTCTCCGAAGCCACTGTAGATATAGGAACAGCTAAGACATCACGAACCATTCTTTAAAGAATAGAAAAATGAAGAGAATTGATTTTGCACCAAGCCAAAAGATCAAATTTTGGATTCTCATCTTCATTGGCTTTGGTAGGTTCAACAAGATAACGATCCAACTCTGACTTGTTATCAGAGCCACCATATTTTAGTTTATGGCTTTTATATTGAGCCTTTATCATACTCTTTCAAGTTAAAAATTGGACGATCTTCGATGATTGGAGGACTCAGTAAGTTCGTTATTTGTAGAAGCAACTATTGGTGCATACAAATTTTTGTACTATTTAAACATGGAGTAAACAACCATTTTCACCTTCTCTATCATGACATCACCCTTTAATTGAACATAGAGTTGATATAACCATATTCATTTTCTCCACGCCCCCCCCCCCCCCAATATTTATCGTACTTTTCTCTCATTTTATCCGCCATCATAGATAACTCAAAGTCGTCATTACTTTTAGCATTCTTGAGGAGGAAATCAATAGAAGCAATTTCTTCAAAAAAATTGTTAGAAGTTATACATTAAGAGACCGATACACGTAGAATAAACTTATAGAAATGTTCTAAAAAAGTACACAACCTTCTAACATTCATCCAATCATCTTCGCATGGAAATAAATTATCCCCTTCAAGTTCTCTCTTGAATAGAAGATCTTCGTCTCGAAATCTCTCAAAGGCTCTTTGAAATATTTGAGCCATGTCCAACATTAAAAAGGTTAAATTCCAACAGGTGCTCACATCCAGACATAATATTTTTTACTTTCTATTTCAACACAATCTTTGAACTTCTGAAATCGTGAGGGAGATTGTCTCACATAGCTAATAGCTTTTTGAACACGAGCTACCGAAGAAGACATCATTTTTAACCCATCTACCACAACAAGATTTATAATATACGCAATGTAATGCATGTGTAAATACTTGCATTAAAGAATGTTATTTTCCCGTTGTGCAAATGTTTTCCTTAAAAAGCAATAGCAACATCATTAGAGCTAGCATTATCAACGGTGATTCTAAAAAATTTGTCAATACCCCAATCAATCAAACATGACTCTACGTCCATCACGATAGCCTCACCTTTATGACTAAAAATTGGACAAAAGTTAATAATTTTTTTCTTCAATTCTCAATTTTCATTAATATAATGTGCCATAAGACACATATAGTTTATCTTTTAAATGGATGTCCATGTATCCTTCATAATACAAACCCTTTGATTAGACTCCTTGAAATAAGCCCTTTAACTTTGTCCTCTCATCGGTGTAAAGATTGTAACAATCTCTTGCAATGGTCCATCTCGATAGAATATCAAACATAGGACACACAATAGAACAAAGCGTTTGAAGCCCTCACCCTCAAAAAATTGGAAAGGAAGCTCATCGACAATCATAATATGAGCCAAGGCCTTCCTTAGATCTACTTAATTAAATTGCCAATCAGTAAGGGCTAACTTGCCTTTGACAACGATTGAAGATCCAATATTGATTGAGAATAAACTTTGTGCTTCATATTAAGAGGACATATAAGCCAATGATTTCTAACTGGGGTGGTTCCATTAATTACTAGGTGACAATAATATTCTTTCTTACAGAAGTTGCACTCAGCTTTCAGGTGTCCATTTTCAAGAAATTGTTTAAAATCACTCGAATAAGGAGCTCTTCTTTTACTAAGACGCTTGTTTTTTGTGTTAAGTTTAGAAATAGTTGTGACTGGGCTATTTGTGGCTTAGGAACTTGTCCCCACCACAACCCCATGTTCACTAACCTCAGGCTCAATAGGCATCGCTTCAGTTGACATCTAAAATATAAATGAAAACAAAAAAAATATTTTAATACAAAAGCAAATTCAACAAATGAAAAGAAGATAAGAAAACGCACATTACATGAGTATGATGTTGATGCCATGAACTTATTTGACCTAATAATGACCAATTAATTAGTAAATATCATATAGGATGATAGCCTTTGTGAACAAAAAATTATGTTATTATTTGCTCATGTCAGTTCTTATCAATACATTATTTGTACATTATATGTTCTTATCAGTACATTATCAATATACAAAATCAATACAAAATCAAAAATCAATCAATCAATATAAACACAAAATTAGTACAAAATATGTTCTTATCTGAATGAGTATTATTTGTTACAATCATTATAAATATGTTTTTATAAGATAATATCACTATATTATCTGTTCTTATCAAGAAATCATATTCTTATCAGTATATTATTTGTTCTTATCAGTAGAAACACAATACACAAAATCAAACAATTGCAATTTTTTGCAAATTGGCAAGCTAGCAATTACAAATTTGTACAAACTAGCACTTTAAAGCAAGCTGGCCTTGCAAACTGAATCCATATTTCCATTTCGATACACTGGAAGGGAGAGGGAGAGAGTGATTCTTATAGTGATTCAATGATCAATGAACTGAAGTTCAAGACTTCAAGTAAGTGATTTCAATAATCTAAGCCAATGACCCAACAGTGCCAGCACCCGAATATGAACACCTGCATAATTAACAAAAATTTGTTAGAAGTTATATTATATTAAAAAAAATTATACTAAACAAAATAAACACAAAATTAATACAAAATCAAAATAAACATATAATTATGTAGTACAAAATCTTATATTATACTAAAAAAAATAAACACAAAATCTTATAGTATACTAAACAAAATCTTATATTATACTAAACAAATAAACACAAAATCAATACAAAATTAAAAATCAATCAATCAATATAAGCTCAAAATCAGTACAAAATATATTCTTATCTGCATGAGGATTATCTGTTCTAATCATTATAAACATGTTTTTATAAGATAATATCACTATATTATATGTTCTTATCAAGAAATCATATTTTTATCAGTATATTATCTGTTCTTATCAGTAGAAACACAATACACAAAATCAAACCATTATAGTTTTTTTGCAAACTAGCAAGCTATCAATTGCAAATTTGTGCAAACTGGCATTTTAAAGCAAGCTGGCCCTGCAAACAGAATCTATATTTCCATTTCAATACACTAGAAGAGAGAGAGGGAGAGAGTGATTCTCACAGCAATTCAATAATCAATGAACTGAAGTTCAAGACTTCGAGTAAGTAATTTCAATAATCCAAGCCAATGACCCAACAGTGTCACCACCCGAATATGAACACCTGCATAATTAACAAAAAAATATTTGAACTTAAATTATATTAAACAAAATAAACTTATACTAAACAAAATAAACACAAAATCAATACAAAATCAAAATAAACATATAATTATGTAGTACAAAATCTTATATTATACTAAATAAAATAAACATAAAATCTTATATTATACTAAACAAAATAAACACAAAATTAATACAAAATCAATCAATCAATATAAACTCAAAATTAGTACAAAATATGTTCTTATCTACATGAGTATTATCTGTTCTAATTATTATAAACTTGTTTTTATAAGATAATATTACTATATTATCAATTCTTATCAAGAAATCATATTTTTATCAATATATTTGTCACTCCTCATTCCCGATATACGTATTTGGAACGTATTTTTATTTTAGCATGGTTACATGTGCATGGAGACTAGACTCATTCTTTGGTTTAACCTAGTTCATGGTTTATTTTGTGGGTTCGTTCAACTCATGAGAACCCTCGGTCCAACCCATAAATCCTACCATATTTAACCCAACAATTTCTCTCCCTCCCTTCACTTCTTCATTTCTTTCTATTTCTTTAGTTTTCTCTCCCCGTTTCCATAGGCAATGTCACGACCCGCATCCGAAAATTGGGCATGAGCCGTGGGTACGTCCAGCCTACGCCGCAGAATCGGTGGTAGAACGTTGTAAGGTTTGTTCTAGGTCAACCATATCTATATAACTCACAAAAATCTGTCAATAACCTCTCTAAAAGGAGGGCAACCACGCAATATATATAATCTCTTAATCACAATAACTAGGGGAAGAATAAAAGCACGATATGATATGAACAAAGAAACAAAGAACACAGAGCAAGACAATATCCAAAATATATAGTCCAAGTCTATAATAGTCTACAACATCTCACAGCATCAAAAGAATAAGTACAATCATCCAAAATAATCAACTGGGAACAACCCAGGAAACCCACCTAGCTAACTAGGGCGCTAAAGGCGTCTCCTCGGAGCACTCCTCCTCAGTCTCGGAGTCACAACCCTCGTCAACACCCGGCCCGTAGAACGTCGGGCAGAAATCCTCAGGATCCTCTGGAAAAAATATGCCCAGTCAGGACTGGAGCGAAGTACATAACTCTGAAAGCAACTCCAAATACATGGTAAGGTGTATATGACGAGCAATAGAAAAGTATACAAGATGCACAGGAAATAAATACATGCTGGAGCAGATAAAGTAGCTGCAATGTAAACTGGAGAATAATACAAGTAGTGGAAAAGTAACTGCATGTGAGAAAATATGAATACTAGCTAAGTGCCTTGAGCACAAGTTCGTTATGTGATCGGCTTAGGTTACACATGAAAAACACTACGATAACTCCGTTATGCGTGAGTTGCATAACCAACATACACATGAATACTGTTTGGCTTTGATCACATAACCAACTCTTACTCCCCTCCCCCACTAATACTCTTTGATCCAACCACGGCACGCTACGTACATGATAATAGCTCGCGCACACAAAGGCGAGAGCACAAGAAGCACATGATAGCACATGAGAATCAATACCCGAAGCACATGATGAAATACACGTGATAGAGTACCCGCTGAACACGGTAAGGGGGATAGCATCTCATGACGGGATCCACTAGTACCAGGTCGTGTAACAATGTGTCAGAATCAAGTATCACAGTTCTAGAACAGGTGATATAAACACTATCATGAAATGGAAACTATCAGAGGTAGGTACTCGTCTGATGTCCTAAGCAACTGATGAGGATCGAGATCCGGACCGGTATCGCAAGAACCTATTACGAAAAGCAGAATTAAACAGGGTTCTAAGGAGTTAAACTGATATAAAATAATTAAAAATAGGCTTCTAGGGCTATTCTAGGTCGAACGGGTCAAACCGGTGAAATTCGGGTCAAAAAGTCAACCCGGGGTCCAAAAAGTCAACTCTAGGTCAAAACTAGGTCAAACGTTGACTTTTACGGTCAATGAGGACAATTATGGTCAAATCTAGCTCAAACTAGGGTGCCCCTGAAATTCTAGGTCAAACTGAGCTCATTAAGCTAGTAAACTCTCAAACTCGCCTCCTCGAGATACCGGGATACCCTCGGTATCTGATACCTCACCCTAGGCCACGCACCCCGCCTAAACCCGCTAAAACCTATGCTAGCACGCGTAAATATATATACATAAGCAAATAAAAATTATTCCAATACTATTCCTAGGCTATTGCTCAAATACCCCGCTCGAAACTCAATACCTTGGTGAGATACCTTGATATCTCAATGTATTGGGATACTCTCCAATACCCCTCTAACTACCCCTCTAGTTAGCTATCTAGGCTTATAAATATATTTCTAGTTATTAATCTAGGCTATATATATATATATATATATATATATATATATATATATATATATAGCACACATATATATATATACACCTAGATATCTATATGCATATACATATATATTCACAACACATATACACATACCCATATACCTCACCTTACCTATACATATATATATCTAGCTATAATATATCTAGCTATATGTATATATATATATATATATATATATATATATATATATATATATATCTATACACCTAGATAGATATAACTATCTATCTATCCATCTATCTATATAACTATTTAACTATCTATCTATCTATCTAACTAATTAGCTATCTATCTAACTATCTATCTATCTTATTCATATATCTATTTATCAACCAATCTATCTATCTACCAATCTATATATATCTATCTATCTAGCTAACTATTATATATCTAATAATCTATCTATTAGACTATCAAACTACCTCTCCCTCTGCATGCTTGTACTGCTGCTGCTGCTCTGCATAAATGCTGCTGCTGCTGCCTTTACATGCTGTTGCTGCTGCATTTACATACTGCTGCTGCTGCCTTTATGCTGCTGCTGCTGCTGCATTGTCCTGCTGCTGCTGCTGCTTAGCTGTTGTGCTGCTGCAGCTGTCCACCCCGCTGTGCTGCACACACAGCCCCACACACACACGAGCACGCACACACACAACTATAAACACACAGACACACACACACGTATATACATATATATATAACTCTATATATATATATATATATACGCACACACACACTAACATATATAAATACACACACACACTTATGCATAAATACGCACATAGCTATATATATATATATATATATATAAACACACCTATTTATATATATATGCACACACACACACAGATATATATATATATATACATATCAACACACATACACTCTTATACATATATATATATATATATATATATATATATATATATATATATATATATATATACACAAACACATAGACATATACATACACAAGCACATATATATAAATACACACACATATATATATATACATACAAACACATATACATATATATAGACACACACATAAATATATATATATACACATAAACACAAACACAACACTACACACAACCACGCACACAACACTCTCCAACGCTCGCCCAACGACCCCGACATGCACAAACACTTATATATATATAAAATATAATCCGAGAATTCTAGCACACACTCTCCGAAGCAAAACCAACGCGCGCACAAGCCCCAAAACTACGAAACCAAGTCGAAATGGTCCGCGGTCATTTCGACGAACACGCGGTGTGCGGTTCAGAAAACCTCCTGAAACACACACTAAATCAACTCGAAATCGGCCCAAAATTTACCCACGAGTTCTAAACGATGTCTAGATCCTAGAAAAATACTATCCCATCGATTATAGGCCCGTGGCGAAAACGCGCACGCACTTAGAATCGGCGACGACGAAAACCCCAAATTTGAACGCCCGTTTCTCCTCGATACGACTTTAACTTCTGTGTCCGAACAAAGACACGCACTCACCCTCAAGACACCCGAACGTCTATCTAGGTCCGTCTAACCTAGGGCATCACCCAAAATTGGGCCAATTTCGGATTCTACCCAAAATTGACACAAAACCTAGTGTCAAAGTCTCCAAACACAACCAAACTAGTTCCAACTTCCTCCCACGGGTAGGCTTAGGGTCTAGGAAGGTTCTAAACCACAAATTACACTATATAAAAGTAATTAGTAAGGGAAAAGTTAGGGTTTATCTTGGGAGTTGGAATCCAAAGGCCAAAGTCTCCAATCCACTTGAAATCACCTCCCTCAAGCTCCAAGCCTCCAAATCTAGCCTCCATACCAAGTCTAGGCTCTACCCACCTAGGTTGGAGAAAAATATAGGGTTAGGGTTAACAACCATGGAGAATAGAACAAGAAAGAAGAGGAATAGGTACTTACTTGAAGTGGGAAGTAGAAAGGAAGAAGAAAAAGGAGTGGAGAAGAAGAAGAAGTGATGAAGAAGTAGAAAATGGGGGAGTGGCTGCTGTGTGGTCGGGTGTGGGCTAGAAATTAGGGCCGGCCAAGTGTAAAATAGGTTTCCAAAGTCTCTAAATGTCCAAAATGCTCTCCTCTCACTTAGGTTTGGGTTTTGGGTTCCAAAAGCACTCAAACTAACTCCAAATCTCTCCAACTAACCCACTAAAAATATAATAAATATTCTAAACCCAAAAATAGGTCTCACTGGGGTGTGGGTTGGGTCGGACATAGGTCCACTAGGGTCTGACATGGGTCCAGGCTAGCCAAAACCCTAAAACAATCAATTAAAAATAATACAATCACTAATTAAATATAAATATAATTAATTAAATACAATACACAATTTACCAAATAAAAAAAAATAACCCTATTTTTAGAATCGGGAAGTGACAAGCCTACCCTCCTTAAAATAATTTTGTCCTCGAAATTAAAAGACGAAACTAGGACAGGAATGCAAAGAAAAGAACCATACCTCAGGGCTCGAAAAGATAGGGGTATCGCTCGCACATTTTATCCTCCCTCTCCCAGGTCGACTCACCTGGAGAGTGATGCCTCCACGTGACACGAACCAAGGGAATAGTCTGGTTCCTCAACACTTTCTCTCGTCGATCCAGAATCTCCATCGGCTGCTCTGGATAGCTCCGTAGAAGACTCCCTCGCTCTGTTCCGCTGCTCCTCTGGCAAACTGAAACTCTAGCTCACCCGGCGGACTAAACAACACTCTGCCTCCACGATAATCTATACTAGCATAATGCATACTCAACCAATCCATCCCGAGTACAATATCATAGCTCGGAAGTGGCATTACGAGTAGGCACACACTCAACTTCCGGCCTCCCAAGGTAACTCTCCGGTCTCTGCAGACATCACTGACTAGGATGATACCACCCCCGGTCGTGATCTTGCAGAGTCTAGCTAAAGGTTCAACAACAAGATAGTGTCTAACAGCAAAAGATACAAACACAAAGCTATGGGAAGCACCGAAATCAAATAAAGCAAGTGCTGGAATGGAATCAAGAAGAACAGAACCTGAGATCACATCACCAACGGGCTCAGCCTCATCTACGATCAGGGCAAAAGCTCGCCCTTGCTGTCCTCCTCGGTGCTGCTGCTGGTGCTGAGCAAACCTCTGCTGCTGAGTCTGCAAAGGCTTTCCTCTCTGCTGTGCTGCAGGTGCTCTGGCTAGTGCCATCTGAGCGGCTCCTCCGCCCTGGGCTGTACGGGCAAGCGCTGAAGGACAATCCTTTAGCTGGTGATCGGTTGTGCCACACAACAAACATCTGCCTAGCCTCTTCCTATAGATGTCCCATCCGTGTCCTGGCTTCCTACAGAAAGGGCAAATGATGGGCTGCCTCTGGCCCTGCTGCTGTCCCTGCCTCTGCTGCTGGGGCGCTTGCCGGAAGGGCGCACGACCCTGACCCTGGTGCTGCTGGAATGGCCTCTTGGCTGGGCCTGCACTGCTGCCTACTCCTGAAGCATCTCTCCTCCTCTTGGTCTTCAGCTCTAAGTCGTCCTTAGCTCTCTGGGCGTCGCTGACAATCTGCTCAAATATCGCCTCACGGTCACTCCTAGTCAAGGACTTGAACGCCATGACTAAACCCTTGTGGAACTTACGCGCCTTCGCTGCCTCAGACAAACCCTTAACAAATCTGCCCAGACGGCAGAACTCTGCTGCATACTCGTCCACTAGCATGGTCCCCAGGACGAGCGCCTCAAACTGGCTCTCCAATGCACTGAGAGCCACATCCGGGAAGAACTTCTCCTTGAAAAGCTTCTTGAAAGCCTCCCAAGTCAGTCCCGGTACTGCTATCCGCGTATCTGTGTGGTACCAAGTAAGGGCAAGATCAAATATCTGACTGCCCGCTGCCACGATCTACATGCTGGCTGGGATCATTGCCAGCCTGAAGATGCCCTCTATATGCTCGATCCAGTCGTCCGCTTACAGGATCCCCTCTGTACCCCGGAACTCCTTGGGCCGCATCCTCTGAAAGTCGATAATAGTACCCGGCCTCGGATACTGAACCTGCTCTGCCTGTGGCTGGATCTGGGCCACTCTGTCCACCGCTGTCATAGCCACCTGATGAGTATTCTCAATGTCCATCCTCATAACGTCCACCTGGCGGTGCTGCGTGTCCATCATCTCTCGGAAGAACGCGAACAACTGCGTGGCATCAACTGGTGCAGGCGGTGGTGGAGGAGGTACCACCGGAATAACTGGGGTGACTCTTGGATCGATGGGAGTGAGAGGATCTCCGAGAGAAACAGACACTCCCTCAACCATAGGAGTGGCGAGTGGAGCGGTAGCGGCTGCCGGAAGTCGAGCAGGACGAGAGGTGGCAGACCTCTCGATGGCAGCTACTGGAATGGTGCGCTGAGACCTGGTCTTCGGAGGCATCCTGAACACAGATCAAAAGAAGTCAATACGGTGCAAGATACGATATCATCAAAAAAGGACAGTAATATTACAAAAGAAAATAATTTCAAGAAAATTAAAGATAGCAAGAGAAATCGGGAAGAGTCCTAGTTGTGATTGAGCACACTCTCTCTCAGCCTATATCCTATATCCTATTGCAGGTAAACCTAAAAATTAGACCTGCATGGGCCACCACCAAAAACGTGTCACAATCCGCACCCAAAAATCGGGCATGAGCCGTGGGTACGTCCAGCCTACACAGCAGAATCGGCGGTAGAACGTTGTAAGGTTCGTTCTAGGTCAACCATATCTATATAACTCACAAAAATCTGTTAATAACCTCTCCAAAAGGAGGGCAACCACACAATATATATAATCTCTCAATCACAATAACTAGGAGAAGAATAAAAGTACGATATGATATGAATAAAGAAATAAAGAACACAGAGCAAGACAATATCCAAAATATATAGTCCAAGTCTATAATAGTCTACAACATCTCACAGCATCAAAAGAATAAGTACAATCATCCAAAATAATCAACTGGGAACAACCCAGGAAACCCACCTAGCTAACTAGGGCGCTAAAGGCATCTCCTCGGCGCACTCCTCCTCAGTCTCGGGGTCACAACCCTCGTCAACACCCGGCCCGTAGAACGTCGGGCAGAAATCCTCAGGATCCTCTGGAAAAAATATGCCCAGTCAGGACTGGAGCGAAGTACATAACTCTGAAAGCAACTCCAAATACATGGTAAGGTGTATATGACGAGCAATAGAAAAGTATACAAGATGCACAGGAAATAAATATATGCTGGAGCAGATAAAGTAGCTGCAATGTAAACTGGAGAACAATACAAGTAGTGGAAAAGTAACTGCATGTGAGAAAACATGAATACTAGCTAAGTGCCTTGAGCACAAGTTCGTTATGTGATCGGCTTAGGTTGCACATAAAAAACACTATGATAACTCCGTTATGCGTGAGTTGCATAACCAACATACACATGAATACTGTTTGGCTTTGATCACATAATCAACTCTTACTCCCCTCCCCCACTAATACTCTTTGATCCAACCACGGCACGCTACGTACATGATAATAGCTCGCGCACACAAAGGCGAGAGCACAAGAAGCACATTATAGCACATGAGAATCAATACCCGAAGCACATGATGAAATACACGTGATAGAGTACCCGCTGAAAACGGTAAGGGGGATAGCATCTCATGACGGGATCCACTAGTACCAGGTCATGTAACAATGTGTCAGAATCAAGTATCACAGTTCTAGAACAGGTGATATAAACACTATCATGAAATGGAAACTATCAGAGGTAGGTACTCGTCTGATGTCCTAAGCAACTGATGAGGATCGAGATCCGGACCGGTATCGCAAGAACCTATTACGAAAAGCAGAATTAAACAGGGTTCTAAGGAGTTAAACTGATATAAAATAATTAAAAATAGGCTTCTAGGGCTATTCTAGGTCGAACGGGTCAAACCGGTGAAATTCGGGTCAAAAAGTCAACCCGGGGTCCAAAAAGTCAACTCTAGGTCAAAACTAGGTCAAACGTTGACTTTTATGGTCAATGAGGACAATTATGGTCAAAGCTAGGTCAAACTAGGGTGCCCCTGAAATTCTAGGTTAAACTGAGCTCATTAAGCTAGTAAACTCTCAAACTCGCCTCCTCGAGATACCGGGATACCCTCGGTATCTGATACCTCACCCTAGGCCACGCACCCCGCCTAAACCCGCTAAAACCTATGCTAGCACACGTAAATATATACACATAAGCAAATAAAAATTATTCCAATACTATTCCTAGGCTATTGCTCAAATACCCCGCTCGAAACTCAATACCTTGGTGAGATACCTTAATATCTCAAGGTATTGGGATACTCTCCAATACCCCTCTAACTACCCCTCTAGTTAGCTATCTAGGCTTATAAATATATTTCTAGTTATTAATCTAGGCTATATATATATATATATATATATATATATATATATATATATATATATAGCACACATATATATATATACACCTAGATATCTATATGCATATACATATATATTCACAACACATATACACATACCCATATACCTCACCTTACCTATACATATATATATCTAGCTATAATATATCTAGCTATATGTATGTATATATATATATATATATATATATATATATATATATATATATATATATATATATATATATATATATATATATACACCTAGATAGATATAACTATCTATCTATCCATCTATCTATATAACTATTTAACTATCTATCTATCTAACTAATTAGCTATCTATCTAACTATCTATCTATCTTATTCATATATCTATTTATCAACCAATCTATCTATCTACCAATCTATATATATATATATATATCTATCTAGCTAACTATTATATATCTAATAATCTATCTATTAGACTATCAAACTACCTCTCCCTCTGCATGCTTGTACTGCTGCTGCTGCTCTGCATAAATGCTGCTGCTGCTGCCTTTACATGCTGCTGCTGCTGCATTTACATGCTGCTGCTGCTGCCTTTATGCTGCTGCTGCTGCTGCATTGTCCTGCTGCTGCTGCTGCTTAGCTGTTGTGCTGCTGCAGCTGTCCACCCCGCTGTGCTGCACACACAGCCCCCCACACACACGAGCACGCACACACACAACTATAAACACACAGACACACACACACGTATATACATATATATATAACTCTATATATATATATATATATATATATACGCACACACACACTAACATATATAAATACACACACACACTTATGCATAAATACGCACATAGCTATATATATATATATATATATAAACACACCTATTTATATATATATGCACACACACACACAGATATATATATATATACATATCAACACACATACACTCTTATACATATATATATATATATATATATATATATATATATATATATATATATATATATATATATATATATATATATATATATATATATATATATATATATACACAAACACATAGACATATACATACACAAGCACATATATATAAATACACACATATATATATATATATACATACAAACACATATACATATATATAGACAAACACATAAATATATATATAGACACATAAACACAAACACAACACTACACACAACCACGCACACAACACTCTCCAACGCTCGCCCAACGGCCCCGACATGCACAAACACTTATATATATATAAAATATAACCTGAGAATTCTAGCACACACTCCCCGAAGCAAAGCCAACGCGCGCACAAGCCCAAAACTACGAAACTAAGTCGAAATGGTCGTTCGGTCATTTCGACGAACACGCGGTGTGCGGTTCAGAAAACCTCCTGAAACACACACTAAATCAACTCGAAATCGGCCCAAAATTTATCCACTAGTTCTAAACGATGTCTAGATCCTAGAAAAAATGCTACCCCATCGATTCTAGGCCCGTGGCGAAAACACGCACGCACTTAGAATCGGCGACGACGAAAATCCCAAATTCGCCCGAAACGCCCGTTTCTCCTCGATACGACTTTCCGTGTCCGAACGAAGATACGCACTCACCCTCAAGACACCCGACAACGTCTATCTAGGTCCGTCTAACCTAGGGCATCATCCAAAATTGGGCTAATTTCGGATTCTACCCGAAATTAACACAAAACCTTGTGTCAAAGTCTCCAAACACAACCAAACTAGTTCCAACTTCCTCCCACGGGTAGGCTTAGGGTCTAGGAAGGTTCTAAACCACTAATTACACTATATAAAAGTAATTAGTAAGGGGAAAGTTAGGGTTTATCTCTTGGGAGTTGGAATTCTAAGGCCAAAGTCTCCAATCCACTTGAAATCACCTCCCTCAAGCTCCAAGCCTCCAAATCTAGCCTCCACACCAAGTCTAGGCTCTACTCACCTAGGTTGGAGAAAAATATAGGGTTAGGGTTAACAACCATGGAGAATAGAACAAGAAAGAAGAGGAATAGGTACTTACTTGAAGTGGGAAGTAGAAAGGAAGAAGAAAAAGGAGTGGAGAAGAAGAAGAAGTGATGAAGAAGTAGAAAATGGGGGAGTGGCTACTGTGTGGTCGGGTGTGGGCTGGAAATAGGGGCCGGCCAAGTGTAAAATAGGTTTCCAAAGTCTCTAAATGTCCAAAATGCCCTCCTCTCACTTGGGTTTGGGTTTCGGGTTCCAAAAGTACTCAAACTAACTCCAAATCTCTCCAACTAACCCACTAAAAATATAATAAATATTCTAAACCCAAAAATAGGTCTCACTGGGGTGTGGGTTGGGTCGGACATAGGTCCACTAGGGTCTGACATGGGTCCAGGCTAGCCAAAACCCTAAAACAATCAATTAAAAATAATACAATCACTAATTAAATATAAATATAATTAATTAAATACAATACACAATTTACCAAATAAAAAAAAATAACCCTATTTCTAGAATCGGGTAGTGACAAGCCTACCCTCCTTAAAATAATTTTGTCCTCGAAATTAAAAGACGAAACTAGGACAGGAATGCAAAGAAAAGAACCATACCTCAGGGCTCGAAAAGATAGGGGTATCGCTCGCGCATTTTATCCTCCCTCTCCCAGGTCGACTCACCTGGAGAGTGATGCCTCCACGTGACACGAACCAAGGGAATAGTCTGGTTCCTCAACACTTTCTCTCGTCGATCCAGAATCTCCATCGGCTGCTCTGGATAGCTAAGAGTAGGGCCCACTACGATCTCTGAGTGATCCAATACGTGACTGGGATCCGCCGCGTACCGTCTCAACTGTGACACGTGGAACACATCATGAACTCCCTCCAGCGTAGGCGACAAATCGAGCCTATACGCCACGGCGCCGACCCTCTCAAGGATACGAAAGGGTCCGACGAAACGTGGGCTAAGCTTCCCGCCTCCACCAAAGCGAATAGTGCCCCGCGTCGGAGAAATCCTCAGGACCACCAGATCTCCAACCTAGCACAAACAAGGTCTCTGCACTTAGTCAAAACAAGCAATCACAAGCAAACACAAGAACAAAATCTAGATTCTAAGCTATACCTTGAACTCCAAAGGTCTCCGGTGGCTATCGGCCCAATGTCGCTGCCTGTCCTGCGCCACCCAAAGTCTATCTCTAATGAGCTTGACCTTCTCCGCTGCATCAACCACCATCTCCGGGACAAGCAAAGCTCTCTCGCCTATATCATCCCATGACAACGGAGTGCGACACCTCCGTCCATACAACGCCTCGAATGGTGACATCTCGATACTAGCTTGGTAGCTGTTGTTGTAAGCAAACTCTACCAAGTGCAAGTGATCCTCCCAAGAGCCTCTAAAATTCAAAACACAAGTGCGAAGTATGTCCTCAAGTGTCTGAATGGTCCTCTCTGACTGACCATCTGTCTGTGGGTGATATGCAGTACTAAACTTGAGCTGGGTGCTCAAGCTAGCCTACAGACTCCTCCAGAAATATGAAATAAAGCGACTGTCCCGGTCTGATACTATGCTCACAGGAACTCCATACAGTCTGACTATCTGGCGCACATACATCTCTGCTAGTCTCTCTGTAGACGTACCCACTTTGAATGGTAAAAAGTGGGCCGATTTGGTCAACCTGTCCATGATGACCCAAATCACATCCTTCCCGCCTGGAGAACGGGAAAGTCCATAAACAAAATCCATGGTCACATGCTCCCATTTCCACTCCGAAATGGGTAACGGTTGGAGCAAACCTCCTGGCATCTGCCTCTCCGCCTTCACCTGCTGGCACACTAAGCATTGGGATACGAAGAGTGCTACCTCCCGCTTTATCCTGTACCACTATATATGCTGTCTCAGATCTCTATACATCTTGTTGGCACCTGGATGCATAGAGTACTGGGATCGATGTGCCTCCGGAAGAACCTCCTCGCGCAACGACCCACTCGGCACACACAACCTGGTACCGTGCCGCAAAGAACCATCATCAGCAATAGTGAAGTCATCTGATAATCCCATCTGAACCTGCGCCCTGATGCTCCTTAGGGACTCATCCTCAAACTGTGTAGCCCTGATCCGGTCTACCAACTCTGAATGAATCTGCAGTCCCCACATCTGCATCTCAACTCTAGGCACTATCACCTCAATGCCTAAGCTCTCTAGATCTGCTAGAAGATAACGATCTGTAGTCAGGCACATAGCTACTGGATACCTGCTCAACGCATCCGCAACTACATTTGCCTTCCCTGGATGGTACTGCAACAATATGTCGAAGTCTTTCATTAACTCCAACCATCTCCTCTGCCTCATGTTCAGCTCTTTTTGGGTAAACACATACTTCAAGCTCTTATGGTCTGTGAAGATCTCCACACGCTCTCCGTATAAATAGTGTTTCTACAACTTCAGAGCAAAGATGACCGCTGCCAACTCCAAATTGTGGGTAGGGTAGTTCTTCTCATGAGGACGTAATTGCATGGAAGCATAGGCAATCACCCTCCCATTCTGCTGCAACACACAACCCAGTCCATTCTCCGATGCATCACTATAGATAGTGAATCCTCCAGAACCTGATGGCAACGTCAACACTGGAGCTGTCTTCAACCTCCTCTTCAGCTCATCAAAGGTGATCTGGCACTCCTCTGACCAAACAAACTCCACGTCCTTCTGAGTCAGCCTGGACAACGGCTCTGCAATCCGGGAAAAATCCTGAACAAATCTCCTGTAGTAACCTGCCAGTCCCAGGAAACTCCTGACCTCGGCTACTGAACTCGGAGCACTCTATGCCTCAACTGCCATGATCTTTCTCGGATCCACCGAGATCCCCTCTCCAGTCACCATATGACCATGGAATTCAACCTTGTCAAGGAAGAACTCACACTTCGAAAGCTTTCCATAAAGCTTCTCCTTCCTGAGAGTCTCCAGCACTATCCTCAGATGCTCCTCGTGCTCCTCTGGGGTCTTCGAATACACCAAGATATCATCTATAAACACCACCACAAACCTGTCCAGATGCTGATGGAACACCTTATTTATCAGATTCATGAACACAGCCGGGGTATTAGTCAACCCAAACGGCATCACCATGAACTCATACTGTCCATATCTGGTCCGAAAAGCTGTCTTCGGAATATCCTCCTTCCTGACCTTCACCTGGTGGTAGCCTGTCCTCAGATCAATCCTGAAAAATACCCTCGCTCCGCTTAACTGGTCAAAAAGATCATTAATACGCGGCAGCGGATACTTGTTCTTGATTGTGAGGTTGTTCAGAGCCCTGTAGTCGATACACATCTGTATCGACCCATCCTTCTTTGGCACAAAAAGTACCGGAGCACCCCACGGAGAAGAACTAGATCTGATAAATCCCTTGTCCTGAAGCTCATTTATCTGCTTCTTCAACTCTATCAGCTCACTGTTGCTGACTCTATAGACGTGCTGGGATATCGGCTCCGCGCCTGGCACCAAGTCTATAGAGAACTCCACATCTCTGTCCGGAGGTAACCCTGACAACTCCTCCGGAAAGACATTCATGTAATCCTCTATCAGTGGATGTAGCAACCTCGGCTCACCACCAGGGCTCCGTAGAAGACTCCCTCGCTCTGTTCCGCTGCTCCTCTGGCAAACTGAAACTCTAGCTCACCCGGCGGACTAAACAACACTCTGCCTCCACGATAATCTATACTAGCATAATGCATACTCAACCAATCCATCCCGAGTACAATATCATAGCTCGGAAGTGGCATTACGAGTAGGCACACACTCAACTCCCGGCCTCCTAAGGTAACTCTCCGGTCTCTGCAGACATCACTGACTAGGATGATACCACCCCCGGTCGTGATCTTGCAGAGTCTAGCTAAAGGTTCAGCAACAAGATAGTGTCTAACAGCAAAAGATACAGACACAAAGTTATGGGAAGCACCGAAATCAAATAAAGCAAGTGCTGGAATGGAATCAAGAAGAACAGAACCTGAGATCACATCACCAACGGGCTCGGCCTCGTCTACGGTCAGGGCAAAAGCTCGCCCTTGCTGTCCTCCTCGGTGCTGCTGCTGGTGCTGAGCAAACCTCTGCTGCTGAGTCTGCAAAGGCTTTCCTCTCTGCTGTGCTGCAGGTGCTCTGGCTGGTGCCATCTGAGCGGCTCCTCCGCCCTGAGCTGTACGGGCAAGCGCTGAAGGACAATCCTTTAGCTGGTGATCTGTTGTGCCACACAACAAATATTTGCCTAGCCTCTTCCTATAGATGTCCCATCCGTGTCCTGGCTTCCTACAGAAAGGGCAAATGATGGGCTGCCTCTGGCCCTATTGCTGTCCCTGCCTCTGCTGCTGGGGCGCTTGCCGGAAGGGCGCACGACCCTGACCCTGGTGCTGCTGGAATGGCCTCTTGGCTGGGCCTGCACTGCTGCCTACTCCTGAAGCATCTCTCCTCCTCTTGGTCTTCAGCTCTAAGTCGTCCTTAGCTCTCTGGGCGTCGCTGACAATCTGCTCAAATGTCGCCTCACGGTCACTCCTAGTCAAGGACTTGACCGCCATGACTAAATCCTTGTGGAACTTACGCGCCTTCGCTGCCTCAGACAAACCCTTAACAAATCTGCCCAGACGGCAGAACTCTGCTGCATACTCGTCCACTAGTATGGTCCCCTGGACGAGCGCCTCAAACTGGCTCTCCAATGCACTGAGAGCCACATCCGGGAAGAACTTCTCCTTGAAAAGCTTCTTGAAAGCCTCCCAAGTCAGTCCCGGTACTGCTATCCGCGAATCTGTGTGGTACCAAGTAAGGGCAAGATCAAATATCTGACTGCCCGCTGCCTCGATCTACATGCTGGCGGGGATCATTGCCAGCCTGAAGATGCCCTCTATATGCTCGATCCAGTCGTCCGCTTACAGGATCCCCTCTGTACCCCGGAACTCCTTGGGCCGCATCCTCTGAAAGTCGATAATAGTACCCGGCCTCGGATACTGAACCTGCTCTGCCTGTGGCTGGATCTGGGCCACTCTGTCCACCGCTGTCATAGCCACCTGATGAGTATTCTCAATGTCCATCCTCATAACGTCCACCTGGCGGTGCTGCGTGTCCATCATCTCTCGGAAGAACGCGAACAACTGCGTGGCATCAACTGGTGCAGGCGGTGGTGGAGGAGGTACCACCGGAATAACTGGGATGACTCTTGGATCGATGGGAGTGAGAGGATCTCCGAGAGAAACAGACGCTCCCTCAACCATAGGAGTGGCGAGTGGAGCGGTAGCGGCTGCCGGAAGTCGAGCAGGACGAGAGGTGGCAGACCTCTCGGTGGCAGCTACTGGAATGGTGCGCTGAGACCTGGTCTTCGGAGGCATCCTGAACACAGATCAAAAGAAGTCAATACGGTGCAAGATACGATATCATCAAAGAAGGACAGTAATATTACAAAAGAAAACAATTTCAGGAAAATTAAAGATAGCAAGAGAAATCGGGAAGAGTCCTAGTTATGATTGAGCACACTCTCTCTCAGCCTATATCCTATATCCTATTGCAGATAAACCTAAAAACTAGACCTGCATGGGCCACCACCAAAAATGTGTCAGGATCCGCACCCAAAAATTGGGCATGAGCCGTGGGTACGTCCAGCCTACACCGCAGAATCGGCGGTAGAACGTTGTAAGGTTCGTTCTAGGTCAACCATATCTATATAACTCACAAAAATCTGTCAATAACCTCTCCAAAAGGAGGGCAACCACACAATATATATAATCTCTCAATCACAATAACTAGGAGAAGAATAAAAGTATGATATGATATGAATAAAGAAATAAAGAACACAGAGCAAGACAATATCCAAAATATATAGTCCAAGTCTATAATAGTCTACAACATCTCACAGCATCAAAAGAATAAGTACAATCATCCAAAATAATCAACTGGGAATAACCCAGGAAACCCACCTAGCTAACTAGGGCGCTAAAGGCGTCTCCTCGGCGCACTCCTCCTCAGTCTCGGGGTCACAACCCTCGTCAACACCCGGCCCGTAGAACGTCGGGCAGAAATCCTCAGGATCCTCTGGAAAAAATATGCCCAGTCAGGACTGGAGCGAAGTACATAACTCTGAAAGTAACTCCAAATACATGGTAAGGTGTATATGACGAGCAATAGAAAAGTATACAAGATGCACAGGAAATAAATACATGCTGGAGCAGATAAAGTAGCTGCAATGTAAACTTGAGAACAATACAAGTAGTCGAAAAGTAACTGCATGTGAGAAAACATGAATACTAGCTAAGTGCCTTGAGCACAAGTTCGTTATGTGATCGGCTTAGGTTGCACATGAAAAACACTATGATAACTCCGTTATGCGTGAGTTGCATAACCGACATACACATGAATACTGTTTGGCTTTGATCACATAACCAACTCCTACTCCCCTCCCCCACTAATACTTTTGGATCCAACTACGGCATGCTACGTACATGATAATAGCTCGCGCACACGAAGGCGAGAGCACAAGAAGCACATGATAGCACATGAGAATCAATACCCGAAGCACATGATGAAATACACGTGATAGAGTACCCGCTGAACACGGTAAGGGGGATAGCATCTCATGACGGGATCCACTAGTACCAGCTCATGTAACAATATGTCAGAATCAAGTATCACAGTTCTAGAACAGGTGATATAAACGCTATCATGAAATGAAAACTATCAGAGGTAGGTACTCGCCTGATGTCCTGAGCAACTGATGAGGATCGAGATCCGGACCGGTATCGCAAGAACCTATTGCGAAAAGCAGAATTAAACAGGGTTCTAAGGAGTTAAACTGATATAAAATAATTAAAAACAGGCTTCTAGGGTTATTCTAGGTCGAACGGGTCAAACCGGTAAAATTTGGGTCAAAAAATCAACCCGGGGTCCAAAAAGTCAACTCTAGGTCAAAACTAGGTCAAACGTTGACTTTTACGGTCAACGAGGACAATTATGGTCAAAGCTAGGTCAAACTAGGGTGCCCCTGAAATTCTAGGTCAAACTGAGCTCATTAAGCTAGTAAACTCGCCTCCTCGAGATACCGGGATACCCTCGGTATCCGATACCTCGCCCTAGGCCACGCACCCCGCCTAAACCCGCTAAAACCTATGCTAGCACACGTAAATATATACACATAAGCATATAAAAATCACTCCAATACTATTCCTAGGCTATTGCTCAAATACCCCGCTCGAAACTCAATACCTTGGTGAGATACCTTGATATCTCAAGGTATTGGGATACTCTCCAATACCCCTCTAGTTAGCTATCTAGGCTTATAAATATATTCCTAGTTATTAATCTAGGCTATTATATATATATATATATATATATATATATATATATATATATATATATATATATGCATATGCATATATATTCACAACACATATACACATACCCATATACCTCACCTTACCTATACATATATATATCTAGCTATAATATATCTAGCTATATGTATATATATATATATATATATATATATATATATATATATATATATATATATATATATATATATATATATATATATATATATATATATATATATAACTATCTATCTATCCATCTATCTATATAACTATTTAACTATCTATATATCTATCTAACTAATTAGCTATCTATCTAACTATCTATCTTATTCATATATCTATTTATCAACCAATCTATCTATCTACCAATCTATATATATATATATATATATATATATATATATATATATATATATATATATATATATATATAGCTAACTATTATATATCTAATAATCTATCTATTAGACTATCAAACTACCTCTCCCTCTACTACCTAGCTAAGCTACCTCGTTGTATGCTTGTACTGCTACTGCTGCTCTACATAAATGCTGCTGCTGCTGCCTTTACATATTGCTGCTGCTGCATTTACATGATGCTGCTGCTGCCCTTATGCTGCTGCATTGTCCTGCTGCTGCTGCTGCTTAGCTGCTGTGCTGCTGCAGCTGTCCACAGCACGCACACACACAACTATAAACACACAGACACACACACACGTATATACATATATATATATATATATATATATATATATATATATATATATATATATATATATATATATATATATATATATATATATACGCACACACACACTAACATATATAAATACACACACACTTATGCATAAATACACACATAGCTATATATATATATATATATATATATATATATATATATATATATATATATATATATATATATAAACACACCTATTTATATATATATGCACACACACACAGATATATATATATATATATACATATCAACACACACACACTCTTATACATATATATATATATATATACACAAACACATAGACATATACATACACAAGCACATATATATAAATACACACATATATATATACATACAAACACATATACATATATATAGACACACACATAAATATATATATAGACACATAAACACAAACACAACACTACACACAACTACGCACACAACACTCTCCAATGCTCGCCCAACGGCCCCGACACGCACAAACACCTATATATATATAAAATATAATCCGAGAATTCTAGCACACACTCTCCGAAGCTAACCCAACGCGCGCACAAGCCCGAAACTACGAAACCAAGTCAAAATGGTCATTCGGTCATTTCGACGAACACGCGGTGTGCGGTTCGGAAAACCTCCCTAAACGCACACCAAACCAACTTGGAATTGGCCCAAAATTTATCCATGGGTTATAAACGATGTCTAAATCCTAGAAAAAATAATATCCCATCGATTCTAGGCCCGTGGCGAAAACACGCACGCACTTAGAATCAGCGACGACGAAAACCCCAAATTCGCCCGAAACGCCCGTTTCTCTGCGATACGACTTTCCGTGTCCGAACGGAGACACACACTCACCCTCAAAACACCCGACAATGTCTACCTAGATCCGTCTAACCTAGGGCATCACCCAAAATTGGGCCAATTTCGGATTCCACCCGAAATTGACACAAAACCTAGTGTCAAAGTCTCCAAACACAACCAAACTAGTTTCAACTTCCTCCCACGGGTAGGCTTAGGGTCTAGGAAGGTTCTAAACCACTAATTATACTACATAAAAGTAATTAGTAAGGAAAAAGTTAGGGTTTACCTCTTGGGAGTTGGAATCCCAAGGCCAAAGTCTCCAATCCACTTGAAATTACCTCCCTCAAGCTCCAAGCCTCCAAATCTAGCCTCCACACCAAGTCTAGGCTCTACCCACCTAGGTTGGAGAAAAATGTAGGGTTAGGGTTAACAACCATGGAGAATAGAAGAAGAAAGAAGAGGAATAGGTACTTACTTGAAGTGGAAAGTAGAAAGGAAGAAGAAAAAGGAGTGGAGAAGAAAAAGAAGTGATGAAGAAGTAGAAAATGGGAGAGTGGCTGCTGTGTGGTCGGGTGTGGGCTAGAAATAGGGGCCGACCAAGTGTAAAATAGGTTTCCAAAGTCTTCAAATGTCCAAAATGCCCTCCTCTCACTTGGATTTGGGTTTCGGGTTCCAAAAGCACTCAAACTAACTCCAAATCTCTCCAACTAACCCACTAAAAATATAATAAATATTCTAAACCCAAAAATAGGTCTCACTGGGGTGTGGGTTGGGTTGGACATGGGTCCACTAGGGTCTGACATGGGTCCAGGCTAGCCAAAACCTTAAAACAATCAATTAAAAATAATACAATCACTAATTAAATATAAATATAATTAATTAAATACAATACATAATTTACCAAATAAAAATAAAAAATAATCCTATTTCTAGAATCGGGTAGTGACAGGCAAGTAAACCTTGCATGGGAAATAGAAAAACCCTCCATATTATTATTTAATTATATTTATTATGTGTTTTTAAGCACTTTTAGTTCTTGGAGTTTTCTGTTTTGATGGATGGATTAGTGTAGATCTACATTTTTAAACTTAGGTTTTCATGGGATTTTATGAGTTTTTTTTCTTGGTTTTGATCTATTAAACTTGTGTCGTTGAAAACTAGTTTTTGCTACATTATAGAGCTTCCAATTTAGAGCATTTTGGCTTTTGGTCCACCCAATTTGGACTTAAAATGGGGATTTTATGAACAAAACAAGATTTCAGTTTTTGGAGCTTTCCGTCATGGCCGAACCTGCTGTTGGAGAAGATGAAGTTCCCATGCGGCTAGTAAGCTTATGCGGCTAAGAGTGCCATGCGGCCTGGGAGGGTTATGGGGCCTAAATGCTTGCCGCATACTGACAGCATGCGTTCATCTTGTTGGACGTATGACTGCTGATTTACACAAGTATCTTTGAACACCTTGTGCTTTCACTCGCTGAACGAATGAGAAATTCGCTAAGTCCAAGAGGCAACCCACGTGGCACCAACACCCATGAGGCCTGGAGAGCATGCGGCCATTATTTTTCTTGGATGCATGGCTCTGAACCGTTGGCTCTTACTTCTTTGGTTTATCTTTTCTCTCTGACACACTTTATGGCTTATCACATCAGTCACTTTAGGTCACATCACTGACACTTTATTTATTGTTCGTCACTTTATCACTTGTCCCCAGGAGTAGACTTTAACCCTGATCATGCGGCCAAGTGGTACATGCGGTCTGACTTCATATGCGACCAGGATTCATATGCGGCCAGGATTCATATGCGGCTCTGACTTCATGCGGCCTGAATTTTCATGCGGCCTAAAGACCCATGAGGACCTGCTTGTTTGATTGAATATTTCTTATTCTTTCATAACCTAATATATAATTAGTAATTGGACTCGAATATTGTATCCGTGGGAATACCACTATTGCCTGATAATTGTTCATAATTTAATGTGCGCAAAGGTGCGACACATCTTGTCACGTGTTAAGTGATTATATTTGGGCTGTGCATCGAGAATGCCACCAAATTTCTGAACGCATGATATTATAAACATATATATTATTTCTCCAGCACGGACATAATAAGCAAGTCAACTACCAAAGCGTGGCTAGGATATTGATTGTCTGAATGTTGCATACACGCTCAGGCGAATCCAGATTTGACTTTTATGGATTCATATCTAGCGTGCCCGTACTTTGTATGACATCTTAAGAGAAATTTTTATGTGACCACGCCTTGAGATTTCAAGCACAACATAGGGCTAATTAGGTAACTAAAAGTGATAGTAACATTGGAGAGAACGGTATCCCGAGATCATGCCAACGAACCTTCTCACAGAGATTCATTCTAAGTGCGTTGTGGGCTGGCCACCACAGATATTGTATATCATCTGCCTTAGTGGTATGTAGTATCTGACATATTATTATGCCGAGCCACTGTTTCAATATAGGAATACTGGAACCGCTAATACCATATTTTTAGCGCAATGGCCCCACAGGGGATTGGTGCATCCTGCAAGTGCCTGTTTTATTTATTTTGGTTCGATTAGCTCATGTTTGGCACTGGCGTGATCTGAGGATACTTATTATGCATTATTTATGAGATAACCTCAGACTCCATAAAATAGCAAGCCGTACAAATAATTGGCCGATATAAGAAATGGATTTGGTTGTGATTGTATTATTCGGTTAGTAGCCTAGGAAAATGGACTATCATAGTGTGATGGTTCAACCCTTGTCCTTGTTTAGTTATAGGGTTGGGTCTCTGCAATATGTCATAGACCTAAGTTACGATACTGAACCTATATATTATTATATGTTTTCCTTGGGTTTTGTTTCTCTATTTCGTGCTTCCTTTGTGGTACTTGCTATTTGGGGTCTAACCCCATTGGTTTTGCATGGCCAGGTTTTGAGCTAGCACCCGATAATCCAGCATACCTTCCCCCAACACATGGCGCATACCAGAAATATGGTCGCATGAGATAGCGAGTGGGTTTTCTTCTTTTCTGCTCGTCAATGAACATTTAATTCTTTTGGACGTTTAGCCACCGGCACCTGTTAGCCGGCTCGTCTGGACATTAGTTTTCTTACATGATTGTATTAAATCAGACTGTAGTTGATCACTATCATGTACTTTTGTTACTCTTCCATCTTCTTATTTTGCACATTTGGACTCCAGAATATTTTGAGAAAATATTTGTGACGCCTTATTGCTTATTATATATGCTCTATGCTTAATGTTTCTTGTTTGAATGATTGAGACATAGAAGTTTTTGTCCATAGGAGACTTGATTGTAGCATGCACCTGCTTGTCTTATACAGCTGTGATCGTCGTACGACGTATAGCACCTTGTATGGGATAACTGGCCATGTCCATCTCCGTATTTCGGTATTGGGGCGTGACAATATTATATATTCTTATCAGTAGAAACACAATATACAAAATCCAATAATTACAGATTTTTGCAAACTGGCAAACTAGCAATTACAAATTTGTGCAAACTAGCACTTTAAAGCAAGTTGGCCATGCAAACAGAATCCATATTTCCATTTCAATATGCTAGAAGAGAGAGGGAGAGTGATTCTCACAGTGATTAAATGATCAATGAACTGAAGTTCAAGACTTCAAGTAAGTGATTTCAATAATCCAAGCCAATGACCTAACAGTGTCACCACCCGAATATGAACACCTGCATAATTAACAAAAAAAAATTAGAACTTCTATTATATTAAACAAAATAAACTTATACTAAACAAAATAAACACAAAATCAATACAAAATCAAAATAAACATATAATTATGCAGTACAAAATCGTATATTATACTAAACAAAATAAACACAAAATCTTATATTATACTAAACAAAATAATCACAAAATCAATACAAAATGAAAAATCAATCAATCAATCAATATAAACTCAAAATCAGTACAAAATATGTTCTTATCTGCATGAGTATTATCTGTTCTAATTATTATAAACATGTTTTTATAAGATAATATCACTATATTATATGTTCTTATCAAGAAATAATATTTTTATCAGTATATTATATGTTCTTATCAGTAGAAACACAATACACAAAATCAAACAAATGCAGATTTTTGTAAACTGGCAAGCTAGCAATTGCAAATTTGTGCAAACTAGCACTTTAAAGCAAGCTGGCCCTGCAAACAGAATCCATATTTCCATTTCAATATGCTGGAAGAGAGATGGAGAGTGATTCAATGATTAATGAACTGAAGTTCAAGACTTCAAGTAAGTGATTTCAATAATCCAAGCCAATGACCCAATAATGCCAGCACTCGAATATGAACACCTGCATAATTAACAAAAATTTGTTAGAACTTATATTATATTAAACAAAATAAACGTATACTAAACAAAATAAACTAAATTAAACTAAACTAAACTAAACTAAGTAGATCTTAAGTTAAACTTAATAAATAAACTAAATAAGTAGTGCCTTTAACCTTAGATCTGAAAGGGTTTATAGATCTCAGATCTGAAGAATATAAACTTACACAAAAATTAACACGGGTTAGGGTTCATAGAATCTCAGAAGCTAGGATTAGTGTTAGGAACAAATAACACTTACACAAAACGTTAGGGTCGGGGTTTGAAAAAGTTAGGGTTAGGGTTACACAAAAATAATACTTACACGGATTTAACTACAAGAACTAGGAAAAAGTTAGGGTTACTCAGATCTGGAAAAAAAATTAGGGTTCGTAAAACTCAGATCTTGAGTTAACTACAAGAACCAAGGAAAAAATACTCATATCTGAGTAACCCTAACCCTAACATTGGGAAAAAATACTCAGGTCTGAGGAAAAAATTATCAGATCTGGAGAACTAAGAAAAAAAATTAACAACAACAACTAAGGAAAAAAATACTTACACGGGTTAAGGTTTATAGAACTCAGATCTGGAGATGGATCAGAGTCTCAGTCTTAGATCTGGAATTAGGGTTTGTAGAATCTCAAGATCTAGAGTTAGGGTTTGTAAACTCTCAGATATAGAATTAGGGTTTATAGACTCTCGGATCTGGAGTCAGGATATGTGGAAGATCAGGCCACCATATTAGGGTTTCGAGGTTTGTAGAAGATGTAGAGAAGAAATTTTAGGGTTTCGGCTGCTCGGAGAGAGAAATAAAATGAGCGACAGAAATAAAATGAGCGGCCCTCTCTCTCCTAGGGTTTTTTAATTATCTAGCAATATTTTTTAGTGATGTTATTTAGGTAATTTCATATGCCTTATTCGGGTTTTGGTTTGAAACGGAAATCGAACCCGACAACAGATTAATGAACCAAAAATCGATTAAGCGGATTTGTATAACCGAAACCGAACCGAACAGGTTTACACCCGACCCGAATTCCTTAATCGGTTCAGTTTTTGGCCCAAAACTGATTAATGCTTACCCCTACGTCAAATGCCAGACACCTGCATCATCCAGTAGTGTTAATAGTCTATTAGAATGCTACATTAAATGTGCAGACGAAGTTGAAACAAGTCTCCATGATTCTATGTTCAAAGTATTTCGAATTTGTTTTTGTAAAAATTTGAAGCTTTGAAGGGTGTCTTGTAGAAGCATAAAAAGTATGCCTACGAAGGATGTTATATTCAAAGAAAGAGTGGTGTACTCCTTACCAGAAGAAGCGGTGGAGTACCCCACGTATAGTACCTCAGTAGCGTATTAAGCCATCATTCATTCCCACCACAACAGCATACAAACATTGGTGTTCTTGTCACCAGAGTTTAATGATTGTATCCTTTTTCCTAATGTGATGAACCTAGCAGTTGACAGATCAGCACAACAACCGAGGAGATCAAGGCATTAAATATAGAGGATTTTCGGACGCGTAGACCCAGGTTGTCGTTTGGCGACCAAGTAAAGCTGTTGTTTCATCCCGGTACACTAAAGTGGATACCCTGTCATAATATGCTGAGGTTGTCACTCCACCTCAGTACGTCAGGGTTGTTACTCCATTTCAAATATTCAGAGGATGCTACTTTATCCAAGTACGCAGATGAGCTCTCCTCACTAGAGTACACCAATAGGTCATCCTTGGTGTAGTAGGGTGACATTCCTATATCAAACGAAGTTGCCACTGACAAGAAGATCGGTCATTTAATGCAGAGGATTTTCTGGCACGTCGACCCAGGCTGTCATTTAGCAACCAAAGTTGATATCTCAGCTCGAGTACGCCCCCAGTAATACTTTGCTATAGTACACCAATAGTGCTACTTCAAATAGAGTACGTCGTTGATGCTATCTCTTTTGAATATGCCAACATGGATGCTTTAGCAATAATACGTTGACAATGCTAACATTCACTGAATACTCCAACACTGGTTCTTCAGCCTGGGTACGCCAACATGGTTGTCTTCTTCAGAGTACACCAGCATGACCATCCTCTTCCAAGTACACCAACATGGCTGTCTTCTTCAGAGTACGCCAGCATGGCTATCTCCTTCCAAGTATGCCAACATGAATACTACTCTCCAATGATACAACTATGCCAATAACTGACGGTAAATGGTTATGATGAGATATTTCTTATCCCATGTTTCTCGAGAACAGGGTACAAATAACTGCCTCCATGACTTGAGCTTTCCTCGCATAGGAAGCCACTTGTCAAGTCATCAGTAATTTGTGCACCCACTATCCAGAACGTGGGCTACATGTCTTCAAAGTATACATGTACTACAGCAACCATATTATATAGCGCTCATGCATACACGTGCACACAGATAACCAACTTCCATCATAAAACATTATAAATACATGATCAGTACATCCTTCCAACAAACACAGAGGGACGAATTGATAGAGGAGAAGAAGAACAGAAGCTCTTGGTGCAAGTTTGATCAAAGCTCTCTTATTGGTAGATTCTCCAAATCATCTATGTATTTCAAAAGCATCTCTTCTTGGTGTCTAGTGGTCAAAGGAGTAAAGTAATCGACCGCCGATTAGATCTCAATAGCTATACTTTTCCAGAATTATTATACTTAGATTCTTGTATATGATCTTTTGTACTTTCTCTCTTTTACAGTTTGTAATACAAGATTTCTTATAAACTTTTGTTCATGGCAAACAGGTATCTTGGTGTTTGAGTAGAGTATCACATGAGGATCATGGTGTGATACTTGTGTATGTCATGGTGTACACTAGGTGTTTGATATTATATGTTGGTGTATCTTTTGGTGTATTTGTATAGTGATAGTGTTTGATATAGTTGTGATATTGAGTGAGTTTGGGTAGTGTGAGATTTGTGTTGGTGATGTATGTTGAGAAGTGATGTGTGTGTGTGTGTGTGTGTGTGTGTGTGTGTGTGTGTGTGTGTGTGTGTGTGTTCAGTAAGTAAAATAGGAGGGCTATGTGGCCTATTAGCTCAGTTGGGTAGGGGTTTGAACTGCAGTGGGGGTATCCTAGTGTGGTGATGTGTGAGCTGGAGTGTTTGTGGTAGTTGTATTGTTTTGAGAGTGTGCTAAGTGATTGGTATGCACTTGCACATATATTGATGGGTGATTGTGTTGACTGTGTGATTAGAAGAAGGGAGTACCAGTGTAGCAACAAGGAGAAACTGTGTTCAGTGCATTAGGGGTCCCAAGCATGCTCAGTTACAGTGGTGCCTGTGTGCAGTCTCTACAATAGTGTAGTGGGGGTTACCTGCAGGCCTTGTCATGCAGTGGGTTAAGGGGTTTCAGTTCAGTATAGGAAGAGGGAAGTCTGGGAGCAACATTGTGTGAAGGATAGCTCAGGTTTGGAGTTCAGAGATCTGTGTGACTGCTCAATAGTAGTGCTTAGAGGGTCTACAGGTATTCGGGGATCTATAGGCAATAGGAGGAGTTATGCATTGCAGTGGGTTGCAGTAGATGCACCACTGTGCAATCTATAAGTTGTATTGTGTGCACTAGAGTTCAGTACAGTTCAGGTGGAGGGGTAGCAATAGTGGAGGGTGTGCAAGGGTGTCAGTTGAGTATGTATCAATGAGTGGGAATTGTAGGTTCTCCATACCTTGCAAGTTCAGACATGGACAGCAACAGACCATACCCAGGTCTGTTTCAGTCCATGAGGTTTGTGTGTTGAGTGAGGTAGTAGGTGAGCCAGTACCAAGGTTGTGAGATTTAGTGAAGGTTGGTGGCATGTGTTACTTGAGGGTATGATACTATGTACTAATGAGAGAATACTATGTTGATATCAAGATACTAGTTGAGTATTATTGTAATGTGTAAACACCAAGGAGTGTCTGTTAGTGGTAGGTTAGTGTCAAGGTTGTGGGTTAGTATCTTGAGGGTAGGGTAAGGTATTAAGGATGTGTCAGGGTATTGATTGTTAGTCTAGGTATGATAGGTAATGGTCAATATACTAGGCTAGGGTAAGGTATTGGAGTATTGGGCTAGGTAATAGATATTTAGTTAAGGTATTAGTGAGATGTATTAGAATAGGCTAGGATACTATAAGATATTAGTGTGTGTGTGTGTGTGTGTGTGTGTGTGTGTGTGTGTAGTATGACCTATAAAACCTAGTATTAGCATGGTTTGACTAATATAACTGTATATACCAACTTGATAGGTAACTTGGAACCTAAAATTTATGTATCGACCTAGTTTAACTCCAATGACCTAGTTTTGACATAGGAACCTAAAATGTGACTAGTTAAGCTTATTTATGATTCCAAATCACTTGTTTGACCTGAAAATTCATATATAGGTCTTCGAAGCTCCAATTCAGACACCGTTTGATATTTCAGTACAGAACCACAGACGAGTACATTCTCTGATAATTTTATTTACTTGATATTTACTCTGATTCATGATTTATAGTATGTTTTACTTAATTCTTGACACGATGGATATAATGATTGGTATTATATGGATTCACCTTCATGAGATATGTTCATCATACTTGTGTGGCCTATATCGGGACTCTTTTACTGCATCACATCAGGACTCTTACTGGCATCACTTATACTTATTTGGCTGGCCTTATATTGTTCTACATGTCGGGACTTGGATCCATTAATACTAGTCGGTCAGAAAAATACTTTAGTAGACATGTAAACATTCCCAAAACAGGAATCACCCCTCAGGTCTAATCAGAAAAGATAACACTCATAAATTTCACGTGTGTGATGTTGTATATTATCCTTAGCCAAACACATGTCGAAAGTGGTATTTTAACACATTATATTAGGTATAGTCCTTCTGGTTTCACTCATACATTGATGGTTACATGTCTTACCTGATGAATTCATTCTATTCTCACTGGTTACATTCTCACATGGATATGTTACTTGATTTTCATATACTTGACTTGTATAAACCCCCTCAATTTTAATCTTTTAATTTTATTATTTTTACTTAATTATAAGAATTTTGGGGATTCTACTTAGCTAATTAGAAATATATAATTTATTAATAACTTGTATAAATATTATTTAAATTTGAGTAATTAAAATAAGTGGAAAAACTAATTTTTAAATGTAAAAGTATTTTTAAAGTATTATAAAAAATATATATAATTTATTTCATGTGCAAACCTATTTTTGTATATATATATATATATATATATATATATATATATATATATATATATATATATATATATATATATATATATATATATATAAAGAAAAGAAAATGAAAAGAAATAAAACCCAAAACCCAAAATCCAAACCCAAACCCAAACCCAAAACCAAAACCAAATCCTAAATCGCTACCCCATCCCTCGCGACCCCTCTGTTCACATCCCGTAACCCCCTTCTCTCCAATAATATACCATACCATCACCATCCGACTGCCACCACCGCCATCACCTTCGATCCCATATGCCACCGTGAGCGCCGGCCGCTGCCCGCGCGGCTACCACCCGCGCGCCTGAGCTCGCCCACGCACGAAAGCATCGGTAGCAGCAGCGACAATCCCAGCGCCGCATCGACGTCATGGAAGATTAGCAGCGTTGACCCTCGTGTCCCTGCATGAGCCCCAGAAGCACCGTTGACCCTCGTGCCCCAGAAGCACCGTGATCTTGAGGTCAGAATTTTGCGTTCATTGCAGCAACTTTACACATAGTTTTCGAGCAATCCAACTATTGGATCGACGATCCAAAACCTCCAACGCAATCTCAGTATATAGATCTTCACCCATCTCTATTTTCAGCCGTTAATTTAATTAATTTATAGATCAAAATAGGCCTTTGTGCGTTTAAACTGAAATTATTCTTACAGTTTCGTGGTGCCAACTTTGCGAATTTGTTTCTCCCTCATCGTAACTCTATTTTAGGAACCGTTTTCTCCGACTCACAGCAGGTATAACCACATTCATGCTTGTATTAATAGTTAAGAGTAATTCATAGATTTTATTGACCAAACCTTTGTTCCAAAAACCTGAAAAAGATAATATTTTCTAAATTTAGATTTTTTTCGATACGGGATGCATCCCGCCAAACGAGATTACATCATCGCATGCGGATTGTACCAAATGGTATGTATCGTCAATACGGATGTGTGGGATTTTGCAGAACTTGATTTGGATGTGTGTGCACAACGAAATCAACGCATATTAGTCGAAAAATACTGTATCAGCCTATTTTGACACCTTATCATAACTTCGTGTGTGCTTGTCATTTTACAACGAAACTTGCGCCAACGGATTTACAGCATTACGCTGGTCCTGTGACCCAAGTTTGGTTTAATACTGAGAACACTGACGAAATACCGTTTTACGGGCCCTACGGTTCTATTTGACGGATAATTTCGTGATCGGCTCACCGAAATCTAATTTTGGATACTCCGTTGAGTTTGTATCATCGTTCTGGACTCGTAGACACTAAGTTTGCTAAATTTGGATAACTTTATTTTTGACACATTTTACGGTGCAAAGTGGGCCATAAATGGATACCGCTTTGAACCGAAACTTTTATTTTTGCCCCTGTATCCAAATTGGACTTATGGGTAGTCAATTCTAGATATTTCTCATGTTTTGGAAATATTAGTGATGTCTGTTGCAGCATTCAGAGACGTTCGTATGGATTCCACCTTTTCGGGAGTAGTTGACACATTGAGCTCGCTACTTGGACCTCGCTATATCCAGAATTCAGGCAAGTGTACCTTGCCATGTTCACAGTAGATTGTGCTCTAGTTATGTTATATTTGTAGTTTTTTTTATTGCTTGTAATTTTTATGATCTAGGACCGCCATGATACTTAGCTTCTGGATTACATTCAGGTGTCGACTTTCGTATGTAGATTTCGGTTATCGTTAGTTGCATTGTCAGCGCTTACCTACTCATGCTACTCTTGCATGATTTACCCTAGGATACTGTACTCGACTTTCATGCATAGGAGCCACTCTTGAGATATTCAAGGATTCCGACTTCTGTTTTAGGATAAGGCTGGAGACTTATACTAGTGCTATTATTTATGCCTTGACTTGATAGATAGAGATTGTCTTGTGTTTCGTGACATAAGGCGTGAGATACATGGGGTTGGAGAGAACTTACCGTACTGCTGGGTTACCAAAACTCTACTAGTATTATAGTACTGCAGGTACCTTGACGGGGCTTGTACGTACCTATTATTATTACTACTACTATTACTAGTACCCTAGTATATATATAAAATCGGTGGTTTAGCGGACAAGTACGTTCTCACTTGCATTCACTTAGCTGGTTATGATAGATACCCTTGAGCACATTGCTTATTATTTTACTGTTTTACTTTGGCATATTATTTCTTGTACCTTGTTACGTCCCTTTGAGGACCTGGTCCCTTGCCAGTTTTGTAGCGTAGATTCATTATGGAGCCTGCCTGGAGTTGCTAATATAAGTTGCTTTGTTATGTGGGCATTGATACCAGGTACTTATATCAATTCTACCAGAGTTATGCGAGTCGGACCAGAGTCTGTTCGAATCGTAGCTAGCATGTTACATATTTTTAGTCCTATGTATTTTAGGACTGGGACATGACATATTTTTGTGGTGTCCCATGCAGTTCTTGATTAAATCATTTCGGTTATTTTCGGTACCGAGCGAGCCTGTAATCAGGATTAGCAGTATTAGTATCTCAATCCGCAACTAATTTAAAAATTCCTTAGCATTTGATTATCACCCTTGGACTTCATAATTGTACTCGTTTATTTCTCTCGACATATTTATTATTATTTATTATCTCTCCCTAATTCAGAGAGATGGATATTCGTGCGCGGTGTTTCCTCTAGAAGCAAATATTTGTCAAGGCGGAAGAAGACATATTGGATATAATTTTTTTAAAAAGACGGTTACCCTTAGTAGGGTAGGTAGATAGGTTATTCCTATGTGTTAGAGCTAGTGTAGAATGTTAGCATGAGAATTGAATATAGTATTAGAGGCCTTGAACTAATAAAACCTTACCCTTGCTTAAGGTAGCAGTAATTTAGAAGTATTATAAGTTAGAAAGATGGTTTGATTCTAATGCACTAGAATACTTTATGGAATACATAGCTAGATGCTAGGGATTAGTTGTGGCTTATGATGGTGATATAAGAAATTGTATTATGATCTTAAAAAATTAGAACCTTACGTAGCAGGCCATAGTGGTTAAATCTCTAGTTGTCTTATGACTTTTAGTATCAAAACTAGATCTTATGACCCCCTTAAATTATTGATGACTATAGGTCTGGACTAAATAGATAGGTAGATTGCTAGACCAAATATTTGAGATATTAGATAACTCAAGTACTAAAGTATAGATTTTAAAATCAAACTAGATGTACTTGATTATTTGGGTTGTCAGTGTTAATTGAACAAGTGAGTTCCACCCGTGATTACTTGGGTAGATAAGCTAGTATCTGTAACAGAGCAAATATGTTGAAGGATGGGAATTTTGATAGATGTTATAGTCTTGAGTTAGATATAGTGAATTGCCTATAATAGATGACAAGCTATAACAAGATGATAACCATATAGTTTGGGTGAAGGGTATACATGGAATAAACTAAAAGAAATCTCAGGTTCAAGGTGAAAAAGGTAGAATGGTAACCAGAAGAGATTCACGAGTAGTACATGACCTTGAGCATTTTAAATTAAGAGAAGGATCTAGAAAGGACTGAAGATTTTATCACTCGGTAGTTGCCTAGAAGATCTATACTACGAAGCGCAAAGTGTTGGGTCATGATTGGCGAAGCTTATAGTTCAAAACAAGATTAACATACTAAAATAAGATGAAGGTGCGTAGGAAACAGATGATAAGGGAAAGAAATTATGGTCGCATAATCCAAGGAGAAGGGATTATGATATGGACTTGAGGGATAATAATTTTAGTATTTATGAATTATAATACTTTTAGAATTTTGAGAATTTAGTGCGAGTAAAAATTGTTGATCAGTCTCGAAGTGATACAAACTTCAAGAAATTAAACACAGGTTCAGAATCACATACTAACTAAATGGTTATTCTGTAGAGGATTATCACAAGACCCTTAGAGTATAGATTTACACATGATAACGAAGTATAAATGGAAGATAGAATTCTTATACGAATGATAGCTAAATATTGGGAGTTTACACATAAACTGATTAGGGCCAGGAATTTAGATTTTTGACTAATAGGGTATGAGCTTGCTGGACCTATCCTTAATAGTAGGTGATGAGAACCTATTTCTAATTTACCATAGTCGATGGATTTTTGTATTTTAGAAATCTTATTATCTCATTGAGTTTGAAGAATTTCCACTCAAGATAACTATGACATCATGGTTGTGTAATAGTGTAGTATCCTAGCCGAAAGATTCTCGTAAGAAAGATAGGTTTTAGATGACAGAGACTAGACGAACAACAGTTCAGAAAGATATACAATAGAATAAAGTAAGTTGTACGAAAAAGGGTAAACATTCTAATTGAAGATTAGACGAGTATTGAAGAGTGTCCTTAGTGAATAGTATGCCATGAGTGATAGACCTAAGTACATGCTTAGTTTAAACCCTTACCCACTAAGTTAGAAATATGCGAGGAAGACGAAGTTGTAAGGATCGTATATTATTTACCTATAGCCAGAATTAGGTTGCCAATAGTATGAGAGAGATTATATAGAATATAACATATATGAATATAGTATTGAGTTTAAGGATTAGTTGTATTACTCCCTCGACTGCATTCATATCCTTCCTATCAAATTCTTATCTTGTTTTGCATATATGGCCTCGTGCTTTTGCAACAAAGATCCTTCTAATTATCCAAATGAGTAGATCCTTCTTCCCTTCCCAGTCGTGCTCTAGTAGAAAATTAATCTTTTAGTTAGTACCATCTTCATGGTGTTAATATCCATCTCACTGTAGGTATTAATTCTTTTCTATTTCTAATTCTCTGATCTAGTCACTGTGACTTGATTCTCCACGATACTTGTCTAATCGTATCTTATTCAATCTTATGACCATACTCCCTAAACTTATCATAAACTTCTCTTATCTTGGTCTATAGATTCCTCCTTTCATGATTCTCTCGATTAGTCCCTACGTCATCAATGTCATGTGATGATCAAAGTCTTTATACCACCTTGCCCTAGTTATACCCGTAACCCGACCAAACCCTTTCTTATGTTTTGTTGAAGACATGAACTATATAGGAGCAATATTGGTTGGTAGCAATTTTTCTTATAGAGATGTTGACCAATAACACCTTGATAGTATTTCGGTTCCCTTAGAGAATCTTTAATTACGACCATTAAACTCTAGATTTCTTGTATCTTTATTTAGGAAGTAGGACCGTCCAGAAATCTTGTTAATAGGACTCTGACTATAGTTTTAGATACCAACTTAAAAAATTTATAAGTTGGGTAGATGGTAATCCCCTGGTTTTAGTGTAGGATTATTTCAAAATTTTAGGATAAATTTGAATTTATTTGGTATCGATTATGATTAATTCCAAGCGAATTAAATTACCTCCTTAATTTTATATCCTTTGATACCCTTTGTTGTGGCTCGAATAATTGGAGCACAACACTATCATTTCCTTTCCAACAACTTCTACCCTTATGACCTAGACTAGCACTCTACACCCATGACATAACTATTACTCACAAACTCGCCTTCCCATTTTCTTGTTAGTCATACAATATTCGTGACGCATTTGTGTACCCAAATGACACCTAGATATCCTTTTCCATTGCGGACAATTTTAATATGCAACATCGACTCAATTCTTCCGACAACTTTGAGATTTATGAGCCTAACTGGACCTACTTCACTCATGACCCAGCTGTTACGCCCAAATATACATTCACATGCTCCATATAGACCCACAATATTTGAGGCATATCTCCTTCTAAAAACTTATACTTAAATATTCAATTTCGTTGCAATTAAATTAAATTGTACATCGGCAACCCAATTACTTTAACCACTATTGTACTCGAAATCCATTCATGCCAACCTATGTCCATGACACTTGTGTTACATTAAATTGAACCCCCTTGTACTCTTTACGCAATATTAATTACCTTGATGAATTATATTATCTCTTGACACTTATTGTTGAACTATTGATCGGCATCCATGATATGCAAGGAACGTCTTCTCGGTACCATCTCACCCTAAATGTATTTGACTAAGACATTTTCTATTTTCTTGTAGACTCATGACCTAATTAGGAGCAAGGAGAACTGGTAAACTTCCTTCATGGGATTATTGACTCAATGATGCTATGATAGTACCTATATTTCCTTTGTTATCTATGACTACAAACACAAAATCCTCGTCATCTCATATCTTTCCTTGAAGTTAGACTTTCTAAAAACTCTTAGAAATATGATCATGACTAGAGTTCATGCTATTAACTTAATTTCTATAAGTTGGGTAGTGACTGAAACTAAGTGTATTCTTGCTATTAGAATATGACGTCAAACCACGATCCCATTGGTAACGGCGTCCCCCATCTTTAGATAAACAAATGCGACATTGCTTAACTAAAATCGTTTCTACCATGTTTATTTTTTATTTCGATGACAAAATTTTTATAAGTTGGGTAGATTGTAAACCCCCTCAATTTTAATCTTTTAATTTTATTATTTTTACTTAATTATAGAAATTTTAGGAATTCTACTTAGCTAATTAGAAATATATAATTTATTGATAACTTGTATAAATATTATTTAAATTTGAGTAATTAAAATAAGTCAGAAAACTAATTTTTAAATGTAAAAGTATTTTTAAAGTATTATAAAATTTTCCTATAATTTATTTCATGTGCAGACCTATTTTGTATAAATATAATTATATATATATATATAAGAAAAGAAAAGAAAATAAAATAAAAAGAAATAAAATCCAAAACCAAAAACCCAAAACCAAAACCAAATCCTAAATCGCTACCCCATCCCCCGCGACCCCTCTATTCACATCCCGTAACCCCCTTCTCTCCAATTATATACCGCCACCATCACCATCCGACTGCCACCACCGCCATCAACTCTGATCCCTTGTGCCACCGCGAGCGCCAGCCGCCGCCCGCGCGACTACCACCCGTGTGCCCGAGCTCGCCCACGCACGAAAGCATCAGTGGCAGCAGCGACAATCCCAGCACCACGTCAACACCGTGGAAGAGTAGCAGCGTCGACCCTCATGTCCCCGCACGAGCCCCTGAAGCACCATCGTCCTCCACGATGCCCACTGCGGACGATTTCTTGCGTTTGGTAGTCGATCCCGTCGTGACGCGCGTGATCTTGAAGTCAAAATTTTATGTTCATTGCAGCAACTTTATACATAGTTTTCGAGCAATCTAACCATTGGATCGATGATCCAAAACCTCCAATGCAATCTCGGTATATAGATCTTCACCCATCTCCATTTTCAGCTGTTAATTCAATTGATTTATAGATCAAAATATGCCTCCAAGTTGTGCGTTTAAACTGAAATTATTCTTACAGTTTCGTGATGCCAACTTTGCGGATTTGTTTCTCCCTCATTGTAACTCTATTTCAGGAACCTTTTTCTCCGACTCACAGCAGGTATAACCACCTTCATGCTTGTATTAATAGTTGAGAGTAATTCATAGATTTTATTGACCAAACCTTTGTTACAAAAACCTGGAAAAGATAATATTTTCTAAATTTAGATTTTTCTGATACGGATGTGTCCTACCAAACGAGGCCATGTTGTCGTATACGAATTGCACCGAATAGTGCGTATCATCAATACAGACGTGTATGATTTCTCGGAACTTGATTTGGATGTGCGTGCACACCAGAATCAACGCGTATCCGTAAAAAAATACCATGTCGACTTATTCCAACACCTTATCATAACTTTGTGTGTGCTTATCGTTTCATAACGAAACTTATGCCATTGGATTTACAACATTATGCTGGTCCTGTGACCCAAGTTTGGTTCGATTATGAGAACGTTGACGAAATACTATTTTGTGGGCCCCACAGTTCCATTTGACGGGTGATTTCGTGACCGTTCACCGGAATCTAATTTCTGACACTTCGTTGAGTTTGTGTCATCGTTCTGGACTCATAGACACTAAGTTTACTAAATTTGGATAACTTTATCTCTAACACATTTTACGGTACAAAATGTGCCACAAATGGACATTATTTTGACCTAAAACTGACATTTTTGCCCCCTGTGTCCAAATTGGACTTATGGATAGTCAATTCTAGCTATTTCTTATATTTTAAAAATGTTGGTGATGTCTGTTGCAGCATTCAGAGACGTTCGTATGGATTCTACCTTTTCGGGAGCAGTTGACACATTGAGCTCGCTACTTGGACCTCGCTATATCTAGAATCTAAGCAAGTGTACCTTGCCTTGTTCACAGAAGATTGTGCTCTAATTATGTTATATTTGCAGTTTCTTTTATTGCTTGTAATTGTTATGACCTAGGACCGCCACGATACTTAGCTTTCGGATTACATTCGGGTGCCGACTTTCATACATGGAGTTCGGGTATCGTTAGTTGCATTGTCAGCGCTTACCTACTCATGCTACTCTTGTATGATTTACCCTAGGATATTATACTCGACTTTCATACACATGAGCTACTCTTGAGATATTCAAGGATCCCGGCTTTTATTTTAGGACAAGGCTGGAGACTTGTACTAGTGCTATTATTTATGCCTTGACTTGATAGATAGAGATTGTCTTACGTTTCGTGACATGAGGCATAAGATACATGAGATTGAGAAGAACTTACCGTACCACTGGGGTACCAAAACTCTGCTAGTATTATAGTACTGCAGGTACCTTAACGGAGATTGTACGTACCTACTACTATTACTACTACTATCACTAGTACCCAAGTATATGTATGAAATCCGGTGGTTTCGCGGACGAGTACGTTCTCACTTGCATTCACTTAGCTGGTTATGATAGATACCCTTGGGCACATTGCTTATTATTTTACTATTTTACTTTGGCATGTTGTTTCTTGTACCTTGTTACGTCTTTCTGAGGATATGGTCCCTTGCCAGTTTTGCAGCATAGATTCGTTATGGAGCCTGCCTGAAGTTGCTAATGTATGTTGCTTTGTTATGTGGGCATTGGTATCAGGTACTTATATCATTTCTACCAGTGTTATGCTATTTATTTATTTATATTATTGATTTATCCGTTGTTGTAGCCTAGTTTTTATAGACTCATATTTCTTTCTCGAGTCTATTCGAGCTTATGTTTTACTGGGCGGCCGACTTTAGCACATGTAGTTCATTCTTAATATTTTATTCTTGTGTGGATTGTGACATAGATATTATCAGTATTTCTTAAATAGTTACCCTTATTATATAGCTTATACGTATTCGAGTCGGACCAGAGTCTGGACGAATGCGTAGCTGGCATGTTACGTATTCCTAGTCCTACGTATTTTGGGACTAGGGCGTTATAACTTGCCTTTACTGTCACACTGATCTGTTTACTCTATTTGCTCTCAATGCTTCTATATTTATATGTTTCACTCTATGTTACATACCATGACTCTATGATTTTTGTTCATCGTGTATTACATTACTATTACTGTTTTATAGTCTTTACCATGTATTGAAACTACTATAGGAGTTGTGTTCGTTCCATCCTGACTGGATAACATTTTTAGGTATTGAGTTGGAGGAATGGTGTCCCACCTATTATGGACCCCAGGAGGGTGTAGCAGCAACTTTGGACCTTGTAGCTCAAGAGTGATTGCCGGGAGGTCTAGCCAGAGTCTAGTTATCTTAGTTTCTTTTATTAGTATTTTAGTACCGGATATGTCTCCGACAACTACTTTATATTTGGAATCTTATATTTGAATTCTTGACTTGTTGTATTTTCTGGTTTAGATATTTTGAGACTTAGATTTCTTTCTCTTGTAATCCCAATTCTACTACTACAACCGAACTCGAGTGGCTCTTGTCATTACCGAGTAGAGGTATAAGATCCTGCCTGGGTGGCAGAAGATCAGTGGATCGAGCCACGGGGACATTATTCCTTCCATTTATAAATGGTGGGAGTTGAGGGGCAATGGGCCCAAAGGCATGCAATGCAGTGTGCACAAAGTCCCGAGCGTTACGCCGGGCCCCGAGTGTTATGCCGAGAATTCAAAAAAAGAAAACTACTACTACATGTTTATATGGTCCGCATTCAACTATCAGATAAATTCTAAATTTCAATTTTATTATGCACCTTTACCCACACGAATTTTATATTTTCTTTTGAATTCACTCTTAACTCAAATGAATATACCTTAAACATTTGAAATAAATAGGTTTAAGATTGTTTCTACCTTTCAAAAAACTAATAAAACGAACTTCTTCTAACAAGAGATGGAAGACTTACTGTCAAAAGCTACCCCAAAATTGAACTATTTTTTTTAATAACATTTGTTATGTGGTAGGCTTACAACATAATCAACCTCCAGTGAACAACAATCGCAAATCCAGAATAAATATATGCATCTTGATTTGTGGGTGTGGTTTCTTACATATCAAATAATTTGTGTAAAGTTGTTCTTACATATCAAAATTTTAATTAGGATTAACAAGTATATATGTACGGGTGTTGCACGTATTTCATAAATTATTATTGAAAAGACTAAAAGACAATTTTTATAATTATTCTAATATTTATTAAGACTACTTAGAAAGACTAAAGGACAACTCATATAATTATCTAATTACCCCCGATAATTTAATAAATAATAGAGTTATTTGTTTACCCCTATTACTAATCCCTAACTATGTTTTCAAGTATTAAATGTATTACTACTACCCTCATTTCTTAAGAGTTAGATATTATTAATAGGGCTAAATAGAAATAATACTTGAAAAAAGAATACAATGGAGCTAGTAGTAATAAAATTAATAATAATAAAAAATAGATTTAGATATGATTAACGAAATAAATACAAATAATTTTAAATAATATTAAATGATAAATATATGCAAGAATATATTGGGGGAATTCAAGATATACATTATACAGTAGTGCACACTTCATGGTGTTAATTGGGTCGGTCCGGGTTGCCCTGCGGCTCGCACTGACCGAATAAGACCGGGTTCGGTCTGGGCTCAACCCGAGAGGAGAATTGGGCAGGGCTGGCCTGACCCGGTCGAAAAAAATATTGACCCAACCCGGATCCATGATCCGGTCAGGGGCGGACCTGGCCGACTCGAATTTTTCTTTTTTGAATTCTAAATTCTATATATATAAGTTATATATATAATAAGTTAATAAATTTAAATATTAAATATTAAATATTAAATTTCATATTATAAACATATGTTAATATATAATCATTTGTTAAGATTTTTATTTTTTGTATGTTTTATATATATTTTTGTTAAGATTTTTATATATAAGTTATAATTAATAAATAGATGATACAATTTGATTTAATTAATGAGATAATAGAATAAATATTTGATTTAATTAATGAGATCCTTTGCATAACTAAAAACATTAAATGTAAACAACCCTTATCATAATATAAATAAACAAACACTTAATTGAGGCATAATTTTATTAATGAACCGTATTAATATTTCTAATACATAAGAATATCAGAAATAAGATAATTTTTTAATATGTATTATTTTTGTTACATAAGCATGTAACGTATATTTGTGTTTCAGCTTTTCAATCTCTCTTCAAAATTTATTTGTAATACTGCGAATAAAGTTTATAGAGAGACTAAAATCTGAAACTCAAACATTGGTTGCATGACTTATCTAACAATAATAAAATATATTAAAAATATACATTTTAGAAAAAGTACAAGATAACTAGATATCCATACACATTTTCAGATGCCTACATAGCTTTTTGTACCACAGTTATGGTCTCATTTGAGTCATTTTCTACAATGTAAACATTCAATAAGAACTATATTCGAGTTTTTTCTTTCAGTATAACACTCATTGTAAACTCCGCTAAAATGATGCCAAATTTTTTATTCGAACTCTTATTGCAGTACGGGTTGAGCTTGCTGATCTTGCAGTTGTTGTGGTGGTTGATCATTTTTCATGATATTGCCTCTTCACAATATATTGCTTCAAAATTCTGTAAGAGAGGGGAGGAAATAAATTTTGTCGTGGTTAATTTTTATGAAATATGACTTATTTATAGATTTTTTTTGATGCAAAATGAACCACGATACTATCACGCCCCAGTCCCAAAATGCGTAGGAATAGGAATACGTAAGCATGCCAGCCGTATGTATATGGAGACTCCAATATATGAAAACCATAACACATACGTATGCTGTATTATGAACAATAATTCATAAGTGGTATATAATTGTCACAAGTCACAGGGCATAACTAAACCTCCTCCACAGAATCAAATATAAATGAATAACCAATCAACTATATAACTGAATCAAGTATAAGATGCTTGATAAGAACAAGAAGTTGGGTGGAGACAAATCCACTACCAAACTAGAATATAAGAGAAACAAGATATGTACATCTAATGAATAATGAAGCTCGAAGAGAAGACCTCCTCGAAAGAGATCGAAGTAGCAAGTCCTGATCCGTGCTTCTGCAAATAGTCATGATTGTCTACACTTGGAAAGTGACCAGGTCCTCAGAGGGACGTAACAAGATACATAGAAGTATGCCAATAAAGTACTGAAAAATAAACATCCAATGGGTCGCCTAACCATCTATGTGAATGCACTTTGAGAGCAACTTTCCAACACATGGACTATCTGGCTAAAATGGGATTGGCATGATTCTCTCGGAGATTCAGGGGCCTAAAAAGCATGTCATCTTTTGAACGCTAGAGGCCGCCTGATAATAATAATATATAGTGGTCGTCATAACCGCGCATCTCCGGTGGAGCGTACGGGTTACACAAGGAAAGTGCAAAGGAGCCCAAACGCCTTACTTGTTGTCCTCCCCGCCCCATGCTCTAAGCATGTCATACCCATGACACGATAAGACCTCTAATAACTGTCAAGTCTTCTAGCATGCAAATTCTATCAGCAGTTATTCCCTATCGCTCGTTCCACACGTACTGATGATTAGTCAATACGTAAGTCCGTGATCTATATGAGACTCACAACTCGTGTAAGAAATGTGTCATAGACAAATAAAATATAAGAATGCCTCATGATCATGTGGTGGTCTCGTAAAACCAGGTCAACATGCATAATATATAATAAGGATAAAATATGACGTCACCGTCGTTGCAACCAAGCTATTCTTGGACGCACAGTTTATATAGCATTTAAAATATATGAACTAAATAACAAAAATAAAATGCATGCACTATATAGAATTTAAATCATAGTACAATGGCAAGGTATACTTGTCTGCTCTGAAAAAGGATGAAGTCGCAACTCAAGGTGTCGTCCGATCTACCCGTCACATAAATTAAACAAGTTAGTTTACAAAAGTGGGTGAATAGGTTCCTCCATTTTAATCAATTTTAATTATAAATAAATAATCTAAAATAGTATTTTTAATCTTATTATAATTTGATTTTATTTGTAAACCCTAATTTTGGTCCAAAGAAAGTCAACTTTACGGATTTGTGATCCGTGACACGCAAATCGAGGCAATCCGTTGACCAAAAAGTTAACCAACTCAAATCCTTGATTTGTGTATAGAATTATATATATTTCAGTGATACATGAACACCAGAATCGATTGTTTCATAAAATCACAAGTCGGTAAAGAGTTATGGCCACAAGGGCGCACAGATGACAATTTTTGGTGGTTTCCTATTTATGTCTACATTGCACGAATTTTATAGTAGATTAAACTTATATGTTAAATTCTAGAAAATTAATTTTATGGAAGTTCATCATGTCATCTTTTTGAAACTTCAAACGGCTCATAATTCTAAGTTCGGGATCTCACAAAATCTTAAAAACACCGAAATACATCTGATTTCGGACAACTGGCACTTTTAGAATTTTTTGGAAAAATAGTTTCAGAAATTATTAAAATAATTTATATATTCATAAAACTAACCTTGATATGGTTCTAACAAAAAAATTGGAGTGCATTTGGAGTCCGGAGCTAGGAGATAGCGTCTTTTTAAGTCGTCATAACTATTAGAAAATGAGGCTAAATTTATGATGAATTTCGACTATTTTTGGATGAAAAAGAGAGAAGTTTGGGGAAGAAAAAATATGAAAAATAAGTTTATTTCATAAGTCTAATAGGTATTTATAATGTTGTAGACTATTTAATTGAATACGACTAGGATTAGCTAATTTGGATATGAATAGGATCAGTTTAAATAACGATATGATATGCATGAAGTTGCTTTCCTAGTAGACTCAGGATTTGAATTAGTTTAAAATATAGTTTAAATTTATCTCAATAATTTATAATTTTAAATAGAATTAAAGATAATACAAATAATTTATATATAATCTTATTATATCTATTAATACTAAATTAGCATGTATCTAATATAAAGACTATATATATCCAAATAAATCATAAATAATTCCAAAAATCCAAATAAATTCCTTAAAATTCTAAATAAATTATAGAAAAATACATTTAAATATTTTAACCCTAAATTAAATATTTGGTAGTAACAACATGCAATTATGATCTCATAGTAAATCTGAAAGTCCTATAAATTTATGTTTTCTAGGTTTTAATTACCAAAAATTCTAGAAAAATATCCAAAAATCTAAAATAGCCTAAAAATAATTCTAAATAAATATTTATATAAGTAAATATATCAAGAAATTTATTTTCTAATTAACTAAGAGAATATTCTAAAATAATTCAACATCTATAATAAATATAATAATATAAAATATACATAAAATACCTATTTTGGGTGAGGCTACCCAACTTAAAAGAATTTCGTCCTCGAAATTAAAAATAAGGCATGATTTGCTAAATCCTTCACAATCGTATATATTGAAAGTCAATCGCAATCTCTTCCAAAAATTTAAATAACAAAATCTATTCAAATCTATCGCGATCACTTCAAAAATAGAATAATCACTATTCAAATCAAAATTTAACCAATCATAATCTCTTCTCGATTTTTAAATAATCAACATCCAAATCTAATTCAAATCTATAGGACATCCCACATCAAATTTTATATCATAATTTTCAACTATCATAATTTTCTCTAGACTTTGAACAATACACAATTCTAATCAAATCTTATTCCTATTCTCAACTTATGAATTTTGTACTCTTCAAATTTTAAATTCAATTTTCATCCTTAACATTTCTAATAGGTGATCCAATAATCAAAATTCAAATTTTAATTTAAATCATCAAATTATAAAATTTTAAATCAAATTCACTAATTGTTCAAGTCTAAAATTCTATATTTATCCTCAAAATTTAAATCGATGATTCAACCTTCAATATTCAAAATTTAAATCATGTGCTCAAGTTATAATATTTGGTCCATAATATCAAGATTTTAAAATTCATTAAATCCTCATCATCTTAATCATTCTTCAAAAAAATTCCAAAATTAAAATGACTTAAATCTCTCAATCTGATCTTACTTAATCACAATCTAAAAAAAATTTACCTCAAGTTGACAATGCAACTTTTACCCAACTTAAAATTTATCCATCTATCACATAAGGCTATACATTTAAGAAAAACTTCCTCAATTTAATTAATCGTGTTATTCAATCCTCAAAAGTTTTAATGCCAATATATCACATATGATATGCCCTTAATTACAAAAGATTGTCACCAAATAATGTGATTGGCCTATGGGGTATATCTAGTACTCTTCATGTATCAAATTTATACCAAGCACGAGCGTTCGTCTTTTCGAAATAGGGGAAGACGAAGAACAATAATAAAGAATTCAAGAAGGAGGTGATAGAATACAAGTACGGGGTTCATGGAAATTAAAGAATTCAAAAGGGAGTTTCCAAGGCAGTTGTGGATTGAAATCTTATTTTGGTAAATTCTGATTTGTATGTTCCTATCCGAACAGTTATGTACATGATATGATATACTCTGGCCTGTCTAGAGGAAAAGTATATTCGTCTAACATGCTAAGTCACTATATCCCAATCCACGTAAAGTAGTATTGCGAAGAGCGAACCAAGCGCACTAAGGTTAGCTAGACCATAATACACTGATTCTAAATAGACAATTGTATTAGTGTGGGCCTCCAATAATACATATGTCATGAACAAGCTCGATAAAAGAGTAAGCTTGCAAAACTAGGCTATAATAGCAGCATAAGTCGAGGTAGTCTAGAAAATATAAGTACGCTGGATTATGATGAAAGAAAGTACAAAATAATTCAAGTTCACCAAGACGATAAGACTCGTCAGGTGTTGTGCCTCTACAGTTGCCATATTAACTCCTTGTCTAAGTCTCTAGTTGACCCAATGGGGGTATGGGCCTCTAAGTTCTACAGTCTGGATAAACACCATCTTCTTATGCAAGTCTATAGTTGGTGTCATTCAGTTACACTTCATCAATGAGTCAAAAGGACTATGTGATACTAGGTTATGAGGCATACTACCCAACTTAAAAGAATAAACTAATACTGTAACTGCCTTAAGGGGATTCTACAAAATAACCTTATCCTTGTAAATAAAGTAGAAACTCTTTTTAGGGTATACGAGGGAAAGATCTTGGTACTTATTAGGGTATCATATTGTATTATAAAACTCCATAGGTAATGGTCATCTTAAGTCTTAATTATAGTGCTTATAGAACAAGGGCATTAATATTAAGAATGGAGAAGTTACTAGCTCTCAAGTGAAAGAGGAGATAACCTGTATTGAGATATGGATACAAAATACGTGATTTGAAACTAAAGTATAATCATAAAATCATATTCTAAATGAACAACTCAACTATCAAGTTCTAACTACTAAGCATAAAATTTTAAAATTCAAGATTAACAGCTATAATCCTAACAACTATATATCCTAACATAAAATAAAATTACTTGGCCTACAATCAGAAGGGTTAGGTGGCACGAATTGAAAGATGAAGAAAAAAATTTAGTCGTCGCACAAATAGCGAGCGCTAAGGTTTCGGAGGAACAAGATATAAAATTAAATAGAGAGACTCTTGATAATATCATAGTTTCCTAAGGAAATGTGGTATGCTAATCTCTGTGTTCGAGGTATGATCAAGAAAAAAATGTTCTATTCATTCCTCTTAGTTTTCTAAGGTACTGTTCTGCTAATATCAAGACAAGAAGCTAAATTTATAGTTCTCTAATACTATCTCACTATGAAAGTTAGATTTAGTCCTAATATTCAACCTTGGATTTCTATTGGTTCCTCAATACTAGGGTCAAATAATACGATCAAATTTCTAACTAACCCTAGTAGTGTCTATACTACTCCCAAGTCCTTCATAAATATATCAAAGGGATAATGGTCAATTAATCTACAGGTAAGGGATGCTAGGGTTCATTAGGTATGCTAACTTAGTGATATGCCAATATTCTAGTTGTATTCTTAGTAGAAATATTACCCTAATTATCATCCTAACAACAATGATTCCTATATTCTAGCAGAAGGCTACACTCAAGGAACTTTTAGGGAAGTACATGAATCAAGCAGGATGCAATTATTTAAATAGAATGGACTGGAAGGAATGTGAGTCATAGTGAAATATGGATGAGATCCTATACTCTAATCCTATTTGCAGGCTTGCTCGGTACAGTAACGTAACCGAGACAATATACTCTCGACCTGCATGGGCCACCACTAAAAATATGTCACGTCCCAGTCCCAAAATGCGTAGGACTAGGAATACGTAAGCATGCCAGCCGTATGTATATGGAGACTCCAATATATGAAAACCATAACACATACATATGCTGTATTATGAACAATAATACATAAGTGGTATATAATTGTCACAAGTTACAGGGCATAACTAAATCTCATCCACAGAATCAAATATAAATGAATAACCAATCAACTATATAATTGAATCATGTATAAGATGCTTGATAAGAACAAGTAGTTGGGTGGAGACAAATCCACTACCAAACTAGAATATAAGAGAAACAAGATAAGTACATCTAATGAATAATAAAGCTCGAAGAGAAGACCTCCTCTAAAGATATCGAAGTAGCAAGTCCTGATCCGTGCTCCTGCGAATAGTCATGATCGTCTACACCTGGAAAGGGACCAGGTCCTCAGAGGGACGTAACAAGATACATAGAAGCATGCCAATAAAGTACTGAAAAATAAACATCCAATGGGTCGCCAAACCATCTATGTGAATGCACTTTGAGAACAACTTTCCAACACGTGGGCTATCTGGCTAAAATGGGATTGGCATGATTCTCTCGGAGATTCAGGGGCCTAAAAAGTATGTCGTCTTTTGAACGCCAGAGGCCGCCTGATAATAATAATATATAGTGGTCATCATGACCGCGCATCTCCGACGGAGCGTACGGGTTATACAAAGAAGTGCAAAGGAGCCCAAACGCCTTACTTGTTGTCCTCCCCACCCCATGCTCTAAGCATGTCATATCCATGACACGATAAGACCTCTAATAACTGCCAAATCTTCTAGCATGCAAATTCTATCAACAGTTATTCCCTATCGCTCGTTCCATACATACTGATAATCAGCCAATACGTAAGTCCGTAATCTATATGAGACTCACAACTCGTGTAAGAAATGTGTCACAGCCAAATAAAATATAAGAATATCTCATGATCATGTGGTGGTCTCGTAAAACCAGGTCGACATGCATAATATATAATAAGGACAAAATACGACGTCACCGTCGTTGCACCCAAGCTATTCTTGGACGCACATTTTATATAGCATTAAAAATATATGAACTAAATAACAGAAATAAAATGCATGCATCATATAGAATGTAAATCATAGTACAATGGCAAGGTATACTTGCCTGCTCTGAAAAAGGATGAAGTCGTAACTCAAGGCGTCCTCCGATCTACCCGTCACATAAATTAAACAAGTTAGGTTACAAAAGTGGGTGAATAGGTTCCTCTATTTTAATCAATTTTAATTCTGAATAAATAATCTAAAATAGTATTTTAATCTTATTATAAGCTGATTTTATTATTAAACCCTAATTTTGGTCCAAAGAAAGTCAAATTTATAGATTTGTGATCCGTGGCACGCAAATCGAGGCAATTCGTTGACCAAAAAGTTAACCAACTCAAATCCTTGATTTGTGTATAGAATTCTATAGATTTCAGTGCTACATGAACACCAGAATCGATGGTTTCATAAAATCATAAGTCGGTAAAGAGTTATGGCTACAAGGGCGCACAGATGACAGTTTTTGGTGGTTTCCTATTTATGTCTACATTGCACGAATTTTACAGTAGATTAAACTTATATGTTAAGTTCTGAAAAAATAATTTTATTTAATTTCATCATGTCAGTTTTTTGAAACTTCAAACGGCTCGTAATTCTGAGTTCGGGATCTCCCAAAATCTCAAAAACACCGAAACGCGTCTGATTTCGGACAACTGGCACTTTTAGAATTTTCTGAAAAAATAGTTTCAGAAATTATTAAAATAATTTATATATTTAGAAAACTATCCTTGATATGGTTCTAAAAAAATGGAGTACGTTTGGAGTCCGGAGCTAGGAGATATCGTCTTTTTAAGTCGTCATAACTACTAGAAAATGAGGCTAAATTTATGACGAATTTTGACTATTTTTTGACGAAAAAGAGAGAAGTTTGGGGGAAAAAATATGAAAGATGAGTTTATTTCATAAGTCTAATATGTATTTATAATGGTGGAGACTATTTAATTGAATACGACTAGGATTGACTAATTTGGATATGATTAGGATCAGTTTAAATAACGACATGATATGCATGAAGTTGCTTTCCTAGTAGACTCGGGATTTGAATTAGTTTAAAATATAGTTTAAATTTATCTCAATAATTTATAATCTTAAATATAATTAAAGATAATACAAATAATTTATATATATCTATTAATACTAAATTAGCATGTATCTAATGTAAAGGCTATATATATCCAAATAAATCATAAATAATTTCAAAAATCCAAATAAATTCCTTAAAATTCTAAATAAATTACAAAAAATATATTTAAATATTTTAACCCTAAATTAAATATTTGATAGTAACAACATGCAAATATGGTCTCATAGTAAATCATGAAAGTCCTAAAAATTTATGTTTTCTAGGTTTTAATTACCAAAATTCTAGAAAAATCTCCAAAAATCTAAAATAGCCTAAAAATAATTCTAAATAAATATTTATATAAGTAAATATATTAAGAAATTTATTTTCTAATTAACTAAGAGAATATTCTAAAAAAATTCAACATCTATAATAAATATAATAATATAAAATATACATAAAATACCTATTTTGGGTGAGGGGGTTTACAGATACCCCTAAAACACAGTTGTTATAAGGATATTTTGGTCATTATCAGCAAAATGACCAAAAATACCCTAAAACGGACAAAAACAGACATAAAATTGAGGATAGTTTGGTCATAATACCCCCAACGGTTACATTTAAAAAAAAATCTCGGATCAGACCGAGACTGGATTGGACTTGGACCGGGTCGATGACTAGGCCGGTATGACCAGGTTTTCTAGGTTTAACCAGACCCGTACCGTAGTGAAGCCGGAACGGACAGATTTTATGGGTCGATATATGTCAAGGTGTCTAAATGGACGGGCGGTCGGAACCTGGCCCGAGCCCGACCCGGTCAACGGACCGACTCGCCTAGGCCCACTAGCCCCCACAGTTCTGGGCTAGGTCGGTGGAGCCGACCCGCTAGCCCGACCCTGCCCGGCCCAATTTCTGTACCGTTCTAGCCGGTTCGGATTCGGTCGACCCGGTTGGTGCAGCCCGGACGGCCCGGTTCAGGCCCGGTCGGCCCGGTTCGACCGATTTTTTTAATTTTTTTTGAGAATATATCCGTTGGGGGGTATTTTTACCAAAATATTCCAGTTTTAGTGGCAATTTTTTGCCAGGTTTAGGGGTATTTTGGTTATTTTTGTAAAATAACCAAAATATCCATTATAACAACTCTTTTTTTAGGGTATTTGGGGTCATTCGGACCAAAACAATTTCTATAAATAGTCTATAATTCATGAAAAATAAACACAACAAAATGCCTTTCCTTCTACAAATTTTTTCCCTCTTACAAAGTTTAGAAGCAAGCAAAGCAATTACAAAGTTTAGAAGCAAAGCAATTACTGGAGTCCAACATTTTTTCTCTCAGCACATTTTCTTCCGATTTCTTTTGGAGGCTTCTAGCAAACGTTACAAGTAACTTTAGTATTATATAATAGTTTTTTTTCTTATTTGAGATTTGTTTCCCCTCTCTCTCTCTCTCTTTTGGTAAAAAATTAATTAGTTTTGCTCTATTTAAAAAAAATATATGGATGGATAAGGTTCAAACCAACCTTTTAAAAACTATGATTATTATAATAATATGTTTGAAAATAACCATATTCCTGAATCTGTTCCACCGACACAAATGTCATCTCCTGAAGTTAGGAGTATGACCACGGCTACAAATATTGGCAATAGAAAAAAATCTATTTTATGGAATTATTTCACAAAAATATTTGTCACTGATAGTGAGGACAATCCGGTTTTAGATCCAAAAGATCAAAAATCAATACCTACGTCTGCGGAATGTAAGAGATGTAAGCAGATTTACAAGTGAAAAAAAATGATGGCACGTGCACTTTAAAAAGACACTACGAAAGTTGCTATGGTAAAGACACACTACATGCTACACAAACACAACTAAGTACTGGTGGTCAAGGATCTTCTTTAGGTACATTTACTTATTCTGATGCTCGTAACAAGACCGAGTTAGCAAGATTTATGATTTGTGAGGAACAATCATTTATATTTGGTGAGAGTAATTACTATTATAAACATGCAGGTAATACTCTTAATCCTTGTTTTAGTAAAGTTTCTAGATCTACTGCTAGAACAGAGGCTCTGAATTTTTTTCAAAAAGATAAGACTGCTTTGAAAGAAAGTTTCATGCATGTTAGTAAATTAGCTTTAACTTTTGATATATGGACTACTAAGCAAAATTATGCTTATATTTGTATCATGACACATTATATAGATGCAAGATGGATGTTACAAAAATGCATCATTTGTCTACGGCCTGTAGACTTTTTCATGTAAAATGTGCTTGTCATATTATTAATTTGATTGTACAAGAATGTCTTGAATTCTTTCAAATAAATTTAGAAAATCTTAGATCATGTTTACATAGTTTGAACTCTTCTGCAAGTAGACAACAAGCTTTTAAAATTTTATGTACACAATATGGTATTACTTTTAGGCGATTTGTTAATGATGCACCACATAGATAGAATTTTACTTATTTAATGTTGCAATCATGCATTAAGTTTAAAGATGTGATTACTTTTTATTGTAATGTTAATCCTATTTTTGATTATCAAGTAAATGAGAATGATTGGTTAATTGCTACTTCTATTTTTGAATTTTTAAAACTATTTTACAATGCTACATGTACTTTATCTGGAGTTTATTATCCAACTTCTCCTTTAGCTTTAACAGCAATGCTTAACATGTCTAATTTATTTTGTAAATATAGAAATGGTCCTGGTTTTGATTATGTTGTTACCAAAATGGAAGCCAAATTTAAAAAATATTGGGGTGCTATACCTCTCTATATTGTTTGACTTCGGTTTTTTATCCTAAGATTAAATTAGATGGTGTATATATTTTATTAGACGATTTTGAAATTAATATGAGAGTTGACGTAGGTAGTTTGAAAGTAGAAGTTAAGGATGTTTTAGATAGTTTAATTGCTTCATATGAAGAAAGAGTTGTATCCACCCGACCCGGTACAACCGTTCAAGGTAGTAGCTCTAGTTTTTCATCTAAATTATCATATGCTAAAGGTGTACTGCTGTCACGCCCCAGTCCCAAAATATCGAGGGACTAGACACGTGGCAATGGCCAGCAGCACACACTGATGGACAAACCCAATTTAGTGGATCCATCAGGGCGTACTTAAGCTGTAAAATAAAGTCTACGACAACATGTCATAACTAATCTCATCCATACAAGATAAAATATGATCCACAGAAATAAGAAATGTAAATCATCAACTAGTCTCAACAAAGTACTTCGGGGAACAACCCGATAAAATCTGATACAATGGTTCAACAGACCAAAATATAAATGACTGAATAAAGTAAATACTGAGCATGAAACATAGATGCTCAGGAAAAGTCTTCAGCTAACACCTCATCCTCGGGTGTCGGTACAGCTCCTGTATCAGCTCCTGTTGTTGTCCCGTATACCTCGGGATAGATCTCGTCTGCAAATCCTGGGGACATAATCCGGATCCAGGTCCTCAGGGGACATAGCAAGGTACAAGATAATACAAGCCAAAATAAATGCAGTGCAGCAATAAATGAAATAAATAGGTAAGTATGTAACCATCTATGTGAAATGCAAGTGAGAGCATCACTAGTACTCAGGCTGAGCCACTACAAGCTCTGTGTCGTGGAGCCGATAGCAGTAATAACATGTAATGTGCCTAGCTCTGCTGGAGAGTCTACAGCCTCACAATAGTAGTAGATAGATATATAAAACAGCCTGTAGCCTGTGTGTCTCTCCCCACCCAATGTAACCACACGTCTCATGTCCACAACGTCTCATGTACATGTCACACAAGATCATAGCTAATGCAACAAGTCATATAATATATATGAATATAATGTCTATGTCAAATCCTGCAACCTACACAGAATTACCATGAATATCTCAGGAAGATTCTGTCTTATGAATAGTGTCAAGTGTCCTGGGGTATGATGTACTTGATAAGACAAGTACGAAAATGTAAAGGGTCACGAATGTCCATCTCTAGGTGACGTTACACAACTATGCGTACAGTGTTGGCACCCGACTATTAATTGGACGCTAAGTAAGTCACACGGTCCTAGGTTAAGCATGTACAACAATATAAATACGGTCAAAGAAATAAATAACAAGAACTGCAAGTTTTGGCAAGGTACACTTGCTTGGGGTTTGAATACCAACAATTGTCCCTGTATCAGTGGATCCTGCAGGTACTCCTCCAAAAGCTGTAATAAACATCCCAACAGTCTTAGAAGATATCAAATAGCTATAAATGCCTGTCCTTAAGTCCAATTTGGACACAAGGGCAAAAATGACAGTTTTTGGTCAAAGCGGGGTCCACAGGTGGGCCGCTTTGCACCAAAAAATGTGTCAGAACCAATGGTCTCCAAATTCGTCAAACTTAGTGTCAACAAGTCAGGAACGATGATACAAATCCAACGAAACTTGCAGAATTGGATTCCGATGAGCCGATCACAAAATCGCCCGTCAAGTGGAGCCGCGGGCCCCACGATACGCGATTTTGTCAACGTTCTCAGAATCGAACCATACTTGGGTCACAGGACCACTGTATTGCTACGAGTCCGATGACGCAAGTTTCGTTTTGATCCGACGTATGTACACAAAGTTACGACGTATTCTAGAACAGGCGGATACAGGATGTTGTCGGCGGATACGCGTTGATTCCGGTGTGCACGCACATCCAAATCAACTTCTACGAAATCCCGTACGTCCGTATCAACGGTGCGCAAGTTTAGGTGAAGACCGCGCGCGACCAAGTCGTCCCGTTTGGCGGGGCGCACTCAGTTCCAGGGTGAAATAGGGCGTGTGTTTTCCTGTTTTTGGATCGTGGTTCACGATTGCCACAGGACGCGACGCACAGAGCGGGTTACACGGGCATTGAGAGGGTTACACAGTCTACGCATCACAACTGACGAAACAGAAAATGGAACAACGAGGAGAGAGAACGGGTTACCTGAACAGGACTTCGTGGAACGAGAATTTCTCGTGTCCGGTTCACTATTTTGTGTCCTGTCTTGAGTCTGCCGTGTCCTGGTCAGCCGTGTCTGGGCTAGGGCAGCGTGTCGTCGAGGCTGCACGGGGCTGGACGGAGGACGGCAAGGCAGAGCTGGTCGGATGTGCTGGGCGGAGCTGTGAGGGGATCGAGTCGAGCGGGGTCGACGGTTTGGGGTGGTGGTGTTCGTCGAGGGTTCGACGCTGGTGGAGTCGGGGGAGGAAGTCGAGGGTGGATGGTCGAGGACGGGTCGAGGGAGATGGTCGAGCGGTGGAGCTGGGGCTGGGCGGTGGATGCTCGAGGTCAGGCGGAGAGAGGTTGCACAGGCGAGTCGAGCGGGGCTGGGCGGCTGGAGCGGGGGAGTTAGGTCGGTGGTCGGGGAAGATGAGGTCGGGGCGGGTCGAGAGGGGTCGACTGCTGGGTGGTGGAGGTTCAAGGTCAGGCGGTGGCTGCGGGAAGAGGTGGTGATGGTGGTGGTGCCGGGCTCAGGGCGGAGGGAAGGTGGAAGTCGAGGAGGTTGGCGGCGAGGGGGTTGCACAGGCGGGTCGAGCGGGGCTGGGCGGAGGAGAGGGAGTCGAGGGATGAGGGAGACGAGGGTTAGGGTTCAGGCTAGGGAGCGGTTGACCGGGGCGGAGCTGCGGGCGGCGGAGAGAGGAGAGAGATAGGGTGATCTGGCGGCGGGGCGAGGAGTTCGAGGCTATTTAAAGGGGCCGGAACAGTGATTCGGGGGAGAATCCAATTTAGGGTTTCGACCGGGTTTCGGGTCCGGGTCGGGTTCGATTCGGATCCGACCCGACCTGTTAAGGAATAGGTTTGGGTTAGTTCGGTTTAACACGGTTTGGGTCGGTTTGGTTTGGTTTATTTAAGAATAAACCGGGTTCAGTCAGGGTTTATTTAGGTTTAAAAAATATATTGGTTTTTTAGGGCTTTAAAAATATTTTCGGAGTCCAATAAATTCACAAAAAATTATCCTATGTCTAGTTTTCCATTTTACACCAGAAAATATTATTTTTATAATATTTTAATATTAATTAACATCATTTAAAAATCCTTTAATCACAAAATACCTTAGTTTTAATTCCAAAAATTACAGAAAATTGTGAGAAAATATTTTAAAAATATTCAGAAAAATCAGGGTGATGACAACTACAAAGGAGAAAACAAAAATAATCTTCCCAACCTACGCAAGAATTGCCCTTATATCTAAATTCTTATGAAGCAGATGAAGATGACTCTTCATCTCATTATTCAATTTTAGAAATGTGGAAGAGATACGAAAAAACGTATCATGTACTTTCTTCCATAGCACGCGATATTCTAATAGTCCCGGTGTCCAGGTAGCATAAGAATCTTGTTTTAGTGTAGGTTCATGGATGCTAAGCAAGAAGATGAGTCGGTTGCTGCCAGATATTTTGGAAGCTTGTGTCTGCATTCAAGATTGGGCCCGTGCTGAAGAAAGAACTCAAGACTCAAGAGATAAAAGTGCCGATATCGCAGGGCTGGACTTTGAATCTCTTACTATAGATGACGCTACTAAATGATGAGCTGAGCAATAAACTTCAACGAAAGACGGACGACGGATGACAAAATTATTTTAAAAGACTTGTACATTTTTCACAAGCTTTATGCAAATAAAATATCATTTACAAGTTTCTGTTTTTTGGTTACTTAATGTTATAATACATTTATAATTTAATTGTCATTAATAAAAGAAATTCAGCTTTTTCTTACTTAATGTTGTTAGTTGTTTACATTTAACTTCTTTATGTCTATATAAATAACTTCTTTATATACTTATAGATTTATATTTAAATTCAAAAAATAGATTTATACATTTTTTTATAAGTTACTAAATTTTTTTTTTAAAAAATATTCAACTTATAAATATTTAGATTTTAATTTATACTTAAAGTTATATAAATATTGATATAAAGAAAAATTAAATAAATTTTCTAACAAATAAATTTGTAAATTTCAAATTATACTTAACATATAACTTATAAATTTTAAATTATACTTAACATAACTTATAAATTTATACTTAAAGTTATATACTTAAAGTTGTATAAAAAACTTTCTAACAAATAACTTATAAATTTCAAATAAATTTATACTTAAAGTTATATAAAAAACTTTCTAACAAATAACTTATAAATTTTAAATTATACAAAAATAACTTAGTAACAAAAAATCTATAATTTTTAACTTGAATTTATTAACATATAACTTATAAGTTATATCATATAGTTTTTTAAAAATAGGGCCGGTCCGACCCGACCGTGAACCGATCCGGACCCAGATCGGTTCGGCCCCGTCATCTCCTGACCGAGTCATGGGTCCGGGCTGGACCGGAGTTGTTTATGACCGGATCAGACCGGCCCGGCCCGCCTCTCCACTCGGATTGAGTCCGAACCGAACCCGGTCAAACTCAGTTGACTCGGACCGCGGGCCGGTCCAGACCAGTCCGCTACACATCCTGAGATATATGGACCCAGTCCTGACCTGCGGAGGAGGTGGGCCGAGCCGGTTAGTTGATCGGGTCCAGACCGACTCATACCGACTTGACCGGGCCAGAGCCTGGTCGGTTACGGGCAGGCCGGTCCATTATACACCTTGATTTACACTCCAAAGACACAATATACTGGGTGTTTACAGAAAGGATTCAAATGTGAGAAACCGCGGCCGAATGGGACCTCCTGCTCCTCCAGATCCCTCCACTGCTCCGGTGGCGAAAGAATCTGCTGGAGCAGACCTGCTCCGATCGCCCATGAACGTCAGCCACCAGCCAGGTTCCTCCTCCTTCCTCAAACTAGGGATAGGTTCCTATAGCTCGGCCAAATTTGGGACCGCTAGCTAGGTTTTTTTTTTCCAGTAGTTCATCGTCCGAGTAATTGGTTCTTTAGGTCGGTATTATGACAGATCTAGGCTGTACGGACACGACCACGACACGGAGACACCGACACGTCGCGTCCGACATAATGTTTGGAATGTATGTGTTTTCTCAGTCCTGGATACTCTGGGGAAGAAGTTCTTGCTTTTTCGTGACTCACTCTAACTTGACCTAATCTCGTGATTTTTACAATTTCATGATAGGATGTTTGGATGATCTATGTATTATTACATTCGCGATACCCTAATTTAATCTTGTGTGATTGGACGTTGGAGGTCAATTAGATGGTTGTGAGGAGGATTAGGGTTTTTTCTGGATCGGAGAATGTGGGATCGATCCAAAGCACCATGGTCTGCAGCATTATCCTTATTTCCCCAAATTATTGAAGCATTTGGTTTATGATGTATTTCTGGGGTATTTCTTTATGATTACATCTGTGAATGTAAAAAACCCTAATCTGAGCTCATTTTAGTTTGTTTTAATGGACCTTAGTTGTGCATGGATCAGCAGATAGAGTTGCAAAGATAACTGCGGCTTATATTTCAGTTATATGGTACTACTATGCTCCTACAACACTACAATTTACTGCCCCCAAAATTTATGGAATCAAACTGAGACTAGTCTAGGAATTTCATTTCTTGGGGCCTTCTTTGCCCTATGATTTTGCTCAAGTTTGACCTAGTATAATGTTTATTTTTCTGACTTACAATCGATATTTGGATTCCTGACTGATTACTTTTATGATTGTAAAATTGTATTATGAACTTGATGGATTTAGAGGGCAACTTGCAGTCATTGACTGAGCTGTAAAATTGGCCACTTTGATTTTTTTTTTTTTTAATTTTAAACATCTCATCCAAGGCATACTATCGCTGATTGCACTACCTATGGTATAGGAAATCTCTCATGTTGGAATTTTCATGACATAACTAATTGTGAATTTAGCATACTCAAACCCTGTATTGTAAACGAACTATATACTTTTACGAGATGATCGATTCTGTGGGATAACTGTTGATACGGTAATGAGCTAATTTAGAGATTTGTTACTTTTATGAGATGATCGATTCTTGGGGATGCCAGTTGATGCGGCAATAAGCTAATTTTGAGATTTGTTATGTTATGTATAATGTAGAGTTGTCAGGGAATCAAATGGACCAAAAGGAGAATCTTTGCATGGTTTCGGAAGACAATGTCAGCATGTCGGCCTTACCTAAAGAGACAACGATGCGGAAGAAGATGAATACAAGGGGTGGGGGATGTAATATGAGGAGTAGCTTGGCATGGAACCAGGCTTTCTTTACTGAAGAAGGTCCAATAACTTCTTTATTTTTTTTCTCCCAAATTTCCTCTCTAATCTTGTAAGTTAAAACTTATTTGCGCTATGATCAGGTGTCCTGGATAACCTGGAATTGTCCCTGCTAGGTAGGTCTTCAACCAAGCCAAGTGTAAATCTACTGTCAGTAAGTGAGATGTCACCTCTGTCAACATACAGTAAAGGCAGCATTAGGCCGCCTCTTCATGATCTTGAAGCCAACATGAGCGGTCAAGTTCATAAAATGTCCCAGAATAAAGTTCCAAAGGGCAGAAAATTATTTTCTTCAATTAGTGAGGAGTCGGAAGTTCAATTGGTTAGTCTGTAAATCTCCTTTTTCATGTGTGGAACTTATTTGAATTGTCTCGTGATGTTATTTCTTATGCACACATATCAGCACATATGAACTCACGATGTTATTGGTGTATACTTTTTAGATCTCAGGAAAGACACCCTCAGCTAAAGGCATACCCAGAAGTATTCCACGGTCGCCTGCTACCTCTTCATATCCTTTCTCATGCACCATTCTAGCACTATTGTTATGTGGCATATTTTTGGAAGGAAGATCGATAATGTTCAAAATTCTTTCTGTATCTTTTGACTGTTGTTATTTAACTTTTTTTTCTTATGTAAGAAACTAATAATACAATCTTAACTCTGATCATACACAAAAGAGGGTCGCTAGTGCGAGCACCAAAAATCCAACATCAAAACAACTGAAGTTTATGCCAACCAAGACATATGCTGCCACACCACCCTCAAGTTCTAGTAATGTCATGTTGGCTACAAAAAGTTCCAAGTCTGCAAATAGCTTACCTAAAGGTTCTTCTCTTTCAGAACATGGTGTACTTTTTTATCGTATTTCCACTATGGTGTTTGTCTTTTGACTAAACTACCTTGCTTTTTTGAATCTCCTATTTTCTGTTGAACTGTATTTATTGCAGTTAATGCTGGGCGGGGTGTAGTAAGAGCAGCTATAACAAAAAATAACTCTGGTTGCCTCTCCTTGTCATCTCTACTTTCTGCAGCTGATCAAAGTAGAAAAACAGTTAGTACTTCACTTATTTTTTTTTACACATCAAATCATATAAAAGCACTTATGCTTCTCTTAATTGAGTTATCGTTTCCAAGTCTGATGTTAATCTTTCAGTCAACTTAAATAGGATTTTGGAACACATTTTCTGAACTGCAGAATTCACAGTTAAATACTGGTTCTTCCATTTCAAAATTGATTCCGAAACATTTGTTCTCATCCAAGCTGAATGAAACAATGACTTGTGCTTCAGTCAAAGCAGCTTCTTCAATGTCACAAGGTATCAATGATGTTCATGGAGGTCCTGCACCAGTCTATGCAAGGCCATCAGCCTTGCGAATGCCTTCACCATCATTAGGATTCTTTTGTCAGGTATAACATCCACTGATCATCTGCTGGGTCCTTCTTCTTACACTTTAACTTGGTTACACCCTCATTTCAATAATGGAGTCACCCATTGTACTTTAAAAGTTTATATCTGTTTTATTCTTTGATTAGAATCTTTAGCGTAAAAAACAAAATAATTGCAAGCGATAATACAAAGCAAAAACTCCTTAAATGTGAAACTGGGCCTATTTGGTTTCTTGGTTTCATGTCTAGCATTTTGTAGGGAATAAGTTATCTGTGGATTAAAACAGCTTCCTCTGAAATTGTATTGAGAAGGAAGCATGACCATCAGGCATTCTTCCAACTCCAGTTGGATAAGTGATTTTCAGTTTATACTTTGTGTTGAAGAGAGACACCCCATATGTATACCTGGCCTGCGTCCACCTGACAGAACATAAATGGCATCAAAAGATGTTGGGAGCTAATATACAGAATACTCCTATTCAAATAAAAGTAAAACTGAGGACAAGGTAGAATGACTAAGTTTTATTCAAATGTTTACAGTTTTGAAGTATAAGGTACATAACTGTTTTCCGTACAAGATAGGATGAATAACGAGTTAATATAAGAGTGCAATACAAGAGATGTATGATATTATGGCCGCTATGTGATGAGGAATTGAGTGTGATAGGCATCTACCTGTGCAACCAATACCTGAGGTCTCACTTGGGGAGATGGTTATAATTATCAAAGAGGTCAGAAAGAGGAGTGAAGACCAACATAAACGTGCATGATTCTTGCAAAAGCTTGGAATACCATTTGACCTGTTTTCAACAGGTATAATTGACGAAGAAGTATTCCTTGTGCCAATCCCAAATGTCTGGGTCATTGTTTGATGCTAATCATGTTATAATCACGAATGTTGCACAATACTCACAAACTTATGAAGCTTTAACACACATCCTCTCTCTCTCTCTCTTGATGTGTTTATGCTTTGTACCTCCACATGGTCAGATTAGCTGATAGTGTTGAGTCCTTTGTTACTGTATCATATCAATTGTGAATGTGAAGTTGATCCTTTGATTCACGTCTTGCAATCTAACATTCATAACCAGATTAAAGCTATAATTTTCTTTAATATTCCAGTGATCCTTTTTCTTTCATCTATTAAGGGAAAAGCTTCACCTTCATACAACAATCAATCTCAAAGACCTACTCAACCTTCTGAGTTTAAAGGACCTTATCTTAGAAAGCATATGTATCTGAAACGGGATGGTGAGTTGAAGCCTTTACCTTCTCACAGACAGCAACCAACAAAGGTCAGTGCTGCCATCCGATCTGGTGCTGGGACCGGAATTTCTAACAGCTCAGTGCCATTGCCGCCTGCAAATTTCTTGAAGCTGCCTCCTTCAACCTCTGAGACTAATTCATCTATGGAAGTGAACCTGGAGATGAAGCAAGCTGTTGGCATTGATAAGAGAGTCGATGTGATGTTGGGGGGTTCTCATTTCCAAAAAGGTGGTCAAGAACTATCAGCCAATCATCAACTATTGGATCACAACAATGATAATCAGCCTTTGGCAGTATCTTCAAGCAAGTTTAATCCTGATGGACTTCAAGAAACATCTGATGATGGTAGATCATCAGAGAGCAGCAATCCTTACTTTTCTGAAGGTATCCACCAATCAGTGAAACGAAATGTTGCTGACCATGTTCAGTCTGCCTGCTCATCTACTAGAGGTTTTTCGCGAAGTGAAGTTTTACGTCCTCACACTTCATCCGAAATAGGTTTCTCAAGGGAACTTAAAGAACACAAAGCAAGGGAAATTGAAGAACATGATTCTGGATCGGAAAATATGTGTATACAGTCACATGTGGGTGTTAATTTAAATGAAACTTATCCAGTATCAACTGAGGACAAACAATGTGCTGAAAATTTTGACGTCTCCGAACGAAGATATGGATTTACAGTCAGAAACATTGATTGTGATGCTCCATTAGAAGCTAAGGGATCACTAAACAAGATAACAGACCAAATAGCAAGTGCTTGTGTTAATAGCCACATTCAACTGGATGATTATTCAACTAAGGTCTCATCAAATTATTTGCAAGCAGCAATACCAAGAATCTGTGTGACAAGTGAAGTGAACACAGCATTTTCAGTGGAATTTGAACCTTCTATTTTACAAGATGGTGAGCTTCAACATGGGCAATCACAGTGTGATTCAAGAAAGGGTATCAGCTCAATAAAAGAAGATTTGTCGACAACAGTGTGAGCATTCCTTACCTTCGCCTATCTATTATTAGTTTTAAATTTTAATTATAAAATATGGGGCGCACATCACATTTTCTTGGCACTCTTAATATTGCAGAGAGAGTATTAGTACAGACAAAATAAATCAAGGAGTTCCATTAGGTGCTGTACCATTCTCAGATGAATGGTTAGCTGCCGTTGAGGCTTTTGGGGAGGTTAGTTTACATGTAACAATAAACTGAAAATTTTCTTCATTTGTTACTAGCTTATTTGAAATTTATTATTTTTTCTTTTCTGGAATCATGTTTAGGTACTCACATGCACGTGCACTCATACAGTGTCATCCCACCCCAATGTGCCCTTGTTTAGTTGCCACCAGCTCAATATAATATCATAGAATCCTAATCATCTACTTTGCCTTCTAGAGTTTTTTTCTCCATAGGGACCTCTTCTTGGTGGAATAAACATTTCTTGTACCAGTTATCATGAACTAATAGTTTGAGATTTCTTTCTCATTTCTTTTCTCTGAGTAATAATAGACCAGAACAGGTCTCAAACCAGAATGGTGCCAAATTGATATGCATGCTACTTACCCTACTTTGGTACTCATTTTGACACATCTGTAGAAAATATATGTATCATTCCTACTGCAAGTTTCTCATTATTACTGCTCTCATAGCACTCACAGCAGAGCTGTGAAGTATCTTAGGAAGAGTTTAATCTTCCAAGGACTTTTGTACAATAACTAACAGTCTTTATCCCAATCTCTTGTCATTTCTCCTAACTTGTGCACCACCTGGGACAATTGTCTCTCATCTTATCCTCAATTGAAGCTACCTACAACTTCCAATGAATACCCTCATCGATATACAATCTTTCAATGTATTGCCAATCATTCATCTTAGCATCCTCATATCTTGTACGTTCATTTTCTGTACATGTATTTTTTTTTTCATTGTCCGACACTGCTCTGTAATGACTGGTTTTGTAGCCATCTTATATAATTTCCTTTCAACTCCAACGGTATCTTGATGTCGCAAAGCACTCTAAAAGCATTGTTCCATTTCAACCATCCAAATTTATTTCTATTAACACCTTTCCCAATCTCTCAATCATGATGAACGACTCAGCCTAAATAACAAGAACTATTGCTAGTAGGAATCTCTTGTCCATCAATGTGTACTCTCTCCCTTGTTTCTTTTTGATCTTTGGTTGAAGTTACATTACATACAGTATGTTTTCGTGCTACTAATTCTAAAACCCTAGGATTCCAAAGGACTGTTAAGTCATAAAAGATTAGTTGGCATTACCTAGCAGTTGCTTTATGGAGTCTAAGCAAGTTGGCACCTATAGAACAAAAAGTATTGTGATTCATGTATACACCAACTAGTTGCTGCTTTACAATCATGTTATTGACAACTTTGCTGTTCTGTTTCTCACTTGCTTATGCAGCCTTTCTATGCTCGAACATGAGTTCTTTCTTGAAGAGTAAATGATCCACTTTTAATTTTCTCTTAATCAACTCTGTAAACTATGATTCCAATTGCGTTATCTGGTTCTGTCAGTTTTATCAAACATTTCTGCTTGCTGCTATGGTCTTTGATATGTGGTAACAAATATTTATCCCAAATATATGCGTCATCTAGTCCTTTACTTCCAGTCAATTCTACCAAGGACTCTCCTTGCGACATTAGAACCACCTCTCTTTTTCTGTTCATTTTATCCCTGATACCTCCTCTAACTCCCCATGTATTGCCCCCATTTGTGGTTTCCTAAGAGTTTCATCATGCCATATAGGTTTTTCTGGTATCAAATATTTTTATCATTAGGCATCTTGCAGTAAAATCATATTTAAAAAGAGTATCTACAATAGTGAACAGACAGTACATTGCTTACTTTTTGTATCATCTTTTGCAACATACAACGGGAAATATGGACTGCATAGCTCTTTAGTATGATTTCTACGTGGAAATTCGTATTGTGAACTGTTAGAGTTATTTTATTTTGTTAGTTATCTTATGAGGGTATAACAGTAATTGTGGATGTATTGCATATCAATATAAATAGACATGAGATGCAACTTAGGGTTTTATGTCCTTGCAATCTCCTTTCTCATATTCTCTCTTCTTCTACTTTTCTCATTCTCTTCTCTCCATCTCCAAACTTCACTTGGTATCAGAGCATCTTTTGAAAGTACTGTACATTCCATCTACGAAAGGGCCGATCAAACTTTTTTGGTTGTTTTTCGTCTACTTTTCATGATTTGTCGTTCGTGGTTCGTTTATGAGATCTAGGATTTCTACAGATCTCCGTTGGTTGTTCGTCGTCGGTTGTGGTTCATTGTGAGATCTAGGGTTTCAAAGATCTCGTCTTTCTGTTGCATCTGTAAGTATGATGGAGACCGAATCTTCTGGCGAGGTTAATAGCGTTAGTGGTGGTCGTAGTGGAGGTGGTTCTTCTTTTAGTGTTATTCATAATAATGAATTGAAAAAATCGATTACAACGGTGAAACTCAATGGTGCGAACTACCTTGCTTGGTCCAAGTCTATCAAAGTGGTGTTGAGGGCGAACAAGAAGTTGAAGTTTTTGACTGAAGAACCCTGCCTGAAACGTCCGCTGAGTATGAAGATTTGATGGGTGCAGATGCATACGTTATGTCTTAGTTGTGGCATAGTATGGAGCCGGATATCGCTGCTAATGTTCAGTGGTGTGAATCCACCAAACAGATTTGGGCATCTATGGAATATTCATATTCGCAGAAGCGGAATGTTGTCCGTATCTATGAGTTGTACGAGTTATTGTTTAATTCAAAGTAAAATGGGAGGTCTGTGAATGAATATCTGGCTTCAAAGAAGATTTTGTGGGAGGAACTGCTACAATATCATCATGTTACTACTGATTTGAAGGAAGCTCAGCGACAAAAGGAAGAGTTTCATGTTCCACTTATCCTAGCCGGCTCGGATCCTGTGCTCGAATCTTATAAAGCTCAAATCCTTACTAGAGAGCAGTTACCTACGATGGCATATACTTTCTCCCGTTTCAATCGTTCCTTTCTAGGACAGAGTTCTGTGGTACCGACTACTGACTCTTTTGTCCTAGTTTCTAGTGTTGTTGGTCGTGGTGGTGGACGTGGCGGTAGAGATGGTGGTCGTAGTTTTGGTCAAGGAGGAGGCCGTGGTGGTAGAGACAATGGTGGTGGTGGTGGCCGTGATGGTGGTGGTGGCCGTGGTCAACCACGAAAGTGTAACTATTGTGCAATGCTCGGTCATATCGAAGACTTGTTGGGACAAGTGGGGCAAACAAGAATATGCACATCAAGCGCATGATAAAAATATGCACTCCCAGGTCACCACTTCTGCTCCCAGAGATATACTTCTGGTTTCAATCAGACTTCAACGTCCAATAAATTATCTATATTTGAACAGATCATCCAGAAGTTGAACGAGCTTGCTAGTACCACCTCCCAACTTACTGCAACCATGGCATATATATATAATCCTGCTTTTGTGGTAACCCAGTCACTATCTACCTCTTGGGTCATCGACTCAGGAGCAAGTTCTCACATATCTAGTATAACCTCTTTCATAATCGTAGTCCCATGAAATATAATATTATCTTGGCTGATGGGTCTACTCGTCCTGTGCTTGAGAGATGTGTCATTCACCCTACTCAATCACTATCATTATTTGATTTATTATATGTGTCTAATTTTTTATTTGATTTGTTATATGTGAGCCAATTAACCAAATATCTTCAATGTTCTGTGACATTTTCGTACAATTTGTGTTTTTCAAGACTCGGGATGAAGAAGATGATTGGTTCGGGACATAAAAAAGATGGACTGTATTACTTGGATCTACCTGGAAAGGCTTTCACTTCTGTTTCTACTTTTCCGTTGCAATGGCGTTATCGTTTGGGACTATCCGACTTTGGCTAAGTTACGTCAAGTTGTTCGTAGTTTGAGTCGTGTTTCTAATATTTAATGTGAGGCTTGTCAGTTAGGCAATCATTACCGTAGTTCCTTTCCTCGTCGTAGTGAGAGTCGTCAGTTAGAATATTTTGATCTTATTCATTCTGATATTTGGGATCCGTCTAGAGTCAAAAGTCTGAAAGAATTTCAGTATTTGTTATTTTTATTGATGATTATTGCAGAATGACTTAGTGTTATTTAATGAAAGAAAGACCTGAGTTTCCAAATGTGTTATCTGCCTTTTATAATGAAGTCTATGTTCAGTTTGATAAACGCATCAAAATTTTGCGTTCTGATAATGATTTGGAGTATACTCAATCTTCTATGAACAGTTTCTGTGTTGATCGTGGTATGTTTCATCAAACCAGTTGTGTCAACACCTCTCAACAAAATGTTATAGCCGAACGTAAACATCGACACTTTAAATGTGGCTCGAACTCTCATGTTTAATATGCATGTCCCTAAACAGTATTGGGCAGATGTCGTTCTTACTTTATGTTATCTAATTAATTGCATGTCATCATCTGTATTAAATAACAAAGTTTTATTTTCTATGTTACATACATATGTCGTACATTTTTTCTTACCTCGAGTGTTTGGATATGTCGCTTTTGTTCATAACTTGGAACCTAATCGAGATAGTTGGCCCTAGATCTCTGAATTGTGTCTTTCTTGGTTGTTCTCATACTCAAAAAGGTTATCGTTGTTACAGTCAACAGTCACGTAGGTATTATGTCAGTGCATATATTACATTCTTTGAGTCTACTCTTTTTTCTTCTTCTTCAGGAGACCGTTGTATTCCTTTTACATCAGATTTGATATCTTCCATACCACTTTCGGTCATTCCTGAATCAGTTTCATACTAAGGATTTGTTGAAGAAGCACCCGAGGAAGAAGCACCACAAGAGGAGCAACACCAAGGAGCAAGAAGGAGCACCAAAAGCACCTAAAATCATCTCCCATTCACTTCCTTATATAGCTTCATGAGAGGGTAACTTCTCCTCCAAGATTGTATTCTCCATGGTTCATTAACCTTGGGAACTCCAAAAATTATTATACTTTCTCCAAGGTGAATGAACCTTGGGAACATCAATATTTCTCCTCCACTTATGAAGGAACCACCTATCAATTTCTCCCTTCCCGACTTAAGGAAGGCTTTGTCATACCAGCTGCACTTCTACAAAAAATGTACTTGTCTTTCGGTAAAGACTTTGTCATCATGTCTGAGCTGTTGTCATTGGTATGGATTTTCTCGATCAGAAGTTGCTTGGATTCCACCATATTATGAATTCAATGATATCTCGCATCAATGTGTTTTGTCCTTAAGTGGAAACTTGAATATTTGCTCAAATGGATAACATTCTAGCTATCACAATAAAGAATATATTTTTGTTATTTTTGGCCCAACTCTTGTAGGAATCTTTTCATCCACACTAACTCTTTGCATGCTTCTGTACCTGCGATATATTCTGCTTCTGTAGTCGACAGAGCAACACACTTCTGTAATTTAGATTGCCAAGAAACAGCTCTCCCTGAAAGAGTAATTAAATAACATGAAGTAGATTTTCTGAAGTCAAGATCTCCAGCCATATCTGCATCTGTGTACCCAATCAACTCAGGCTTGTCATTTCCAAAACACAATCTCATTTTGGAAGTACCTTTGAGATATCTCAGAATCAACTTCATCGCTTTACAATGCTCTTTACCCGAATTGGATAAGAATCTGCTGAAGATACCAACTGCATGTGCTATATAAGGTATTGTGCACACCATCATGTACATAGGACTGCCAACTGCTGAGGCGTATGGCACCGATGCCATCTCTTCTTTTTCTTTGTTGCTTGTAGGACACTGTTTTGAGCTGAGCAAAAAATAATTAACAAGTGGAGTCACTACTGATTTTGTCTTGTCCATATTGAATTTCTTCGACACCTTCTCGATATAACGCTCTTGCGATAACCACAACTTTCCATTCTTTCGATCACGGGAGATATGCAAACCGAGAATCTGCTTTGCTGGACCTAAGTCCTTCATTGCAAAGGACTTGCTGAGCTCTTTCTTTAACTTGCTGATCTTGTCACTGTCACGATCTACGATCAATATATCATCAACATATAACAAGAGTACCTTTTGACAAATACACAATGATAATAATCAGTTCACCATTAGAGTACCTTTTGACAAATACACAATGATCAGAAGTAGTCCTCTGGTATCCTTGCTCGGTCATGAAGAGATTAAACTTTTTATACCATTGACGTGGTGCCTATTTCAGTCCATACAAGCTTTTCTTTAGTCGACATATTAGATCTTCTTTTCCTTTGACTTTGAAACCCTCTGGCTGCTCCATGTAGGTTTTCTTTTCAAGTTTTTCGTAAAGGAATGCAATCTCCACATCTAGTTGTTCAACTTCTAGATTTAGACTTACAGCCAAACTAAGCACTACTCTGATAGATGTCATCTTCACCACTGATGAGAAAATCTCTTCATAGTCAATACCTTGTTTTTGACTAAAACCTTTCACAACTAACCTCGCCTTGTATCTTGGTTGTGATATGTTTTCTTCTGTTTTCAACTTATACACCCATTTGTTCTTGAGTGCTCTTCTTCCTTTTGGTAAGTTTACCAAATTATAAGTGTGGTTCTCATGCAAGGACTTTATCTCATCTTGCATTGCTTTCATCCACTCCTATTTTTCTCGTGTGTCACGACTTCTTGATAGCATTCAGGTTCTCCTGCATCTGTTTGCAATACATATTGTTGTGGACTGTAGAGACTTGCCTGTTTGATCTTCTCAGTTGAGGTTCTTCAGGAGCCTGCTCTTCTTAAATATTTTCTGGTACGTCATCATCATGATTGTCCTTGACGTGATTATGGATTTCAGCTTCATTGTTTTCGACCACATCCCTCCTTTGTACCTGGAACTGAAAAACTGGATCTAGGTCGACTGGATATTCTTTGGAGCTGTCATACTTTTCTCCCTTCTGAATATCTTCAATGGTTTGATCTTCAAAGAATACCACATCTCTGCTTCCGACAATCTTCTTATTGACATGATCCCATAGTCTGTAGCCGAACTCTTATCTCCATATCCTAGAAAAATGCATTCTTTTGATTTAACATAAAGCTTGGACCTCTCATCTTTGGGGATGTGTACGGACGCTCTACAAACAAACACCTTCAAGTATTAATAGAACACATTTTTCTATGTCCAGAACTTGTTTGGTACATCTCCATTGAGTGGAGCTGATGAAGACAAGTTGATTAAGTGAATTGCCGTCATCAACGCTTCACCCCAGAAACTCTTTGGCAACTTGGAGTGAGATAATATGGTTCTGATCAGCTCAACGATCATTCTGTTCATTCTCTCCGTCAACCCATTGTGTTGAGGGGTCTTTGGAACGATCTTTCATGTTTGATCCCATTATTCTTGCAACATGTACTATCCACCATTGTCGGTATGGATACACTTAAGAGTTGTGTCGGTCTCACGTTCAATGCTGGCATGGAACTGCTTAAATACTTTAAAGACTTGATCTTTGGTTTTGATTGCAGATGTCCACACCTTCCTGGAGTGATCATCAATGAAGGTGACAAAGTACCTTGCACCGCTAAGAGTGTTAGTAGTCATGGGCCCACAAACATCAGAGTAAACAACATCCAGTATGTTGGATATTCTAGTTGCATCCTTATAATGAAATGAAACTCTATTATTTTTCAGCTAAACAACCAGTGCATGGTTCAAGAGGTGTACCTTTCGATTTCAATCCGGTAAATACCTCCCTTTTGGCTAGAATTAGCAATTCCTTCTCACTCATATGACCCAGTCGCTTGTACCATAATCCAATCGTTGATCCTGATTGGTCGATTGCTGCATTAAGATGCTGATTGTTGATCTTAGCATATGTCATATATAATGTATTCTCCTTCTTTCCTCTAGCTAGCACTAGGGAGACTTTGTGGAGTTTCCATTTGCCTCCACAAAACACATTGGTGTAGCCTTCATCATCCAGCAAGCCGGTAGATATCAAGTTGAGACGTATGTCTGGAACATGTATCACATTCTGCATAATTAAGGGGCGGCCAGTATTGGTCTCAAAAGCTATTTCTCCTTTTTCTACTATATTAGAAACATTTTCATTTTTCATCCTCACATTTTCGAAGTCTCCGCTTGTGTAGGATGTGAAGAATTTCTTTCTGGAATTAACATGGAATGATGCGCCAGAGTATACAATCCAGCATGAATCTTGAGAGGTTAGATTAATAAGACCATCATCACAAATGATGATTATCTCATCGCATTTTGAAGCAGTGACGGTTGTGTCTTTGATTTCTTTCTTCTCATTTGATTCATTTCTTTTTTCTCTTTTGAGTTTTCTACATTCTCTCTTCATGTGACCCTTAAGTCCACAATGATAACATTCTATCTCCTTTCTTGGTTTGAAAATGTCTCTGGAATGATCTCTAGGCCTGCCTTTGGAGTGGTCAAGGTTGTGAGATTTTTTTTGATGGTTTCTTCCACGATTCTCAGAAACAAGGGTCTCAGACTCGGTTGATATGTCTTGGTTTTTCTGCCTCGCTTCTTCATTCAATAAACTATCCTTCACTAAGGTTGAGCTGAGGACGTCTTGAGGAACGGAGTTGCTTAGGAAAATCATAAGTGTGTTCCAACTATTCGGCAGTGAACTGAGTAACAAAAGTGCCAACAATTCATTTTTCAGCACCAACTTCATGGTTGAGAGTTGATTTACCAATTCTTGAAAATCACTCAAGTGTTCAGAAGCATTTCGTCCGTCTCTGTATTTCAGGTTCACAAAATGTCGAATGAGTGACACTTTGTTTTAAGGAGTCTCTTGCTCGTACATCGATGCTAATTTTTTCAACATTTGATGAGCATCGGTTTCTTTAGAAATATGGTGAAAGACGCTTTGGTCGATGCATGGACAGATCTCTCCTTTAGCTTTTGATTTAGAATGGTTCAATCTTTGTCAGATTTTTTTTTTCTTGTTTCTGTCCGTCGCAGAGTAGTACTTCATACAAATCCTTGCACTAGAGGATATCCTCTATCCGTAGCCTCCATATGGAATAGTTTGAAGATGTGAGCTTGATCATGGTTGAGGAGGTAGAAGACGATTCCTCCATCACGATCAACAAGCATGTGTGGCTCTGATACTACTTGTTGGGGTGGAGATGTCTTTCTCACATAGAGTGCGAAAGCAATAGCTTGCAATCGAGCTCTCACGCAGAATGCGAAAGCTATGGATGGTCAAGAGAGAAGCAATAGCTTGCAATCGATCTCTCACGCAGAATGTGAAAGCTATGGATTGTCAAGTGAGTAAAACATTATACAAACAAAATTAACGAGGTTCGGCAATGTGCCTACGTCCTCAGACAACTATAGTTCTTTACTTTCTTTCTCCACTAAGAATAGTGAGATTACAAGTTACTATCTCTCTCTTGGATTCACTCAAGAGGCTCACAAAACTCTTTGCTCTCATACACAAGTATGGATACACTTTGTTGAAAAAACACCCGAGGAAGAAGCACCAAAAGAGGAGCAACACCAAGGAGCAAGAAGGAACACCAAGAGCACCTAAAATCATCCTCCATTCACCTCCTTATATAGCTTCATGAGAGGGTAGCTTCTCCTCCAAGATTGTATTCTCCAAGGTTCATTAACCTTGGGAACTCCAAAAGTCATTAGACTTTCTCCTAGGTGAATGAACCTTGGGAACATCAATATTTCCCCTCCACTTATGGAGGGACCACCTATCATTCAGTGCTTCCCTGGTGTCTTTTCAACACAGAATTGTGCTGCATGACCACCTTTGTTTGAAAAGGCTTAGATGAGAAACATGTTTCTTTTTCTGGATACTCAACCGATATTCTCCCCATAGTTTTTTGTTTGATTTATAATTTTCTTAGCCTGAGTGATCTTCTGGAATCCCATTCCTGCTGCTAGGCTTTGAAATCTAGTTCTTTCTTAGTATTAGTTATGTCATGATAACAATCCTATTTACTACTTTCTATTAATTATATCTTTTTTTCTAAGTTGAATGCTTTTATTTTTTACAGGACATCCTGGAAAAGAAAACAGGACGTGTGCAAAATTCTCCACGCGATAAAGCTTCCCCAGAGCCTGGCCCATGGTCACCGGTATGGTCCATTCCTTTCACTGCACCGATATTACTGAATAATTTATCGTACCATCATCTCTTTACCAACTTATTGTACTTACCATATTTCTATAGTAGGAAGTTACACATCGCCAACAAACATAACAAATAATATAATTGGAGAATACTTAAATGACTCGTACAAACTGTGCTCACCTTTTGCATGGAATGTGATTAGTGAGTAAATGTGCTAATGCTACCGATTAGTAGGACATTAATACTTGTGGTACTATTGCTGTGTCACGAAGTAAAAGGCTAAACCAGCAGCAGAAGGAAATTTGTAGTATATTTCTTACTTCTGAGGCCTCTAGTCCTTGTGGCAATGGGATAGAAGCAGCCTGATTGAAACTATTACCATTTTGAAGGCAGCAAAATCTCATTGTTTGAATATGCCATGGACCTATGCCTGATGGTCAGCCCAAGATCAGTTCTGTTTCACTAGATTCCAGAAAAATCATTTAGAATTGGTGTGGTAAAAAAATTACTCCTCGTTTCAAAGGTGCCTAGCCACTTCATTAAAATCATTCTAGCTGCTTCATAGGATGGAATTTGATTCAATTCAAAGAAATTAATCATTTATCTGTTTTCTTCTGTACCATATACCATCTTTAGGCAGGTTGTTGGCTTATGTCAGCCTGCATTCGCTATTTTGGCCCTTTTATTTTGGTGTCAACTACTAACGAACTGTATCGGGTATCAAGGTTAAACTGAACTTATGTTACTCTATTATTTCCTTGATAGTCAAAATCCTGATATTGTTTTTTATTGCGATTGACATCCCAAACATCAAATGGAACCTCTGTAGAAGCTTTCCCCCTCTTTCATCTCCTTAATATCTAGAGTATGGAATGAGTCGATAGATTCAATACTTGTTCCAGAGAATATGGGAATGGAGCTTGGAGAACTTTGATACTATTCGAAGGTAGAAGATCTTAGTTATGGGGAAGATTTGGGTGTTTACTGTAAGTATACTCTTACATTGGGTAGGGAGGACAGTTCTTAAATACTCAGAATTAGTTTAGGACACAAGTAACATAGCTAAAGTAGGAGGATTATTACATTCTAAAAATCTGCTAGGTCAAGGAGAAGGTTGAATATAATCCTAAGCTTGAGATTCAAAGATTCATATTAATATATACCAAAAGCAAGATTTATTAGGAAACTTATTTGTTCCATAAGAACGTGGTGGGCAATTACAAAGAGAGGCTTTAGATGATCTGTATGTAGTTTATCCCCAGGCAGGAGAAGGGGTGGTTGAGATGGTTGAAGGCTGAACCTGTTAAAGGATTAAACATGTTATGTAAAGAGTGTACTGGGACAAAACTCTAGGACCTGAATGGTCTTCAACGTTTTTGCAGAGGCAATCTTATGTGGGTAATGAGTCTGTTCGCCACCTCTGTCAGCTTTACTGATAATATGGAGTTATCCTTGACATTTTGGCTTGAAGTCTCAAGGTTGTATATGAGTGCAAGGGTAAAAGTAAGGTATTGCACAGATTTATCAATCGATAAGATTGCCCCTTCCGTACACTTTAATCAATAATATGATTCTTATCATTAGGTTGTATCATACACTATCATAAGCTACATTTCATGGGTAGTGTGTAGTTTGATGGAAGGATAAGCCAACTGAGGCTCTCAATAAACTTGCATGTGTTGTAAGATTTGGACAAAATGCTTCAACTTTTTGAGGTCACGATGGGTTCAATATTTCAACCTGCTGAGAGGTTCACGAATAATTTCCCAATGCTATTGATTATTGCCTAGGAAAAAAAAAATTCTCCATACAAAACTGGATGACTGATGCTTTATTGACCTATTTGACATTATTCGCTGAAGATTACATTCGTACCAATCTTTTATTTGCATTGACAGAGGATTCCAAGTCTCTAAATTTGGTTAAATTCGACTTCATGAATCTGTTTTGGCTACTGATACTCTGATTTCCTTGACTATTGAATCATTGATCATCTGATAAATTTGCTTGGCTCAAGGAAACATTTTCATTGATATTTTCTTTGCATTGATTGACAGGATTCCAATTCTCTACATTCAGTTAACTTTGTTTCTGTGGATCTATTCAGTAGTTGCATAATATATGTGGTTTTTGCAGGTCAAAAAGAAACCTCTAGACATTGGACCATATGACTGTACCAAGTATTCAAAGAACAACATGCCAGCCTGACTCCTCCTAATCATATTTTTTGGCCGAAGGGCAATGGGAAGCAGGCAACTGCTACACGAAGGATCATTGGCAGAAAATGTATCTATTTTGAGACATTGTCTAATGTTGTAAGGTGTAAGCTAGCTATGTGGCTTATCATCATTTACAGTTTTCTATACAGTAGATCCTGCACCAGGATGAGCCTTTGTATAACAAATTTCTTCTTAGAGTTAGAACAGCCACTGACAGAGCTCCTGACTGAACTATCACATTCAAATTAGAGACAAGAACATGGCTAACACAGAATAAAACATCAATTTGTTGTTACTTGAGCATTGTGTTTTTTTTGAGAGTTTTTTGTGTTGGGGGGGGGGTTGGGCTCGTCCATCCCAGAGAAGAACTCCGGGAACGATCCTCTACTGCTGATGCGTTCTCAGCCGTTAATCACTCTAAATGAGTGGCCACGTGTCATCCATCAGTTTTTGTTGCCGGTCTCCTTAGAACTCAAGGATACAGTAGTACGAGCCTATAGAACAGATCCTGTTCAAGTAAGGTCGGTATTATTCTCAGGAAATGTGAAATTTTAATATAGGATGTTCAAAAGGCCAATTAATTGGTTTGTGCGACTCAGAAATGGCAACGGACACTTCAACAGCTTCTGAGCCTGGGTAGATATTAAGAGATCTTGTTTAGTTCCTAACATGGGAAGTTATAGTAGAGGAGGATGTAGTGCCTGGTGCGGTAGGGAAATTTTGTTACTTACATCCTGGATGGTGCAAGTTTGGATAGTCTCTATATATATGTATGTAAGGCTGCAGACATCTTGACACTCTTCAGATCTTGCGTAAGTGAGAGTTTGACACTCTTTAGATAATCTTGCGTAAGTGAGAGTTTGACACTCTTTAGATCTTGCGTAAGTGGAAGTCTTGTAACACTGAGACATCCTTTAACAAAGAGTATCCACTAATGCAATGGTAGGGCTTGTGTGCATCCTACAAGTTCAAGTAGCGGAAACATTCTCCATATATATAGAGATTAGAGTCCCCGGACCTGCCAAGGGTGCCCTTTTGAGGATACGGACACATCGATACTAGAAAATACAAACACAACATACTGCTATAGCATTGGCTTTGTTGTGTCCTAGTGTACCTTCTAGTGTGCACATCATATTACCTATTTGACAACAATGATTTGGTTGCCAAACGGAAAGAGAAGAAAATTGATAATGCTGAATGTTTTATGATATTATTATCATAACTGAGAAGAGAAATTGGTCTCATACTCATTTCATCAATCACTTGCAAAAGAAAAATTCAAACACAATTTCTATCCCACTCCAGAGTGATCTAGAGCATAAAAATCAATCTTTCATAAGAGCCCTACTACGTACATTTTACAAAGTTTTTATAAGGTTTCTCCTGGCCAGAAACTTGACGATCATCAGCACGACTACGTGGAGTTCTCCTAGTCTTTGAAGAAAAATTCTATCTACTAAATTATGTATACAAAATCCAAAGGTTTTAAAATTGTCATACACCAGAACCAAAATACTAGAGAGCGAGGACGGTACTAGGCCAACTAAGTACCTCGGAGCCCACCAGTACCCAAAGCAACGGTCATGATTGTATAAGACATGGAGGGTTACTCTACAATCCAACAGTCTAATCTAGGTCAAGCAAATCTCAGGTGTCTCAATTATAGATTAGCAAGTAATCAGCAAGAAATATGACCATCATAAAGCGGCCCAAACTATCATACATGATCATAAAGTGTCCTATTTCTTAGCCAAATTCCCATGTGAATGTTGTCCTTACCTTGCATTTTACTTGGTTAGAGTAGTGTAACACTTGAGGATGTTTATTCATTAATAGTATTTAGTTATTACGGCATATTTTTATGTATCTTATTACATCCCTCTGAGGACATGGTCTCCTTTCAGGCTTTAGTGAGCATGCATACACAAAGGAGTACCCGACACATTACTTGAGGACGAGGAGATCCTTCCATCTGAGTTTATTTGATTTGTGTATGATTCTACCTTCGATTAAGTCGTCTTCCTTCTAATTCTGGATCTAGTTATCTTACTTTCTGTATTGCTTCGGTTTTATTTTGGTAGTGGATTTGTCTCCGCCAGCTTAGTAGACTACGGCTATAGATCTGTATATTTTATATTTTGGCTACTTATTTCTCATACATACTCATACTGGATGTTATTTCATATTTATGGATGAGATTTAGTTACAAATGTGACTTGATACTTAGCGTGGACCGGAGTTCACTGTTAGCTACAATGTAGATATGTAATTGGGGACTCATTAAATTGGAAATCTTCGAATGCGTAACAGCTGGCTATTTCTACGAAGCTTGGTCCCACGTGCTTTGGGACTGGAGCGTGACGAAACCTCCTAAGCTTGCCATCAATCCCTAGCTAAATCCAATACATGTAGTCTGGCCACTGCTACTATATCCTTCGCTGGAACTCCCGCTACCTCAAGATTATCCTCAGTATTCTAGAGCCACATATCGAACATAAGCACATCCTCTGTACCATAGTAGTACAGGGATGGAGGCGCCTGACTGCTCGCAGAACTGTATCCCTTATGGCCACCTTGCTCCTTGCTCTAGGGTTGTCTGAATGGACTGCGTAAGAACGACTCTCTGCTGTCGTTGAGTCACCAATAAGTCTCTAATAATATCTAGGAATGCATGGGTATCCACTTCTGTTGGCTACATTGGAAGTACATGATGTACTGGCGGACATTGGTGCTCTGTCCCTGGATTAGTCCTCGACTCTACCTTAACTGTTGTGGCTGATCCTCTGGTATCGACTGCTCGATCGAATCCTGATCTTCTATCTTCTGAGCCTGATTTTTCTGTTCTGACTGACTAGGGACAGTGTCCCTAAAATAAAAGGACACATGATTATCAATCGAGGGTGTCACTTTCCGTTTCCGATATACGTATTTGAAACGTATTATCTCTTGCTTGTATTTATTTTCTGCTTATATTATTTTTTGCTTGCATAATAATTAGGTTGCATGCATAGAGACTAGACCTATCCTTTGGTTTAACATGATTCATGATTTATTTTGTGGGTTGGTTTAGTCATAAGTTAAACCCATGGCCTAAACCCCAACCTAGCTATATAACCCAATATTTTCTCTCTCTTCCCTCATTCTTCACTTTCTTTCTCTTTCTTCTTCATTTAGAAAAGTACATCTTGTATGAGAATGGAGAAACATGTTATTTTTATTTTTTTGATTTTGCTTGTATATTATTAGTCTAATATGTGCATTTTGAGTTTCTAAGCATGTTTAATACTTAAAATTTTCGAATTTGATGGATGCATTAGTGTAGATATACATTTCTAACTTAGAATTTTATGGGTTCCTTGAGTTTTTCTTGGTTTTGATATATTAAAATATGGTATTTTAAAAAATTAGTTGTTCTATGTGATGAAGCACTCCATTTCGAGCAATTTGACTTTTGTTTCACTTTATTCGGAGTTAAAATAAGAATTTTATGAAGGAAACAAGTTGTTGGGTTCTTGGAGTTTTTTCACGGCCGAACTTGCTATTTTGGGACGAAGGATTTCCATGCGGCCGAGCTCCATGCGCCCCTCTAGCATGCACCCATCATCTTAGATGCATGACTGATTTGCATGCGCCTCCTCCAGCACGCGACCATCTTGTTGGACACATAACTGATTTACATGCATCCTGCATGAGCTCTGTATCCCATGCGCCCTACATTGCATGAGCCCTGTATTGCATGAGTCTTGCAGCCCATGCACCCAGTTGGTACATGCGGCTCAGCCATTTTATTTTGAATGTTTCTTTACTCTATGTGGTTGATCTTGAAATTGTTTATGATTGACTCTAAGGAAGAATGGACTTAGTAACCAGACCTTGCGCTAGATATGACCATGTGCTAGAATTGACTATGTGCATGACTTGAGTTATATGTTCCAATGTGATCAAGATTCATGTGACCCACTGATTTGTTGGTAATTGAACTCGAATACTGTATTCGCGCTGATACAATTATTAAGTGCTAAGTGTACATGATCTAAATGTGCACTGAGGTACGACATAACGTATTATATATTAAGTGATTTCGTGTTTAGGTTGTGCATCGAGAATGCCTCCTATAATTCGTGAACGCGTGATACTATATATTTTCTCCATCACGAACATGATATACGAGTCAAGGACCAAGCGTGGCTAGGATATTGATTGTTGAATGTTGCATACATGCTCGGGTGATCCAGACTGAACTCCTGATCTTTATATGGATTCGTATCTAGTATGCCCGTACTTTGTATGACATCTTAAGAGAAATTCTCATGTGGCCACGCCTTGAGATTTCAAACCGACACATGGTTAACTAGGCAACAAAAATATGTAGATCATGGGGAGAGAACTATATCCCGAGATCATGCCAACGAACCTTCCAACGTTAGACTGGCCACCTCATATACTGTATATCATCCGCATTAGTGGAGTACAATATCTGACCTATTATAAATATATCGAGCCATTGTCTCCCTATAGGAATACTGGAACCGCTAATATCGTGATCTAGCACAGTAGCCCTATGGGGAACTGGTGCAATTCGTAAAGTGCATTTATAATAATTTATTGGCTCGGTTAGCCCATGTTCAGCAATGTTGTGATCTGAGGATACTTATTTTTGTATTATTTTTGAGATAGCCTCAGACTCCACAATTATAAGCTGTACAAATGATTGGCCGTTATATAACTTTGACTTGGTTGTGATTGTATTAATTCTGTTAGTAGTCTAGCGACATAGACTATCATAGTGTGATGGTTCAACCATTGTCCTTGTTTGGTTGTTGGGTTGGGCCATTGTGCTGGGATACGCTGTAGACCAAAATTATGACACAGAACCTATATACCTATTTATTACTTTGGATTTTGTTTCTCCATTTCGTGCTTTCTTTATGGTACTTGCTATTTGGGATCTAACCCCACTGGTTTTGCATGGTCAAATTTTGAGCCAGCACCTGAGGATCCATCGTACTTTTCTCCGACTCATGGAGATCACTAGGAACATGACCGCCGAGGATAACAAGTGGATTCCATTATTCCCCTCTCGTCGTTGTGTATTTTACTTTTTTAAGCATTTAGTCATCGACATCTGTTAGCCGACATGTTTGAAAATTTAGTTTTCTTTTCATAACTGTATATAAATCAGACTGCAATTGTAATATTGTCATGTACTTTTGTTATTTCACCATGTTCTTATTTTGTACAGCTGGTCTCCAAAATATTTTCATGGAGCGTTGGGGATGTCTTATTGCTTTATTATATATGCTCTATGATTATTATTTCTTTTTTGATTGATTGAGACATAGATGTTCGTGTGACCCTAAGTGACCTGATTGTAGCATGCACCCCCTTGTCTAGTTACAGTCGTAATTGTCGTACGACATATAGTACCTTGTACGGGATAGCTGGCTATGTCCGTCTCCGAATTTTGGTACTGGGGTGTGACAGAGGGATAAGATAGATCGACATAAAATTTGAAGTCATAGTTCAAGGAATCGAGAATACATAATCATGCTAGAGAATATCAAGGAGCAATGGTAGGGATTGAGATAATTAAACTCTAATAACCTCTCATGTCTTGGAAATAAAATTTGCATGGGTCACCACCTAAACCTTGTCATACCCCAAAACCAAAATACTAGAGAGTGGGGGCGATATTAGGCTAGCTACATACCTAGAAGAACACTAGTATCCTATGATACAGTCACAACTATATAAGATATACGGGTTACTCTACAATTCAACAATCTAATCTAGGTCAAGCAAATATTAGGTGTCTCAATCATAGACTATCAAGTAATCAGTAAGAAATATGATCACCATAATATAACAATAAAGCATCCTAAACTATCAATATATAGATGAACATGATGCTTGTATCAGTCTAGATTATAAACAACCATATTGTCGAAGGCGGGTACAAGATCCTATAATATGAGCTAACACTTGCTCGGTGGCTAAATGCCTCAAAAAATATTCAAAATCTACAAGTGAGAGATGAGAAGGAAACCTACTCAAGTGCTCGATTGGCGATCCTTCGGGTGTTGACCATTGAGCAGGAGATATGGTAGATCATTTGGCTCCGCTACATTATCTAGTCGTACAAAACTAGTGGGGTCAACCCTAGATTGCAAGTACCAGAAGAATAATTATATAGTAAACCAAAACTAGTATGCAAGCAAATAAAGATAGAAGCAGGAAACAAAATACAGTAAAGAATAAACTGAGCATGAATAATAAAGACTGAGCAAGACATATAGAGAAATATAATCCACATCGGCTAATCATATGCTACACTTGATATTGTTAGATAACTAGGGTTATCACAACTCCTAGTTATTAACATATATGAGTTTGAAATTTGGGGAGAGATGCACTGCATATTGTACAAGGTAGTCCAGAAATAGTATATATAAAGGCATCACTCGACGATGAGCTAATAATCAGAGTACAAGATGCATCACATGACGGTAAGCTAATAATCAAAGTACAAGATGCATCACATGACAGTGAGCTATAAAAGTGCTCCTGATGACGGAGAGCTCCATAACCATATATAAAGCCCTAGCCAGCAGGACTGAACGAAACCCATCCCTATGATGAAACTTTTCCTTGGGAAAAATGTTGTACAAAACAAGTAGGTTAAATTACTACAAGATAAAAATTAAACAAGACAATAAATCCGTGTAGTTGAGATCAAGATAAGCTAGAGTGCACTGCGATGAGTCACAAGAGATATTGATTACATAACTAGCAAGCTGGATTTGTCATTATAAAACCAAGAATGATGATATACAAACTAGGAGAAGGTCAGTCGTATCAATATGCTGCCATAATGAGACTCTCTCTCCAAGAGATAATTATCCATCTTAAAGGATACGTTTGTATTTGGAAATATTCATAAAGTATGCTTTATAAGTTGACTTCAATAACATAGCAAGTATTGGCATATACAGGGTACCAAACCCCTACGAAAAAAAACAAAAAAATAGTAGACATGCATGGTAATAAATTAAGTATAAGAGAAAAGTACTCAAGAAACCAATAGAAATAATCAAGGAATTTTCTTATATGAAAATATCCTTATTCTTGACAAATCTAGAATACGATCGATATTGGAGATCAGACTATCCGATCCCCATGAAACTTGACTCATATGCTCAAAAGAATGCCTGGATATTGTATCTCAATTTTTTTTGGCAATCTTCGATCAAATAGGCATGAAAATCAATCAAAAAACTTGATAAAAATAAAGATTTCTACCAGATTTCAACACAAATACTATAATATCAGTATACTATTATTATACTGGCTTTTTGGATAAACTTAGAATTTCAGAAAAATTAACACAAATACTATACTGTCAATATATTGTCTGCATGGCTATCATTAAGAATCAGGAAAATAGTATATTGTTTGCAAGGCTAAAGTACATAAATAAAGGAAATAAATATATTATCAGTATATTGTTAGTATATTGCCAGTATATTGTTAGTATACTTTCAATATACTATTCAGACATTTTTAGAACATATATTAGCATTGGCTTGCGCAAAATGTCGCATTGGCTGGTCGATACTCATCAAAATCAAATCCAATAAGTGCACCATGTCATAAACCTCCAAAGGGGTAGGACCGACACAGACACCTAAGATGCAGTGCAGTACTAGCTCGTGTCCACCACCAGGCCGACTCAAAATTTTAAGTCACTCTCCCTCAACGCTTGTGATATCTCTCTCTCTCTCTCTCTCTCTCTCTCTTTCTCGATCGAGAGAGAGAGAGAGAGAGAGAGGGGGGGGGGGAGCCAAGCTCTTGGTTCCTTCTCTTACACGTTAAGAAGAAAGAGAGAAAAATAAGAAAACGAGTGAGTGAGAGATTATATATCTCTTCGGGTTTGACCGTGGTCATTGGATAAAAATCTAATGACTCACAATGGCATGTAAAGTCAGTATTCCTACTCAGAACTAGCCTAAATAGTATATTTTCAGTATACTATCAGCATGAAATTCTGAGAAATGTAGGAAAACGATATATTGTCAGTATATTGTCTGCATGGAAAAAGTTCAGAAAATTATGATTTTCAAAGTTCTATTCTACACGTGCGTCATAGTTGGGATGCATGGTCATATCATAGGTTTATACAAGTCTCACAAAGATTACAAATTAACATATTTATCGAGAAAATACAAATATCTAATTATTACATAAGTCATTAATAGTTTTTTATTTAGAAAATTGAGCATCATAGGAGAGTGCACATGCTATCCTCGATGCATGTAAAATAAGGGATCTCGAAGACAAGTAAAACCATAATTACTATCATGGCATGATATCAATAGTCGAAGACTCGTATCGAAAAATTCATTATCCTTGACCACGATACCAAAATTATAAAAATTGAGAAAATATGAATATATGTGTATCCGTATACGAATATCGATATTGTGAGACGAGCCTCACAACTATTTCCTCCTCAAAAAAATGTTGTCCTTAAAGTTTCAATAAGGCCAAGAAGCAAATGACTCAAAAATACAAGATACTAGGAAAATGTCATAAAAAAAAATCAAAAATCTCTATAAAATAGACTTTATATATATGAAATAACTTGGAAAAGCTAGAATACTTGGAATTAAATGTAAACTAAGAATCCATACTAAAATAAATCAACAATACTTATTTTATTAATGGATGATGTAAAAAGTCATACAACTACGAATATATATATATATATATATATATATATATATATATATATATATATATATATATATATATATATAGAGAGAGAGAGAGAGAGAGAGAGAGAGAGAGAGAAGGTATCCATATCCGAATATGAGTATGAGAGGAGATATCTGGATAGGAGTAGGAGAGGAGATATAGGAAAAATGATATAATCCTAAATCAAATTATTTTTAACACCCTCCTTCAAACTTATGGTGGATCAAACAACATGAGTTTGCTAAATAGAAAATGAAATTGAGGTGTGGGGCATGACTTTGTAAAGAAACCTGCCACCTGATCAATTGAAGCCACATATGGTAGAGAAATATTGTCTTTCAAATAATGCTCACAGACGAAATAACAATCAATCTTAATGTGCTTTGTCCGTTCATAAAAAATAGATTATTTGCAATATATATATCACTCTTTTTATCACAGTAAAGTGGCATAGGTCCTGTAGGAGCAATGCCCGTATCAGAGAACAGTCTCCATACATAGACGATCTCCCTGGTGGTGGCAGCCATAGCTCTATACTCTATCCCAGTAAAAGAATATGCAACAACGCATTGTTTCTTGCTTCGCCATGAGATCAATGAATCACCAAGAAACAAACAGAATTATGTAGTAGATCATTTGGTGGTAGGATCTCCTGCCCAATCTGTATCAGAAAATGCTGGAAGCTCCAGAGTAGATGTAGAAGACATAAATAATGAGCGTGTAATGGACCCCTAAAGATATCGGAGAATCCGGAGTAAGGCACTATAGTGAGTTGATCGAGACACAAAAATGAACTGGCTAACAATACTAACTGCATGAGAAATATCTAGCCTAGTCAAACAGAGATACACGAGTTGACCCACTAGTCGTCTACAGTGAGTAGGATCTGTGAGAGACTTACCATCTGTGGGATAAAGCTTCACGTAAAGCTCTAAAGGAGTATCAACTATGCGACTATCCGATAGAACAACAGATGCAATAATCTTTGAAGTATATTTCTACTGAGAAACTAGTATCCCTCTCTTGCCTTGAGCAATCTCGAGTCTAAAAAAATATCGAAGATTGTCAAGGTCTTTCATCTGAAACTGCTGATGAAGGTACCTCTGAGTAGCTGCAATCCCTATTGAATCATCGCCAGTCAAAATTATGTCATCCACATAAAGTAAAAGAATAACTTGCCCCTGCAGTGACGACCGCACAAATAAAGAATAATCCTGAGAACACTGCTGAAAACTTGCCTCTCATATAGCACTCCGAAAATACTCAAACCAAGCTCGGGGAGCTTACTTGCGACCATAAATAGAACGACGAAGGCGACAAACATGCCCCGACGGAGTAGAAAGTCCTGAAGGGGGCTCCATATAGACAACCTCGGATAAAGAACCGTAAAAAATGTATTCTTTATATCCATCTGATAGAGTGGACATTGACGAGTGGCAACAACAACTAGTAATGTATAAACTATGGTCATTTGAGCAACAGGTGCAAATATCTTATCATAGTCAATCCTATGTTCCTGTATAAAACCTCGGGCAACAAGGCGAGCCTTGTGTCGCTCAATAGATCCATCCGGTCGATACTTGACCTTGAAGACCCACTTGTATCTAAAAGGCTGGACCCCGTCTGGTAGTGGAACAATATCCCAACTACCTGTCTGCTGAAATGCTCGAAACTCCTCTGTCATGGCTTCTGGCCACTCAGGGTACTGAACATCCTCTTGATAAGAAGTGAGTTCTCGTGTATTATGAATAGAAGTAAGAAAAGAATAAAATTATGGAGAATATGAGGCTAATGTAGCAAAACAAAATTTGTCCGGTGGACCAAAATAATCGGGAGTAAAACGAGCAGGAGGTCGATGAGTACGTTGGACTAATAGAGAGGTGGTGGTTGAGGTATAGATGGTGGAGATGAAGATGTAGTAAATACTGTGGAATATGTGGAGGATTCTCGTGACGTAGCGATGGAGGCATCGTAGAAGAAGTTATACCAGGAGAGGGAAGCAAAGGAGTAGGATCAATAGAAATACTTGATGACAAGCTAGAGGGTACAAAAATGGACATACGGTGGTGGGACAGTAAATAAGGAGAGTCCTCTAGAAAGGTGACATTACTAGATATACGAATACGACTGGCAAATAAATCATAACAACAGTATCCCTTGTGCTCGAAACTAAAATCGAGTAAGATACACTTGGCTGATCGGGCTGTCAACTTTGTGTGTTCCGTCTCAGGAAGCAGAATAAAACAAGTACACACAAAAATGTGAAGCATACTGTAATTAGGAGGACATAAAAAAAACTATCATGAGGTATTCGACCAGACAAAACAGAAGAATATGTGATATTGATAAGATTGACAGAGGTAAGAATGGCCTATGTCCAGAACGTTTGTGGAACAGAATAAGATAACAAGAGAGCACATGCATTCTCAAGAATATAACGATGTTTGCGCTCGGCTAACCAATTATGTTCATGAGTGTAAGGACATGACTGCTGAAAAAATGGTACCATGCGATTGCAAGATAGATCTCATGGTAGTGGAGAGATACTCACGAGCACAATCAGAACGAAAAGTTTTAATCCTAGCATTGAATTGAGTATAAATCATATTAGTAAATATCCTATAAATGGTATAAATATTGGAACGGTGACGCATGAGATAGACCCAAGTATAACGAGTATAATCATCAATAAAGCTACCATAGTAGAGAAAACCTGTCATAGATGGGATAGGAGTAGATCCCCATATGTCAGAGTAGAATAATTCAAAAGCACTAGTAGATTTTGATAAACTCTTAGAAAAGATAGGGCTATGTGTTTTGCCAACTTACAGACCGTACATGTGGATAGAGAAGAGAAAGAACCATGTCCAAGAGCTCCACTATAGAATAAAGTATTTAGACGAGGTTCTAAAATATGACCTAATCGTCTGTGCCACAAGTCGACAACAGACATGATGATAGCAGCGTGACTAGAACTCAAAGGTTAAGATGATAGAAGATGAAGAAACTCTAAGTGGTACAACCGCCCCTTCCTACGAGTACGATCAATTGTTTGGCCCGTACGAGGATCCTTTACATAGTATGTGAAGGAATCGAAAGAAATAATAAATCTACTCTCACAAAAGATACTAACTAATATGAGATACGAAGTAAGATGGGAAACATGTAAGACAAAAGAAAGACTCATAATGTCAGAAATAATGAAGCCAGATTAAGTGATGACCAATTGAGAAATATCAGCTGTGTGTAAAGAGGGAAAGTGATATGGTAAAGGTGTAATACTAGATAAGAGACTAAGGTCAGAAGTTATATGATGAGAAGCACCAGAGTCCAATATCCAAGAAGTAGACGTACCAGTAGAGGCTGATGTAGAGGAGCCAGCAAAGACAGGCTGACGCTAGAGCAGAAGCTGGACCTGGAGCTCTAACGGAGTAAGAAGATACTGAATATCTGCCGATGATGTCTGTGTACTATTGTTTGCGAGAAAAAGTTTATACGAAACTTTTGTGTTACAAACTATTAAAAAGTACAAAAAGATCCTAAACATGAATCTAAGTACAATAAATTTCGAAAAAGTATAGATGTAGGGATCTGATATGCGGACGATCACTTTACTCTTTGGACCATTCGATGATGAAGAAATTCATATGAAGACAGAGAACTCCACATGAAGATAAATAAATATAAGGAATGTTGTGAACAACTTGGAGAGTTAAACAATAAGAAAGCTCTGGCATAACGGCACGAGAAGCTTCTTTCTCTCACTTTGCTCTTGAATTTCAAAGACTTAAAAATTCTAGCCCCTTTCTCTCTATCTGTCTGTATGTGCTCCTTTCTGTGTCTATTCTCCTCTTTTATAGAGTTTAGGAGCAGTTAAGAGAGTGTGCACACACTATGGATAGTCAACACTATTTTACCATTATGCGTGCACTTTTGGTGGATTAATATCCTACGTTCTGCATGAGTGGGTGAACAACTTGCTTCCTGCTTGACACGTAGCTTCCTATACGAGGAAAGCATAGGTCATGGGGGATAATTATTTGTACACCTTTCATAAAAAATATGACATATAAGACACACATTCGTAACTGCTCATTGTCGGTTAGGATAGTATGTGCACTTTTGAAGTCGTCTAGAGACTGGTGCATTTTTAGTAAGATTGGCACTACGGCGCATATTTGAGGGAGTTGGCATTGCGGTGCACATTTGAAGAAAATGGCACTGTGGTGCACATTTGAAGAAAATGGCACTGCGGTGTACTTTTGAAGAAAATGGCACTGCGGCGCACTTTTGAAAAAAATGGTACTGCGACGCACTTTTAAAGGAAATGGCACTATGGCGCACTTTTGAAGAAAATGGCACTGCAGCGCACTTTTGAAGATATTGGCATTACAGTGCACTTTTGAAAAACATAGCAATACAACGCACTTTTGAAGAGATTGGCACTGCGACTGGGTCGCTAAACGATAACCTGGGTTTGCGTGTCGTAGCTCCGATGTAATAATGACCTCTGACTCTTTTGTTTCTGCATTTGTCAGCTGTCAGTCTGCTGCATTAAATGTTGAGAGAGAGAGAGAAGATCGTTTGTGAGCCATCTTTCGTAACATTAAGAAAGTGCGTCACTTTTCTACTATCTGAATAGTGCGCCATCCTCTGAAATTAATGGAAAGTGCGCCAAAGTAAGAAAATATGCGTCTTTCTTCTGGAATAAGTAGAAAGTGCGACATTCTTCTACTTATTGGATTTATTTGTAGAAAACTATGCCATCTATCTGAGACGCACTTTTTATGCTTCTACAAGACCCCCTTCAAAGTTTTTGTATTCTTTCAGATGAATTCAAAATTACTTTGAATTAGAAGCATAAAAGTTGTTGAGATATTTTGTGCGCGCACTCTGGACGGAATCCAAACGAATTTGCTGACGTGGCTGTAGGCATAATTTGTTGCACGAATCCTGAAGAGTCTTAGCATCCGAAGAGCTTTTCTCCCAAATCTATAAATAGACGGGTTGAGGAGAGAGAGAACTTTTCCACTGCTCTCGAATCTCTTCGTCTCCTTCTTCCTCAAGAAAACCTTAGCTTTCTTCTTTCCTTCAAAGCTTTTAGCAATGTCCCCCAAGCAAACTCAGGCGACCAAAAAAGGTAGCAAAGAAAAGGGATTGACCTTCTCTTCTCGAGCAATAACGACGAGGTCGACGTCGGCTCAGGCCACTAGAGAACGGCTCAATCTACCGTCGTCGAGGGTCACATCAGGAGATATGGCATATTCTCCTCTGATAGGCATGATGGCTGTCTTCTTCTTCCCCCCATTTTTGTACATGTACAATATAAACTTTTAACAATGGCAGAAAGATAAAAAAAAGAATAGAACGAAGACCTAGAACACAAAGACACGTGTACATGCGCACTTTTCTCTCGTTCAGAGAAGAAATAGTCACTTTGGCGCATTTTCTCTCGTTTAGAGCGAAAATAGTCATCTTGGCACATTTTTCCTCGTTCAGAGTGAAAACAACCATTTTGGCACACTCTCCCTCGTTCAGAGGGGAAACAACCATTTTGGCACACTCTCCCTCGTTCAGAGGGGAAACAGCCATTTTGGCACATTTTTTCAATTATTGGTGAATCAGCGCAATTTTTCATTATTGACGAGTCGGAGCACTTTTTCCATTATTAGCGATCGGCGCACTTTCCATCTATTTTGATAGATTGTCGCATTCTCCGTCTGTTTATATAGATTGGGGCATAAAATATGCTTATATGTCAGTACCCCATTTCTAGAGCAGGGTATTTTTTATTTTTAATTTGGTTAATTATGTATTATTTATAATTAATTGTATTTATATTTAATTAATGATTGTATTATATTTTTATTGATTGTTTTAGGATTTTGGCTAGCCTGGACCCATGTCAGACCCTAGTGGACCCATGTCCGACCTAGCCCACACCCCTGTGAGACTTATTTTTGGGTTTAGAATATTTATTATATTTTTAGTGGGTTAGTTGGAGAGATTTGGAGCTAGTTTGAGTGCTTTTGGAACCCGAAACCCGAAACCAAGTCAAATAGGGGCGTTTTAGGAATTTAGAAACTTGTGTAACCCTTTTTATGTGCTTTGGCCGACCCATTCAGCCCTCCCCCACCCGTGGACAGTAGCCCTCTCCCCCCTCTTTTCATTCCACTCTTCTTCTTCACTTCTTCTTCTTCTCCACTTCTTCTTTCTTCTTCCTTCTTCTTCAAGGTGAGTTTTTCTCTATTTTTCTTCCTTTCCTCTTCCATTTCTTCTACTTACTTGAACCCTAACCTTGCATTTTTCCCCAACCTAGGTGGGTAGAGTTTAGATTTGGTGTTGGAGCTAGATTTGGGAGCTTGGAAGCTTGGTTTGGAGGATTTGGAGCATTTTGGAGACTTTGGCTTGGGATTTCAACTCCCAAGAGGTAAACCCTAATTTTTCTCCTTGTAATTATTTTTATATAGTGTAATTAATAGTTTAGAACCTTCCTAGACCCTTAGGCTACCCGTGGGAGGAAGTTGGAACTAGTTTGGTAGTGTTTGGAGACTTTAACACTAGGTTTTGTGTCAATTTCGGGTGGAATCCAAATTTGGCCCAATTTTGGGTGATGCCCTAGGTTAGACGGACCTAGGTAGACGTTGTCGGATGTCTTGAGGGTGAGTGCGTGTCTCCGTTCGGACACGGGAAGCCGCGTCGCAGAGAAACGGGCATTTCGGGCGAATTTGGGGCTTTTCGTCGTCGCCGATTCTAAGTGCGTGCGCGTTTCCGCCACAGACCTAGAATCGACGCGGGAGTACTTTTTCTAGGATCTAGGCATCGTTTAGAGCGCGTGGGTAAATTTTGGGCCAATTCCGAGTTCGTTTGGTGTATGTTTCAGGAAGTTTTCCGAGCCGCGCACCACGTGTTCGTCGAAATGACCGAACGGCCATTTCGACTTGGTTTCCTTGTTTCGGGCTTGTGCGCGCGTTGGGTTAGTATCGGGGAGTGTGTGCTAGAGTTTTTGAGTTATATTTTATATATTTTAGGGTATTGGTGAGTGTTGGGGTCGTTGGACGTGAGTGGGGCGTGTTGTTGTGTGTTGTGGTTGAGTGGTGTTGTGTCTCTCTATATATTTATAAGTGTCTATATGTATATATATTTATATATATATATGTATGTGTGTTTATGTATATATATATATATATTTATATATATGTGTATATTTATATCTATGTGCTTGTGTATGTATATGCCTATGTGTATATATATATATATATATATATATATATGTAGATGTGTGAGAGTGTGTGTGAGTGTATTGATATGTATATATATATATATATATATATATATATATATATATATATATATATATGTGTGTGTGTGTGTGTGTGTGTGTGTGTGTGTATGTGTTTATAGATATATATATATGATTATGAGTTTGTGTATATATGTATATATATTTATATATATATGTATGAGTGTTTGTGTGTGTGTGGTTGTGTGTTTGTGAGAGTGTGTGCTAGTGTGTGTGAGAGAGTGTGTGTGAGGGTGTGTGAGAGTGAGTGTGTGTGAGTGAGGATATATATATATATATATATATATATATATATATATATATATATATATATATATATATATATATATATATATATATTTGTGTTTGAGTGTGTGAGTGTGTATAGGTATAGATATATAGATATATTAGTGTGTATATATATAGATATATGTGTGTAAATATATAGATATGTGTTTGTGTATAATTATATGAGTGTGTGTGTGTTTATATGTGTTAATATGTGTGTATAAGTATATATGTTAGTTAGTGTGTATATATATATATATAGAATTATATATATAAGTATATATGTGTGTGTGTCCTTGTGTTTGTGTGTGCGTTTGTGTGTGTGTGGCCGCGGCAGCGAAGCGCACAGCCGCTGCAGCAGCCAGCAGAGCGAGGCAGCGCCGCGACAGCAGCTCGCTGCAGCGCGGCCTGCAGCAGCAGCAGCAGCAGGCAGCAGGGACCGCGGCAGCGCCGCGGCGGCAGTTCGCTCGAGCGCAGCTCCAGCAGCGAGCAGCAGCAGCTCCAGCGGTCAGTGCAGCGGCGTTTGTGCAGCGCGAGCGCGTTTCAGTCGTGCGCGAGCGTGAGCTTGTTTATCCCTCCCCTTTTTTTTCATATGTGTATGAGTGTATATATATATAGAGATGTATATATGTATAAATAGATAGGTAGATATTAGATAGCTAAGTAGTTAGATAGATGCATAGATAGATAAATAGATATATGATAGATAGATGGATAATAGGTAGTTAGATAGATACGTATATAGATAGATAGATTAATAGGTAGATGGATAGATAGACGGATTGATAAATAGTTTGATAGATAGATAGGTAAATGGATAGATAACTAGATCTATAGTTAGATAAATATTAGAGATTATTGATAGATAGACATATAGATGGATAGGTAATAGAAAGATAGATAGATATATAGTTATATAGCTAGCTAGATAGATAGATATCTATAGATAGTTAAATAGGTAGATTAATAGATAGATAATTAGATAGATAGTTAGATAGGTAAATACTAGATATAGATAACTAGTTAGATAGTTAGATAGATAACTAGATTGGTAGATGGATAGGTAGAGGGATAGCTAGATATATAGATCTATATGTATAGGTATATACATATAGCTAGGTAGATAGTTTAGATATCTAGATATAGAGATACATATATATTTATGAGGAGGGTAAGGTAAGGTAAGGTATGTAGATACCTAGGTATATGCCTATATGTATTATATATATATATTTTAGCCTAGATTATAGCTAGATATATATGTTTATGCATAGTTAGTTAGCTAGAGGGGTAGTCGGGTTGAGTTTAGAGAGGTATCTCAATACCTTGAGATACCAAGGTATCTCAATACCTTGAGATAACCAAGGTATTGAGTTTCGAGCGGGGTATTTGAGCAATAGCCTAGAAATAGTATTGGAGTAATTTTTATATGCTTATGTGTATATATTTACGCGTGCTAGCATAGATTTTAGAGGGTATAGGCGGGGTATATAGCGTAGGTTGAGGTATCGGATACCGAGGGTATCCCGGTATCTCAAGGAGGCGAGTTTGTGAGTTTTTTAGTTTAATGACCTCGGTTTGACCTAGAATTTCAGGAGCACCCTAGTTTGACCCAGACTTGACTGTAGTTGACTCGGTTGACCGCCAAAGTCAACTTTTGACCTAGTTTTGACCCAGAGTTGACTTTTTGGACATAGAGTTGACTTTTTGACCCAGATTTCACCGGTTTGACCCGTTTGACCTAGAATGACCCTATAAGCCTATTTTTAGTTATTATATATCTGTTTAACTCATTAGAACCCTGTTTAATCTTGCTTTTCGTATTAGGTCCTTGCGATACCGGTTCGGATCGCCAGTTGCTCAGGACGTCAGGCGAGTACATTCTCTGATAGTTTTCATTATCTGATGATTATTATGATTCAGCTTCTAGTATAGTATCATCTGATTATTCTGGCACAACACGGAACACTGACTGATTTTTCTGGATTCATTTACTTGCGATACGTACATTTCATATTTTTGGCCTCTATTCTGGAATCACTACTGGCATCACCTACAGGCATCACTACAGGCATCATTCATGTTCAGGCTGGACTCATCTTAATTTGCGTGTCGGGTCTTAGATTCACTTGTATTAGTCGGGGCGGGGAAATACTCGAGTAGACATGTAAACATTCCTATCTGGCATCATCAGGAATCACTCCCTCTGGTCTAATCTGGAATGATAGCAGCCGCGCACCCAGTGCGCGGTGAGCCGTACTTACCCCTAGCCGTTTACATGTCGAAACAAGTATTTTAAAGACACCGAGTTCATTCTTTATAGTCTGGACTCACTTGCATTCTTGTTGGTCTCACTTACATGTTTCTGGACTTGACTCACTACATGTTTTTCATGCTGGACTCACTACACGTTCTTGTGCACGGACTTGATCTTAGCTTAGATTTTCTGTATCTTGCAGTTAACACTATCTTGCTCTGATATCCATGCATCTTTACCTTTATGCACCAGTGATTTATATATATTTCTTGTTTCATACTTGTTTCATTCTTCTTGCTACTTGCTATAACTGTTTTATAGTTTTTATCATTTAAATGAAACTGCTGTTAGAGATGTACTTGCTCCAATCCTGACTGGACATATTTTTTAGAGTATCCGGAGGAGTGGTGTCCGACGTTTTATGGACCTGAGCCTGTCGATGGTGCAGACAGGGACCCTCTAGTTTAGGGATGAGTTCCGGGTTGGTAGCCGGGATCACTAGGACCTTGTTATTATTTTTATTAGCTTTTAGCACCGGATTTGTCTTCGGTTTTGGATTGAGACCTTGTTTGTATATTATTTTGGATGATGTTGTATTGTTGTATATTTATTGATGTTGTGGTTGTTGTAGTAGTTGTTGTTGGTTAGACTTTGGAGTTGTTAGCCTTCTGTGTTATCTTATCGTGCTTAGATTCGTGATTGAGTATATCGTGATTATCATTATGATATTGCTTCTCCGTTTGGAGTTGAGATCTTGACAGGTTTATATATTGATTGCGTGGTTGCCCTCCTTTTGGAGAGGTCATGGCAGATTTTTTGTGAGTTATCTAGATAGTTGACCTAGACAGCGTTCTACCGCCGATGCTGCGGCGTAGGCTGGACGTAACCACGACTCATGCCCAATTTTCCGGGTGCGGGTCGTGACACATTTTTGGTGGCGGCCCCATGCAGGTCTCGATTTGCAATTAGTGCGATGTCGTGGTGGTACAACAACTTAGTTGTACTGCTGCGAGCCTGTTATAGGATCTAGGATGAGAGTGTACTCAATCACGACTAGGAACAATTCCCATCTAATTATTCTGAATTTGCTTCGTTTGAAATATTACTGTCCTTCTTTGATGATATCATATCTTGCGCCGTATTGACTTCTTTTGATCTGTGTTCAGGATGCCTCCGAAGACACGATCTCATCGTACCGTTCCAGCAGTTGCTACTGAGAGGTCTGCTACCTCTCGTCCAGCTCGTATTCAGGCAGCTGTTACCGCTCCACTCACCACTCCTGCGGTTGAGGGAGCATCTGCTTCTCTCGGGGATCCTCCTTCACCTGTCGATCCAAGGACTACCCCAGTCGTTCCGGTGGTTCCTCCACCACTTCCTACTCCAGTAGATGCCGCGCAGTTGTTTGCGTTCTTTAGGGAGATGATGGACGCGCAGCACCGTCAGGTGGATGTGATGAGGCTGGGCATTGAGAACGCCCACCAGGTGGCCATGATGGCAGTGGATAGGGTGGCACAGATTCAGCCACAGGCAGATCAGATTCAGCAACCGAGGTCGGGCAGTATCATTGACTTCCAGAGGATACGGCCCAAGGAGTTCCGTGGTACAGAAGGGATCCTGTACGCGGATGACTGGATAGAGCAGATCGAGGGGATCTTCAGGTTGGCGCAGATTCCAGACAGTATGCAGATAGAGGCAGCGGACAGTCAGATGTTCGACCTTGCTTTGACGTGGTATCGCACAGATACGAGTATTGCAGCGCCAGGGCTTACTTGGGAGGCTTTCAAGAGGCTTTTTAAGGAGAAGTTTTTTCCAGATGTGGCGCTCAGTGCTTTGGAGAGCCAGTTCGAGGCACTCGTCCAAGGGAGCATGACGGTGGACGAGTACGCAGCAGAGTTCTGCCGTCTGGGCAGATTTGTAGAGGGCTTGAGTGAGGCAGCAAAGGCGAGAAAGTTTCGCAAGGGCTTGGTCATGGCGGTCAAGTCTTTGACCAGGAGCGACCGCGAGGCGACTTTCGAGCAGATAGTAGGAGACGCTCAGAGAGCAGAGGATGACTTGGAGCTCAAGTCCAAGAGAGGCAGGGATGATTCAGGCAGTGCGAGTGGCAGTACGGGACCGGCTAAGCGTCCCTATGTGCAGAAGGCAGTACAGCAGGGTCAGGATCAGAGGGTGCCCACTTGTGCCTACTGCAGGAAGGCAGGACACACTTGGGATGTTTGTAGGAGGAGGTTGAAGGTGTGTTTGTTCTGTGGATCCGCTGCTCACCAGATGCGAGATTGCCCTACTGCACCTCCATTGGGTGGAGCACAGGATCAGAGAGTTGGAGCTAGGCCACTTGTGGCACAGCATCATGCCCCGCACCAGCAGAGGGATACACCCCAGCAGGGCATGGCTTATGCGTTGACGGTCGAGGAGGCCGATGCTACGGGTGTCGGGTTAGCAGGTCTGTCTCTTTGTTCTTCTTCCTGTCCTTTTCCATTCCTTGTGGTGTGCTTCATTAGTACCTGTTAGATTTTTCTTTGTGCTGTGGTAGATAGTATAGTGACCCTGATTGAGACTGTGATAACACAACCAGCAGGAACCTAATCTTGTATGTTGTATAGGTAGAATTTCTTGACTGTGATTGTTGGGGGTTTGACCTAGAAAGAGTGTGATTGACCTTAAATTTCGAGGACAAAATTTTCTAAGGAGGATAGGCTTGTCACTACCCCATTTCTAGAGCAGGGTATTTTTTATTATTTTTAATTTGGTTAATTATGTATTATTTATAATTAATTGTATTTATATTTAATTAATGATTATATTATATTTTTATTGATTGTTTTAGGATTTTGGCTAGCCTGGACCCATGTCAGATCCTAGTGGACCCATGTCCGACCGAGCCCACACCCCTGTGAGACTTATTTTTGGGTTTAGAATATTTATTATATTTTTAGTGGGTTAGTTGGAGAGATTTGGAGCTAGTTTGAGTGCTTTTGGAACCCGAAACCCGAAACCAAGTCAAATAGGGGCGTTTTGGGAATTTAGAAACTTGTGTAACCCTTTTTATGTGCTTTGGCCGACCCATTCAGCCCTCCCCCACCCGTGGATAGCAGCCCTCTCCCCCCCTCTTTTCATTCCACTCTTCTTCTTCACTTCTTCTTCTTCTCCACTTCTTCTTTCTTCTTCTTCCTTCTTCTTCAAGGTGAGTTTTTCTCCATTTTTCTTCCTTCCCTCTTCCATTTCTTCTACTTACTTGAACCCTAACCTTGCATTTTCCCCCAACCTAGGTGGGTAGAGCTTAGATTTTGTGTTGGAGCTAGATTTGGGAGCTTAGAAGCTTGGTTTGGAGGATTTGGAGCATTTTGGAGACTTTGGCTTGGGATTCCAACTTCCAAGAGGTAAACTCTAATTTTTCCCCTTGTAATTATTTTTATATACTGTAATTAATAGTTTAGAAACTTTCTAGACCCTTAGGCTACCCGTGGGAGGAAGTTAGAACTAGTTTGGTAGTGTTTGGAGACTTTAACACTAGGTTTTGTGTCAATTTCGGGTGGAATCCGAATTTGGCCCAATTTTGGGTGATGCCCTAGGTTAGACGGACCTAGGTAGACATTGTCGGGTGTCTTGAGGGTGAGTGCGTGTCTCCGTTCGGACACGGGAAGTCGCGTCGCAGAGAAACGGGCATTTCGGGCAAATTTGGGACTTTTCGTCGTCGTCGATTCTAAGTGCGTGCGCGTTTCCGCCACGGACCTAGAATCGACGCGGGAGTACTTTTTCTAGGATTTAGGCATCGTTTAGAGCACGTGGGTAAATTTTGGGCCGATTCCGAGTTCGTTTGGTGTGTGTTTCAGGAGGTTTTCCGAGCCACGCACCACGTGTTCGTCGAAATGACCGAACGGCCATTTTGACTTGGTTTTCTTGTTTCGGGCTTGTGCGCGCGTTGGGTTAGTATCGGAGAGTGTGTGCTAGAGTTTTCGAGTTATATTTTATATATTTTAGGGTGTTGGTGAGTGTCGGGGTCGTTGGGCTTGAGTGGGGCGTATTGTTGTGTGTTGTGGTTGAGTGGTGTTGTGTCTCTCTATATATTTATAAGTGTCTATATGTATATATATTTATATATATGTATGTGTGTTTATGTATATATATTTATATATATATATGTGTGTATTTATATCTATGTGCTTGTGTATGTATATGCCTATGTGTATATATATATATATCTAGATGTGTGAGAGTGTGTGTGAGTGTGTTGATATGTATATATATATATGTGTGTGTGTGTATGTGTTTATAGATATATATATATGATTATGAGTTTGTGTATATATGTATATATATTTATATATATATGTATGAGTATTTGTGTGTGTGTGGTTGTGTGTTTATGAGAGTGTGTGCTAGTGTGTGTGAGAGAGTGTGTGTGAGGGTGTGTGAGTGAGGATATATAGATATATATATATTTGTGTTTGAGTGTGTGAGTGTGTATAGGTATAGATATATAGATATATTAGTGTGTATATATATAGATATATGCGTGTAAATATATAGATATGTGTTTGTGTATAATTATATGAGTGTGTGTGTGTTTATATGTGTTAATATGTGTGTATAAGTATATATGTTAGTTAGTGTGTATATATATATATAGAGTTATATATATAAGTATATATGTGTGTGTGTCCTTGTGTTTGTGTGTGCGTTTGTGTGTGTGTGGCCGTGGCAGCGAAGCGCACAGCCGCAGCAGCAGCATGCAGAGCGAAGCAGCGCCGTGGCAGCAGCTCGCTCGAGCGAGGCAGCCCCGCGGCAGTAGCTCGCTCGAGCGGCATCACGCCGCGGCAGCAGCAGCAGCAGCACAGCAGGCTGCAACAGAGCGCGCGGGCGCAGCAGCGCCGCGGCAGCAGCTCGCTGCAGCTCGGCAGCAGCGGCAGCGCGCCGCGGCAGCAGCTCGCTGCAGCGCGGCCTGCAGCAGCAACAGCAGCAGGCAGCAGTTCGCTCGAGCGCAGCTCCAGCAGCGAGCAGCAGCAGCTCCAGCGGTCAGCGCAACGGCGTTTGTGCAGCGCGAGCGCGTTTCAGCCGTCCGTGCGCGCGAGCTTGTTTATCCCTCCTCCTTTTTTTTCATTTGTGTATGAGTGTATATATATAGAGAGATGTATATATGTATAAATAGATAGGTAGATATTAGATAGCTAAGTAGTTAGATAGATGCATAGATAGATAAATAGATATATGATAGATAGATGGATAATAGGTAGTTAAATAGATACGTATATAGATAAATAGATTAATAGGTAGATGGATAGATAGACGGATTGATAAATAGTTTGATAGATAGATAGGTAAATGGATAGATAACTAGATCTATAGTTAGATAGATATTAGAGATTATTGATAGATAGACATATAGATAGATAGGTAATAGAAAGATAGATAGATATATAGTTATATAGCTAGCTAGATAGATAGATATCTATAGATAGGTAAATAGGTAGATTAATAGATAGATAATTAGATAGATAGTTAGATAGGTAAATACTAGATATAGATAACTAGTTAGATAGTTAGATAGATAACTAGATAGGTAGATGGATAGGTAGAGGGATAGCTAGATATATAGATCTATATGTATAGGTATATACATATAGCTAGGTAGATATTTTAGATATCTAGATATAGAGATACATATATATTTATGAGGAGGGTAAGGTAAGGTAAGGTAAGGTATGTAGATACCTAGGTATATGCCTATATGTATTAGATATATGTATTTTAGCCTAGATTATAGCTAGATATATATGTTTATGCATAGTTAGTTAGCTAGAGGGGTAGTCAGGTTGAGTTTAGAGAGGTATCTCAATACCTTGAGATACCAAGGTATCTCAATACCTTGAGATAACCAAGGTATTGAGTTTCGAGCGGGGTATTTGAGCAATAGCCTAGGAATAGTATTGGAGTGATTTTTATATGCTTATGTGTATATATTTACGTGTGCTAGCATAGGTTTTAGAGGGTATAGGCGGGGTATATAGCGTAGGTTGAGGTATCGGATACCGAGGGTATCCCGGTATCTCAAGGAGGCGAGTTTGTGAGTTTTCTAGCTTAATGACCTCGGTTTGACCTAGAATTTCAGGAGCACCCTAGTTTGACCCAGACTATACCGTAGTTGACTCGGTTGACCACCAAAGTCAACTTTGAGCTAGTTTTGACCCAGAGTTGACTTTTTGGATATAGAGTTGACTTTTTGACCCAGATTTTACCGGTTTGACCCGTTTGACCTAGAACAACCCTAGAAGCCTATTTTTAGTTATTTTATATCTGTTTAACTCATTAGAACCCTGTTTAATCTTGCTTTTCGTATTAGGTCCTTGCGACACCGGTTCGGATTGCCAGCGAGTACATTCTCTGATAGTTTTCATTATCTGATGATTATTATGATTCAGCTTCTAGTATAGTATCATCTAATTATTCTGGCACAACACGGGACACTGACTGATATTTTTGGATTTATTTACTTGCGACACGTACATTTCATATTTCTGGCCTCTATTCTGGAATCACTACTGGCATCACCTACAGGCATCACTACAGGCATCATTCATGTTCAGGCTGGACTCATCTTGATTTGCGTGTCGGGTCTTGGATTCACTTGTATTAGTCGGGGCGGGGAAATACTCGAGTAGACATGTAAACATTCCTATCTGACATCATCAGGAATCACTCCCTCTGGTCTAATCTGGAATGATAGCAGCCGCGCACCCAGTGCGCGGTGAGCCGTACTTACCCCTAGCCGTTTACATGTCGAAACAAGTATTTCAAAGATACCGAGTTTATTCTTTATAGTCTGGACTCACTTGCATTCTTGTTGGTCTCACTTACATATTTCTGGACTTGACTCACTACATATTTTTCATGCTGGACTCACTACACGTTCTTGTGCACGGACTTGATCTTAGCTTAGATTTCCTGTATCTTGCAGTTATTACTATCTTGCTCTGATATCCATGCATCTTTACCTTTATGCACCAGTAATTTATATATATTTCTTGTTTCATACTTGCTTCATTCTTCTTGCTATAACTGTTTTATAGTTTTTATCATTTAAATGGAACTGCTGTTAGAGATGTACTTGCTCCAGTCCAGACTGGACATATTTTTCAGAGTATCTGGAGGAGTGTTGTCCGACGTTTTATGGACCTGAGCCTGTCGATGGTGCAGACAGGGACCCTCTAGTTTAGGGGTGAGTTCCGGGTTGGTAGCCGGGATCACTAGGACCTTGTTGTTGTTTTTATTAGCTTTTAGCACCGGATTTGTCTCCGGTTTTGGATTGAGACCTTGTTTGTATATTATTTTGGATGATGTTGTATTGTTGTATATTTATTGATGTTGTGATTGTTGTAGTAGTTGTTGTTGGTTAGACTTTGGAGTTGTTAGCCTTCTGTGTTATCTTATCGTGCTTAGATTCGTGATTGAGTATATCGTAATTATCATTATGATATTGCTCCTCCGTTTGGAGTTGAGATCTTGACAGGTTTATATATTGATTGCGTGGTTGCCCTCCTTTTGGAGAGGTCATGGAAGATTTTTTGTGAGTTATCTAGATAGTTGACCTAGACAGCGTTCTACCGCCGATGCTGCGGCGTAGGCTGGACGTACCCACGACTCATGCCCGATTTTCCGGGTGCGGATCGTGACATTATATCTTGGAGTATTCATAAAATGCACATAGTTCCTAAAATTTTGGGAAAAATGTGCCTCCTTTGGAATCTTAAAAGACTCATAATAGGGTTACTTTTATGTACTCCTCTTCATGAGATTTGTTGACTCATTGTTTGTGGCTTTTGCAGTTGACTTGGGTCTGGATCCTCTGGTTGAACTGATGGGATCCACTACTGGACTTCTGTATACGAATTATTTAGAAGACTTATCACATATTGAGTTTTTCCAATCTGATAAGAAGATATCCAGTACCCGCCAATTATTGATAGCCGGACAAGGGGAACGAATGTTGACATCTCTGATAAGCGGCAAACCTCTCACTTCCTTTGCAAATGAGACATATTCTAAGATGTATTTCTTGCTTGGTGATACCATTCATCAATCTGCTTATCCTACGAATAAGATGGAGAAGTGGTTGTTCACTGTTTATGGTAAGGTCATGTATCTCCTCGAGATGACGAAAAGTTTTCTGCTGTCTGCCTTCTTCCATGCTACTTATCCAAGGAAGATGGAGTAGGATTTGACTCACATTACTAATAGAGCTAAGCCAAAGAAGATCACCTATAGGCATGGTCATTTCTTCAGTTCCGATAATGGACATTCATTCCAAATGCGAGGAGTTCACCCTGGAAACATACCAAATAAAGATTCTTCGTTGATTCAACCTATCCAATCTTCTTTGTTTGCCAACATTTATACTGATGCTGAAGGCATTTATCCTTAGAAGAACGTTAGGCTGCCAGGATGGTTGATAAATGAAAATATCTATTGGTGTCGAGCAACGACATGGATATTGGATGAATATATCGAGAACCTTATATCTTTGGGTTTATACAATGCTTTGTTAGTGACTTGCTATAGAATTGCGCCCAACGCCAATATATTCTTGGCTTTGTTAGAGTGATATAACTCTAGTACTGGAACTGTTTTCACTCCTCATGGCTAGTTGGGGTTCTCCTTCGCAAGATGAAGCACATATCTGCACTACCCATGGGGGAGGTTCCTTATGAGGAATACGTACCTACCAACGCAGAATTGGCGGATTTAGCACAGACTGAGACACGTCTAGTTGAAGTATATCAGGAGCAGATGTGGCCACTACTTGGCCTATAATCATTATTAAAATACTGATTCTGGCATTGTCTTCATCAGAAAGTGGTTTCAATACCTCTTCAACGATAGAAGCGAGAAGGAATGCACGAAGATTTGACCACTTAGATCTTTGAGATCTACCAGAGTTGAAGATCTCATGACAAGTCATAATGCTGAAGATAAGTCCTTTGATGATCGTGTAGGAGATTTTGCAGCAGGAACACATACTATGAGCTATCTCAAACTTACTCGTGGATATATTTTGTCTGAATCTTTATTGGCTGGCTATCTTTCTTTATGGTTCCGAAGATGGGTAGTCCCCGAAAGTTCAGGCTTAGTGGACCGTCTCCATAGGAATATTTTATTTCCTAAAGTATGTTTGGTCTTCAAGCATTGACTGGCATTATTACTAGCTATGGTGTGTCGTTTGAATGCTGGTTTACGAAAACTTGCTTATAATTTGGCAGTATATTCTTGACGAGAGGAATTCCCTCGAATAGAGCTTTCGTTCACCTATCCGATGGGCTGGTTGATTTTGGACAATCAGAGTTTGATGGCTTCCAGCTTGACTTAGGCTGACGGGACAGAACACATGTTCCTTTGTAGATATAGGCTTTCTAAGTGGACCTATACTACTCATTTTCAGACCAAGTAAGCTTTCAATATGGGGAACAGTTGGAGATTTTATTGCGTTATTCTCGACGTGGCAACTGAGCACCATGGTTTGAGTTTTATTGACGATGGACCCACTACATGAAGGTTGCCATCAGGGATATTTTCATGGTTAATATTTATCCGACATTCTCACTTGGTGTACAAAAATAGCAACGGTTGCACCTTCGAACCGTATATACCTAGCCGTTTTGTAAGATAATTTGGCTATGATCAACTGCACATGGAAAATGCTACTCTGTGCTTAGCCAACTCTGGATGTTTAATTGATGGCATCCGGGGATGGAGATATTTTATCATAGGTTGCACGGGAGCCACCATTACTCTTCCTGAACCCAAATCTCCTTTACGCCTATTGTATTCTTTTGCCCAGTTTTGTTGCTCCATAAACCAATTATACGTGGACTTTGATATGCAGGTTAGTTTTTGAAACCCGACAGAAGGAGTCAATCCGGAGTCAATAAGACCTTCTCTAGTCGAAGAAAAGGAGGATGTGCCCTTGGATGAGATATTGGAAGCTCTTCCACATGTAGAACCAGATGCACTCGCCCCTTCCATAGTGGTACAAAAGTCTCGGAAGCATAGGATTACATTCCCTGCTAAGGATCGACCTGCTAAAAAGAGGGCTACTTTCGCAAAGCCTAGGAAGCCAAAATTGAAGGTTAATGTTCCTTCAAGCAGGAGTTTGATTGACAAACTGATTAGTTCTCCAGAGCTGCCAAGACCGTCCGTCTCTTCTCTAATGGTGCAAAGAATTAACACTTTCGTTCCTCCCCCTATAGGAGTAAGTATCGCTTCTGCTGTTGCAATAGTCAATTTTGCGGATCATATCCTTGATGTTGCAGCTCAATTTATTATGCCGATTGCACTCATACCTCCTCATTCGCCAATGGATCCAAAGATCAACCTTCTCTGGGAAGTCTTAATTTCGGTATAAAAATAATTTTACCTTCTCGGGTTAAAGTTAGTGATCAGGTTGAGTCACAAGCTGGCATTGCTGTCATGCTCCAATCTTCCGCAAGCTCAATAGTCTTCGCTGAACGTGAATCACCATGTTGCAGCGCTCCCGCAGGACAATCATTCTCATCGGGACGTGATGCCGTACGAGCCTAGGGTTGCGCTCGTACAAGGCGATGTTGTCAAACACCAAGGTTATCATCGAAACGACCAAGTTGTAGCGAAAGTCAAGTATTGTGTACCAAGCACACATCAGATTATACGCAGCGAAGCTCTCGATAGGGTCCAAATGAAATGCCACAAAGGCGATGGCACAAAGGCTAATGCAATACTCTTGCTCTTTCTCTAGCCCACAAAGGTGCTTACCGTTCATACATTATGTCTCGTATATCCAAGCAGCGCTACTACACCTGCATACTTGAAATAATGCCAAAAAATGTGGGTCAGTACACAGCCGTACTTGTGAGCAGGGTAACCCACTCGTCTAAGCCGACACTAAGTAAAAATAGTGAATGCAAACAGTTATATGGTGATCTTTCTAGTTGAATCCTAGATTCGTTTCATGGCATAGGATATGACATGTTAAGAAAAGCTGTAAATCAAGTTAAGCATGCAAGCATTTAACTCAAGTCAAATGACAAGCAATCTATATACAACTCGAAGAAAACTAGCATGCAACCCGTCCTACGCAAACCTATGCAACACGAGAACCTATCGAACCATTTCGTCCTATCAATATCCATCCTCAAACCAAGCCACAATCTAATCTCGATAATGCACACTCTTGCCGAGGCAAGGTGGTCGCCGCCTACGCGAAAAGCACAAACCAAACCAAAGTAAAGCAAACCAATTCTTATCTATATGAAGTCACTGGCCAGGCCATAAAGGACGTTGATCGGACTGATCAAGTTTAGTTCTACTCGAAACAACGCTAAGTAGCGAGCCCGCCTAAATGACATTAAATCGCCGGCACTGTGCCCGAGGCACGTTACCAATTTTTCTCCCCCATGGACGAACGGTCCCGGTGCCCCGGAGCCTTCCCGTTCGAGGAGACCAAACCCCGTGCAACACAGGTTGTCCGTGACATGCAGACACCAAGTAGGTATGATGAAAGGATCGAATATTCTCGCCCCACCAAGCGATCCTAGACTCATCCAACCAAAATCTAACCAAATATCCATAACCATTCTTCCAACATATTGCCCAAGGCATAAATCTCAAGTTATTCCCATAGGCACAATGCCGCTTCTTGACACAATATTTCCAATTGGTGCAATACCCCTCGCTCTGAACAATCCCATGGCACAATGCCCCAACAGTGGCATAATGCCCTCGCCGATGCAGTTGTTCGATTTTGAACCATAACTGCACACTTTGCATGACAAAGCATCCAAGTGATACTCGTGCACGGATGCACGCTCGCTCGCCCAAATTCTTGATGTTCCAACCAACATATATGATTCCAACTGTCCAAGCATAATTCCAATCATTTCTCAAACTGCCCCAAATGTAATCCAACTATATCTCCAACTACCCAACGTGAAAAACCAATTCGAGCCACAAACCTATCCAAGCAAACGACGTAAACGCCTCAGTGTAGTAATTTCCAAGTCCCAGTCCAAGTGTTTAAGCCTTTACGTATTTTCCATATTATTAGGCATGCAGGAGTAGAGGAGAAGGGACAGAGCCCACTCACCAATTTTGATTCCGTTAAGCATCCTGTCCTGCCGATACGTTCAATCCCTTGAACCCGTGGTCCGATGCAGAGCACGATCTACTCAATTGGTATGACCGTGCGAGCAGGCCGTGCTCTCTAAATCATCCGACCTCTCAGAATATGGAAGACGGCATTATCGCTCCAATCCAGCTATCTCAGTACTGCTCTAAACGAACATCTAATTCCATCGAACTCTGCTAGCGATCTGCACATGAAACCAACTCAAATCAATACTTTTTTCTAAATCCAATCAATCAAAATATAATCAGCTATTACCTCATTCAATCCAACTCAGCGTAACACACCGTGTGGTTGCGGGGCATTACATAATATACCACTTAGATTCAGGTTCATCCCTGAACCATACTAGTATCCATTCTTTACTAGCATGCCACAATTCAACTTCATAACTATGCTCTATGCAACTCACATTCTCTTAATCCTGACTTAGTATCTCGCTTGCACTGAACGCTCACAAAATTTCCATATTCTCACATCCTCCTTGCGGCTCAATACGAATTCCTTATATCGCTTAGTTTTGGATCATACACATATTTAAGGCGTCCCTGAAATACATGCATTTCAGCCGAGCTTAGTGATAGTGAATTTGGACAAGTTACAAGGGTATCTTTATGTCCGAGGCAAGCATTCGCTTTACTTCTAATTGAACAAATCCTGATTTTTATTCTAATATATTCGCACAAGCGCTATCCTCAAGTATGATAATTTTCCACTGACTAAATCAGTTCGTGTTCTAACTCAATCCATCCAACTATTTCTGAATCCAAACTGACACCATCTCCAAATATTATCTCTTGCACCGAACGATTATCACAACTGATACTACCCCAGCTAGGCGACTTACCCAAATATCAAACTTTGCTCTTAGATCAGCTCAGCCAAACTCCTTTTCCTCAATCTCAATACCTCACTGGGTGAACATCTATATTGAGGTTCGTGTGATCCACGAAGATCTCGCTGCCATGCTAAAGGGATAGTGTCGTCACAATTTTAATGTGGACACACTCGCCATAATTTCTAGGTTGCACATGGAATAGTTCTTCGTGCTGCTTCTACTGCCTCGAAGCACAGGATATCACCTTCGCCTTCTGTATGAGCACGCATCCCAGACTAAGTTTTGATACATCTTGTAAATCTGAGGCACATCTGTCCCTTCCAGTATTGCAATGATTTGATCTGAACGAGCCACTGCTTTAACTTCACAAACTAGTTTCACAGTCGTCAACTCATAAGAATGCTATTTCCTTCTAGGAAACGATGAGTCAGAGACGATGCTATCTTCAAAAATCTGTGACTCCGAATCTTATCAGTTGACTTAGGCTATTCCCACCATCGCTTCGGTCTTCCGGCTACATCTTCAGCTGAAGACTATCCCAAGGATCTCTCAAATCCAACACTCAGTCAGTTAGGCCAATCTCCAACACACACTACTCATATCTGCCCTTGACGCATTCCTAAATACGCTGCCACAAGGGTCGTTCTATGGGTCCACAATATTCATCTCTGATTTGGCGGACAAGTCGCTAGGGTCAACTGTCCTGAAGCCACGCTCGATAATTGTAAGTTATCACGATGGACAATTACTATGAACCATGCTATATCTCCTCTGCAAATCTGAGCCATAATCCAACCATTCCATCCGAATAAACTTCCGAATCCGAGCAATTCATGCACTACCTCTGACGATCTGTCAACGAAATGCCGCTTAACCACCTAGAGTCTTACTATCTATCCAAGCCACAATTCGAGAACTGCGCTTGTCAAAACCGTCTTCCATCAATCCATCGTTCTGTCCTGAATCCATCAAATCTTCTGAACTGCCATGGTCGACTTCTCACACTACCACTTGTAATGATTCCCAAAACTAAAGACTTGCTCCGATTATTATCCATTTGTCGTGTTCCATATTGCACGTCCAACTTGCTCGAGCAGCACAGTAATTTGTTCCAATGTTGCTCTCTCTCGTTTAGCTATCTTTAAAAGTCCATCCGCCATAATCCTTGCTCTCGTTTCATCTCTTATCCCGTCTAAATTTTTCCTATGTTTCGATTAGTCCACACATTCTTAATGACTTGTGCATCAGTTCCAACATAAATCTCAAATCCATATTGCCTTTACTTGTTGCCTCAATCCACCTCAGTACTGCAAGTTAACTTTCAATCTGACTCAATATCAACTAGACTTGCCTTATGCCCATTTATGTCTTCCAAAGAATCTGTCTACCATCGTTGCACCATTTTGCCAAATTCTCACTTCCGCTAAACCTGAGTCCAACTTCTTGAGTGCCAAATTTCAAAAACCCTTCAAGTCCGTACGAATCCATCATATTGCCCCTCCAAACCAGATCGTATTTTATTGCTCAACCAACAGCTCCAATGTGTTTCCAAAATTCGTAGTCCGTGCTCGCTATCCTTTGATTCACCCATCGCTTCGCTCAAGCGTATCCTAATTATTTGTTTCGATTGCTCAACTCTCTCTTCGCATCAATGAATGCTCCACCGAACTTCTAAATCATGCAAGCGAACTTTGATATTCAGCTTTCCATCAGATCGATCCCAACTTTGTTTCTAATACTTGGTCTGCCTAAATCCCTCAAAATTTTAAACACTCTTTTCATTGCTTGTTCCATTCGTCCATGCTCTCAAGTCCAACGATAATTCTATTTACACAAGTCCGTTCTCGATTGCTCAACTCAATATTTACTTGCTCTATTTTTTCATTCTTTCCAACTCAGCCGATGTGCACCAACCAACTTATATTCCTGTTATCTGAGTCCGTTGAGGCAATTTCCATTGATGTCTATCCAAAATATTTCAATGCCTTGCTTACTATGTGGTATCCCATATACCACTCCGAATTAAGTCGCTACTCGCATTATGATTCCTTTACACTAATCCAAATTCTGTTCTAACCATCCCTTATGCGTGATCCTGCCATTCCCAACTTAAGTCTGACAAAACTCAGCCAATGCACGAACCATCCAACTCTTTCCATTAATCTCGTTAGGCAACTTGTGCTATGTTCCATTCTCAATACTTTCAGCTATTTCTCAAACCGTCTGATACTTTCGCTATACGAGCAACCCGTACAACGAGCTCTTCTAAGTAATCCAACCCGATACCCAACTGTTTCTTACATTCGTTGTATGAGCAACTCGTGCAACGCAATCCTGATATTTCTAAGCCAAACTTAAACCCGCTCAACCAATGCTCTATGTGATATACCCAGCCAAAAATCATACTTCTTCCAACACATTCACTATACGAGCAACTCGTGCAATGATCCATTCTCAATCGATGCTTCTCCTCACAACATACTGCATAATCAATCTCGTTTGCCAACCAACTGATCCACTGATGCAATCAGAAACTCCCCGAACGACAAGCCAAGCCAACGATACCCCCTAAACTTGCTGCACAAAATGCAACAACGCCACCCAACTTGCTGTATGAATGCAACAATGCCTAATGATGCTAAGCGATCTAACAAAAACCAACAAAAGCAACGCAATAAAGCACAACATGCAGTGTAAACCTCCTCGACCAAATTTAGGATTATTAGTTTAGATTGAGAGACTAGATTTAATTTGGTGACAAGTAGAGTTGAACATAGTGCTTTAGAATTAATGTGCAACAATTATATGTCTTAATATATCTTACCGTTGCTTTGATGTTTGGAGCGCTACACTAGTAGTTACCTTCAAACAAATTAAATACACATTTCCTAGACATGCCAGACTACCTATCTGACCCTTGTGTAACTTTTAAATACTCTATATTGTGCTTCATTTTAGTCGCGCAATATTCGTTGTAATAGTCTAGTTTTATATCCCAATAAATCCAACCTTGCGCAATTGCCGTTCCAATCAAAATTGGAGGCACAACCTCAACCCAATTCCATACAACCCAAATTATGGCATTTACCTATTCTGAACCTGCTACGGCCATGACACTTGTGTCCCACCCAATTTTAACTCCATGTATTTTCAATTGACAAAAGAATGCCTTGTGCATTAGTTTTAATTGAATTAAATTAGAGACCAATCTTACCCAAAGCAAGACCCAACCTAGCCCATGTACACTCTACACCCTTTCATGTGGACATGTTCACCACTCAAAGAGCCCAGGCCGGCCCAAAGCCCAAGTTCAACCCCTATTTCTCTCTCTCCTATATAAATACACATTTTTCTCTCCCAAACCCTAAAAATCAAAACACTAGCCGAAACCTAGATTCATCATCCCTTCAAAACCCGAGCATCCCCCTTCCCCGACCGGACACCACCACCACCACCTCAAGCCGCCACCACCACAGCTACCTGACCGCCACCCTTCCTTGTCGACGTCGGACCACCCCCCAGGCCGCCTGCACAAACTGCCACCGCCATTAACCATCTTCACCATCATCACACCCGACTACCCAACCCGATAACCCCACTCTGACTTCCCTCCGCCACTAAACTCGCCGCCTCCACCACCCCAGCACCATCAACACCATCACCTGCACCACCGCCAACCACCCTCTTACCACCATCATCAACCTCTGTCATGCCCCAGTCCCAAAATACGTAGGACCAGGAATACGTGACACGCCAGCTACGCATTCGACCAGACTCTGGTCTGACTCGAATACGTATAAGCTGTAATATAAAAGGCACTATCTAGATATTCCATAAATGTAAACCTCTATGTCTCAATCCACAATGTACATCAGTGTACAAGAAAGAGCTATATGTGCTAAGGTCGGCCGCCCAATAACACACTAACTCGAATAGACTCGAGAAGAAGTATGAGTCTACAAAACTAGGCTACAACAGCAGATGAATAATCAATGTAAATAACCATAATGTCGGTAGATATAATGTGAGTACCTTGTACCATGCTCGCAAGATATGCCACTCCATCAGTATCTCCAAGTGCTCTGTAATCGTCTATGCTGCAAAACTGGCAGGGAACCAGGTCCTCAGAGGGACGTAACAAGGTACAGAAATATAGCAAGCCAAGTAAACAGAAAGTACAAGTGCACTACAGGGTACTCTATCATAACCATCTAGTGTGACACAATTTAAAGACAACGTTCGACGCGTGGGCTTTCTAAAATAAAATCGTAGCTCCGGACACGGAAACACACGGCACGTACCGCAGCTCCGGGCAAAGAGCCACACGGGTGAAACAGCTACACTAGAAACAGGTATCACTAGAAACAGGTATCACTAGAAAATACTACATATATATAAGCGCGTGCAGAGTAGCCCAAACGTCTAGTAACTGTCTTCCCCTTCCCAAGCGGTCAACGATTGTGCGTTGAACCTGAACCTCTAACTACAGTCTCGACACACAGAAATAACTCAACAGACGCGACCCTAAGGTCGTCCCAGTCTCTGGTCATGATGTCAGTATCAGGATACAGGAATCTGGCACGATCACAGTATATGAGTGTGTCCTGGGGTATCGATGTACTCAGGTACGTGCATCGAGGTGCTATGAAGCATCTAGTATTTATTCTAAGACGTTAAGTCGAATGTCAACACCCGGTTGCGATCCGGACGTGGAGTATCGAACGTCAACATAACTACGTGTACAATGTACATAATGGAACAATAAATATCTGTAAACTGAAATACAGGGTGGCAAGGTACACTTGCCTGCGTGCGGCTGCTGATGACGGGGATCTGGTACCGCGTCCAAGTCCTCAGGTCCCGTAATACCTAGAGATAAATCACAAACTAGAATCAATAATCTATTTTACAACAGACAGGGGTGCAACACACATCTACACCTAAACTCAGTCTCAGCTACGACTCCCAGGGACAAGACCCTAGGGGGTTGACCAAGGTTGACTAAGGGTTCATTATAAATACGATCATTCACTTGTTTAATACCATCAGAACAATCCTCAATAATATACCATCATCTTATCATTCGTCTTACAACTACTCCTCGATCAATTTCATTACAATTCCTCAGTCTTACTATACTCACCACGATATTCAGTTAATCTAACCCCGATCAAATCCTCGGTTTCACCTCAGTGTTCACAGACGTTAACATGCACATTTACTATCATTCCCAAAATAAACAATTAATTAATTTATTATAACCCTCGAATATGTACACTTACTATGATTTCAAAATAAAACTTTGCCTCGATCCAATGCACTATTGTTTCCATTTATCAATAATCGACCAATCCTTAAATATCACGACATACACTAAAACAACGACCAATATTTCATACAATAATACGTATTCATCCCTAACAATTTTCATTCGATATTTAAAACCCAACCTCAATATGTATCACCCATCCAACCATCACATGCATATACTTCAATTCATATGTAAACCCTCAATATTTAACTTAGCAATTACCATCAATTGCATATATATTATAATGAACTAAACCCTTAAATCTCGATGTATGGAACAATAAATCAAACCCTAACATCAATACAAAACCATACCCTAAATATTAACTAAGTCATATAAAAGTATGAAATAAATAACACTAATTATGGAGATGGGGGAGAGGTTCACCTCGGCGATGATGCCGGAGCAAGGCCGGTGGAGGGTGGCCGCGGGGTGGTGTAATGGTGGTGGTGAAGGAAACTAAAGGTGGTGGTGAAGGAGTCGGTCCGGGAGGAGGTCGGAGTCGACGATATACTGATGATGACCGGAGGGTGCAGCGGTCCGCCGGAGTCAACTCGTCGGAGTGGTGCGGCGTTGTCGATCTGCTGCAGTCAGCAGTGGTCTAGAATGGAGTCGGCGCTGCTGTGGACAGCCGGGCGGGGCTGGACCGGACTGTACCGACCGGAGCGGCGGGGATGGGGTGGTGCCGCGGTTGCTGTTCCAGACAGCGGGGCGGAGGAGTCGAGCTGGGTTGGCCGCGGCATCTTTGGAGAGAGGCGGTTGGATGCGGGGGGGCAGCAGGCCGCGGGCGGAGCGGGTTGCTGTCGTGGAGGCGGAGTGCGGGGACAGCAAGGTGGAGGACCGCGGGCTGCAGCAGGCCGAACTTGGCCTGACCTGCGGTGGTGCGCCGGAGGACATGGCCGGAGTGAGGGTGTTCTCCAAAGAGGAGGAAGGAAGAAGAAGAGTATAGGAAGGAGAAGAAGAAAGCTTTGTATGAAGGAGAAATTTTATGGAGAAAGAAAAAAAAATAGAGGAGGGAGGAGAGAGAGAGGGGGTGGGTTTTTCATGACATGGGGATTAGGGCCGGTTGGGAAGTGTGAGGTGAGGGTGAGATGATGGGATGTTTTATAGGAAGGGTTGTGTGGGATGGAGGGTGGAGATGCTCTCATTTGAAATGAGTGGTGGAGATTCATCATGAAGGAAAAAAATTAGTTTCTTCATGAAGGAATGAGGGAAATGAGATTGGGACCCTATTTTGGGACTCTTCAAATAATCATGACCAAAGAGGTGTTGCCAACAATTTAATATTTGCACATAAGCCCCCGTAAATTCGGGAATTTGCATGGACACATGAAATAACGTAAAAATTTCGGAGAAAATTATATTTTAAAAAATGTCGTGGTGAGGGGATGTTGCGCTTTAGGCGCGGGTCCAATTTGAAGGGCATTGGGATTAATTTAGTATTAAAATAGAATTTACAAAGTTGGTAAATCCTGATTTAATTAAAGATAACGCATCCCGCGAATTTAATTTAATTGGGGCCCGCGGGGTCAAAATTCGGAAACGGGGCAAAGGCCAAAAATGATGGGGGCTTGGAGTCAGTCTTGGATCCTTTAGTTGGTCCGGCTCAACGGGTTAAGTTGGTATCCCAAAATCGAGGGTAACGACACAGGTGTCCGACACAGAATTAAATTCGGGTTACGATTTTCGGAAAAGTTGCGCAATTAATTTAGAGCACACAAAAGTTGATTTTAACAGTCAGAAAAGTCCAGTACCTAATTTGGCGAGTTGAGTCGAGTGTACAATAATTGTACAGAATTTATGGGCTGACAATGGGCTCCGAATAACTAGACAAAGATAGGGCGCGCCAAGGGTTTTAATTAATTGGATTAAAATTCCAGATAAATATACTCTACTCTAAACCTCAATATCTTTTATCAAAATTTTTCCTGGCCCACTCTAACTATCTACAGAATAAATTGAGGGGGGTTTACATTCTTCCCAACTTAGAAAAATTTTGTCCCCGAAATTAAAAGTAAGGCACGATAATAAACTAACAGAATTTAAAAATAACTAGTAATTAAATTGTCGTACGTAAATTCGTACCTTGCTCCTCAAATAAGTACGGAAATCGCTGTCGAATAGAATCCTCGCGCTCCCAAGTAGACTCGCCTGGTGAATGGTGCTTCCATGCCACTCTGACCAGTCGAATCGTCTGCCCTCTCAAAGTCTTCTCGCTGCGATCGAGGATCTCAACTGGCTGCTCTACGTAAGACAGACTAGGCCCAACTGTAATCTCCGAATGATCAAGCACGTGGCTAGGGTCTGCGACATATCTCCTCAGCTGCGATACATGAAATACGTCATGTACTCCCTCTAGTGATGGAGGTAATGCAAGACGGTAAGCCACTTCGCCAACTCGTTCCAAAATGTCAAAAGGTCCGATATATCTCGGACTCAGCTTGCCTCTGCCTCCGAATCTGATGGTACCACGAGTGGGCGATATCCTCAAAAATACGTGGTCTCCCTCCTTGAACTCCAATGGTCTGCGGTGCACATCTGCCCAGTATTTCTGTCTGTCCTGTGCTGCGCGCAGGTGGCTCTGAATCTGCTTGACCTTCTCTACTGTCTGTGTCACCAATTCGGGCCCAAGTATCTGACGCTCTCCCTCGTCACTCCAACAAACTGGCGACCTGCATTTCCTGCCATACAGTGCCTCATAAGGTGCCATCTGTATGCTGGCCGGGTAACTGTTATTGTAGGAGAATTCCACCAAGTGTAGATGGTCCTCCCATGATCCTCCAAAATCAATCATGCACGCTCTCAACATATCCTCTAGTATCTGTATCGTGCGCTCTGACGGTCCGTCAGTCTGTGGATGATACGCAGTGCTGAACTTGAGACGAGTCCCTAAGCCCTCCTGCATGCTCCGCCAAAATGTGACGTGAATCTGGAATCACGATCCGATACGATACTGACAGGCACTCCATGTAATCGTACTATCTGCCTCATATACATGTCAGCTAGTATTCTCTGTGGATTGCCCAACTCTGAAGGGCAAAAAATGTGCAGACTTGGTGAGTCTGTCTACGACAACCCAAACTGCATCCTTCCCGCTAGGGCTTCGCGAAAATCCTGTGACGAAGTCCATGGTAATGTGTTCCCACTTCCACTCGGGAATGGGGAGTGGCTGCAATAATCCTGCAGTCCTCTGATGTTCAGCCTTGACTTGCTGACAAACTAAACACTTCGCCACAAATCTTACAATTTCCCTCTTCATCCCATGCCACCAGAAATGCTGTCTTAAGTCTCGGTACATCTTCGTACCCCCGGAATGAATGGAATAAATCGAGCTATGAGCCTCGGTCATCAACTCTTGGCGTAGCTCGCCACTCGGAACATATAGGCGATCTCTGCACCTCAGTGTTCCGTCTTCATGAATCCTGAGTCCCGTTTGCAGGCCGGCTTCTGTTCTCTCTCGCAGACGTCAAAATCTCGCGTCTGTAGGCAATGCTGCCTTGATCCTCTCAATCAAAGTAGACTGAACCTCAAGACTGGCCATCTGTCCATCCATGCCTGGCAATACGATCTCTATCCCAAGCTCCTAGAGATCCTCTAGCAATTGTCGCTGCGTCGTCAAAAAGTATGCCATGGGCTTCCTGCTTAAGGCATCTGCTACGACGTTCGCCTTGCCAGGGTGGTACTGTAGCTCAATGTCATAATCTGTCATCAACCCTAGCCAGCGTCTCTGCCTCATATAGAGCTCCTTCTGCGTGTAGATGTACTTCAGGCTTTTATGATATGTATAAATCTCAACACGCTCACCATAAAGGTAATGTCTCCATAGCTTTAGTGCAAATATCACCGCAGCTAGCTCCAAGTCGTGCGTCGGATAGTTCTTCTCATGAACTCTCAACTGTCTCGATGCGTAGGCTATCACCTTGCCGTGTTGCATTAGTACACAACCCAATCCGCTCCCTGACGCATCACTGTATACTACAAATCCTCCTGATCCGGAAGGTAGTGTCAAAATCGGTGCTGATGTCAGACGCTTCTTCAGCTCATCGAAAGCCGCCTGACACTCGTCGGTCCAGATAAACTCTTCGCCTTTACGCGTCAGTCGCGTCATAGGCGCAGCTATCCTCGAAAAGTTTTCCACGAACCTCCGGTAATATCTGACAAGTCCGAGGAAACTCCTAACCTCTGTAACTGATGTAGGGGTAGGCCAGGTCTCTACTGCAGCTATCTTCTCCGGATCAACTGATAGTCCATCTCCGGTGATTATGTGTCCCAGAGATGGTACTCTATCCAAGCAAAACTCACATGTGCTGAGTTTGGCGTACAACCTCTCATGTCTCAGCGTCTCCAACACAATCCTGAGATGTCTCTCATGCTTCTCCTGACTCTTGGAATATATCAGGATATCGTCTATAAATACCACCACGAACTTATCCCAGTACTGGTGGAAAACCTTGTTCCTCAAGCTCATAAATACTGCTGGCACGTTGGTCAAAAGAAACGGTCATGACTAGAAACTCATAGAGCACATACTTCGTCCGAAGCGCCGTCTTCGGAATGTCTTCTCTCCGTACCTTGATCTGATGATAGCCTGATCTGAGATCGACCTTCAAAATACATATGCGCCACTTAGCTGATTCAAATAAATCTTTGATGTGCGGCAATTGGTACTTGTTCTTTACCATTACTGCATTAAATCCTGTAATTGATACACAAACATACCGTCCCTGAAATCAATACGCAGACGTACCGTCTCGTCCTTCTTCGATACCATAAGATGGTTGCTTCTCATGGAAAAACACTAGCCCGACCGAAACCCTTGTCTAAGAGGTCCTCTATTATGGACTTCCAACTCAACCAAACTTTGTCGGTGCTAGTCTGAAGACAGAAAAATAATCGGCTCGGCTCTTGGAGTCAACTCTGTAACAAACTCTTTCTGTCAGGTGGCAGGCCTAAAAGATTATCTAGAAAACATCCTCAACTCTGCTATGACAAGGTGGTACAGTGGTTCACCTCCTGAATTGTATACCCCTAAGGTAACTGGGCACCATACTCCTGGGCTCCCTGAAGTAACTCAAACTCAGGGTAATCTGGTGGTCATAAATAATGTAATCACGTCGACGATCTCGCGTCGCGTGGCATTGGCTCAACCAATCCATGTCTAGGATAAAGCCATAGTCTAGACTAAACCTCAAAAATAATTTCTCCTGTTCTGCTTTCAACATTATTCCAAAAAAAAAAGATTTTCCTCGCCTAATGTATAATTCTCTTCTCCTCAAGTTTTACCTAAATTATTTTTTTATTCCTCGAATTTTTTTTTTTTCGTTATTTATCTCTCCAAGTCACCTGTACAATAATGGTATCACTCAAGCACATACTAGAATTCCTGGGATCTGATCATTATCTTCCAAGTGAGACCCTAACATTTTATCTCCTCTAGTTCATAATCATCGTTCCTAGCATTTCTATCATATACAACTACTAGTTTCTATCATTAGGCTATGCATTCACATAAATCATTCTAGGTCATGATCAACAATTCTTCCAGCTCTCAGTACTTCCAAGATCACTGCTATCTCAAGCACGGGTAGGGTACTACTAGGTCCAACTCTCTTGCCAATCTTCCACACAAGTTCTAAAATCCAAGGAACCCATCAATCTATCCTGATAAGGTAACAATCTTCTCAGAGAAAGGTATACGAATTATGTCTTCTGTCGTCTGGTCTTCGATCTTCTTCTGGAGGGAAGTCTTCAGTCACAAGCATTCGTCTTCCCGAACAATAGGGGACGAGGAACAAGGATAGCGATATTGACGAAGATTGAACGAATGCAAAGTGGAAGTCCAAGGGCGATAATCACATACAAAGAGATTTTAAAATCGATTATGGATTGAGATCCTATTCAACAATCATAACATCTATTCCTAATTTGTAGGCTCGCTTGGCACAGTCAGGTGACCAAGACGATTTAAATCGGACCTGCATGGGCCACCACAAAAATATGTCATGCCCCAGTCCCAAAATACGTAGGACCAGGAATACGTGACACGCCAGCTACGCATTCGACCAGACTCTGGTCTGACTCGAATACGTATAAGCTGTAATATAAAAGGCACTATCTAGATATTCTATAAATGTAAACCTCTATGTCTCAATCCACAATATACATCAGTGTACAAGAAAGAGCTATATGTGCTAAGGTCGGCCGCCCAATAACACACTAACTCGAATAGACTCGAGAAGAAGTATGAGTCTACAAAACTAGGCTACAACAGCAGATGAATAATCAATGTAAATAACCATAATGCCGGTAGATATAATGTGAGTACCTGGTACCATGCTCGCAAGATATGCCACTCCATCAGTATCTCCAAGTGCTCTGTAATCGTCTATGCTGCAAAACTGGCAGGGAACCAGGTCCTCAGAGGGACGTAACAAGGTACAGAAATATAGCAAGCCAAGTAAACAGAAAGTACAAATGCACTACAGGGTACTCTATCATAACCATCTAGTGTGACACAATTTAAAGACAACGTTCGACGCGTGGGCTTTCTAAAATAAAACCGTAGCTCCGGACACGGAAACACACGGCACGTACCGCAGCTCCGGGCAAAGAGTCACACGGGTGAAACAGCTACACTAGAAACAGGTATCACTAGAAACAGGTATCACTAGAAAATACTACATATATATAAGCGCGTGCAGAGTAGCCCAAACGTCTAGTAACTGTCTTTCCCTTCCCAAGCGGTCAACGATTGTGCGTTGAACCTGAACCTCTAACTACAGTCTCGACACACAGAAATAACTCAACAGACGCGACCCTAAGGTCGTCCCAGTCTCTGGTCATGATGTCAGTATCAGGATACAGGAATCTGGCACGATCACAGTGTATGAGTGTGTCCTGGGGTATCGATGTACTCAGGTACGTGCATCGAGGTGCTATGAAGCATCTAGTATTTATTCTAAGACGTTAAGTCGAATGTCAACACCCGGTTGCGATCCGGACGTGGAGTATCGAACGTCAACATAACTACGTGTACAATGTACATAATGGAACAATAAATATCTGTAAACTGAAATACAGGGTGGCAAGGTACACTTGCCTGCGTGCGGCTGCTGATGACGGGGATCTGGTACCGCGTCCAAGTCCTCAGGTCCCGTAATACCTAGAGATAAATCACAAACTAGAATCAATAATCTATTTTACAACAGACAGGGGTGCAACACACATCTACACCTAAACTCAGTCTCAGCTACGACTCCCAGGGACAAGACCCTAGGGGGTTGACCAAGGTTGACTAAGGGTTCATTATAAATACGATCATTCACTTGTTTAATACCATCAGAACAATCCTCAATAATATACCATCATCTTATCATTCGTCTTACAACTACTCCTCGATCAATTTCATTATAATTCCTCAGTCTTACTATACTCACCACGATATTCAGTTAATCTAACCCCGATCAAATCCTCGGTTTCACCTCAGTGTTCACAGACGTTAACATGCACATTTACTATCATTCCCAAAATAAACAATTAATTAATTTATTATAACCCTCGAATATGTACACTTACTATGATTTCAAAATAAAACTTTGCCTCGATCCAATGCACTATTGTTTCCATTTATCAATAATCGACCAATCCTTAAATATCACGACATACACTAAAACAACGACCAATATTTCATACAACAATACGTATTCATCCCTAACAATTTTCATTCGATATTTAAAACCCAACCTCAATATGTATCACCCATCCAACCATCACATGCATATACTTCAATTCATATGTAAACCCTCAATATTTAACTTAGCAATTACCATCAATTGCATATATATTATAATGAACTAAACCCTTAAATCTCGATGTATGGAACAATAAATCAAACCCTAACATCAATACAAAACCATACCCTAAATATTAACTAAGTCATATAAAAGTATGAAATAAATAACACTAATTATGGAGATGGGGGAGAGGTTCACCTCGGCGATGATGCCGGAGCAAGGCCGGTGGAGGGTGGCCGCGGGGTGGTGTAATGGTGGTGGTGAAGGAAACTAAAGGTGGTGGTGAAGGAGTCGGTCCGGGAGGAGGCCGGAGTCGACGATATACTGATGATGACCGGAGGGTGCAGCGGTCCGCCGGAGTCAACTCGTCGGAGTGGTGCGGCGTTGTCGATCTGCTGCAGTCAGCAGTGGTCTAGAATGGAGTCGGCGCTGCTGTGGACAGCCGGGCGGGGCTGGACCGGACTGTACCGACCGGAGCGGCGGGGATGGGGTGGTGCCGCGGTTGCTGTTCCAGACAGCGGGGCGGAGGAGTCGAGCTGGGTTGGCCGCGGCATCTTTGGAGAGAGGCGGTTGGATGCGGGGGGGCAGCAGGCCGCGGGCGGAGCGGGTTGCTGTCGTGGAGGCGGAGTGCGGGGACAGCAAGGTGGAGGACCGCGGGCTGCAGCAGGCCGAACTTGGCCTGACCTGCGGTGGTGCGCCGGAGGACATGGCCGGAGTGAGGGTGTTCTCCAAAGAGGAGGAAGGAAGAAGAAGAGTATAGGAAGGAGAAGAAGAAAGCTTTATATGAAGGAGAAATTTTATGGAGAAAGAAAAAAAAATAGAGGAGGGAGGAGAGAGAGAGGGGGTGGGTTTTTCATGACATGGGGATTAGGGCCGGTTGGGAAGTGTGAGGTGAGGGTGAGATGATGGGATATTTTATAAGAAGGGTTGTGTGGGATGGAGGGTGGAGATGCTCTCATTTGAAATGAGTGGTGGAGATTCATCATGAAGGAAAAAAATTAGTTTCTTCATGAAGGAATGAGAGAAATGAGATTGGGACCCTATTTTGGGACTCTTCAAATAATCATGACCAAAGAGGTGTTGCCAACAATTTAATATTTGCACATAAGCCCCCGTAAATTCGGGAATTTGCATGGACACATGAAATAACGTAAAAATTTCGAAGAAAATTATATTTAAAAAAATGTCGTGGTGAGGGGATGTTGCGCTTTAGGCGCGGGTCCAATTTGAAGGGCATTGGGATTAATTTAGTATTAAAATAGAATTTACAAAGTTGGTAAATCCTGATTTAATTAAAGATAACGCATCCCGTGAATTTAATTTAATTGGGGCCCGCGGGGTCAAAATCCGGAAACGGGGCAAAGGCCAAAAATGATGGGGGCTTGGAGTCAGTCTTGGACCCTTTAGTTGGTCCGGCTCAACGGGTTAAGTTGGTATCCCAAAATCGAGGGTAACGACACAGGTGTCCGACACAGAATTAAATTCGGGTTACAATTTTCGGAAATATTGCGCAATTAATTTAGAGCACACAAAAGTTGATTTTAACAGTCAGAAAAGTCCAGTGCCTAATTTGGCGAGTTGAGTCGAGTGTACAATAATTGTACAGAATTTATGGGCTGACAATGGGCTCCGAATAACTAGACAAAGATAGGGCGCGCCAAGGGTTTTAATTAATTGGATTAAAATTCCAGATAAATATACTCTACTCTAAACCTCAATATCTTCTATCAAAATTTTTCCTGGCCCACTCTAACTATCTACAGAATAAATTGAGGGGGGTTTACAACCTCCCCATCACCACCCGCGTCAACCCCCAACTACATCACCATCATTTACACGTATCACAACCGACCCTGATCACCCCAGCCTACCTGACCACCGCCAACCACCACTGCCAATCCGACCGTCACCTTCCCCACGACCCTGACCACCATCCCCAACCACCAGCATCCGCCAAGCCACCGCTGCAACTGCTGCCAAGGCCGCTGCTGCGACTACTGCTGCTGCCGTTATTTTTTGCGCGACGCTGAAGCTCCGCCCCACGCCGGAGGACAGCCAGTCGACGAGCACAGATCCCCCCCGTTCAGCCCACTAGGTACACGTTCCCTTTATCCTTTTCCTTCTTGTGTCATCGTGTTGTATGTCGTTGATTTGGACACGAGTAATATATATGTGTGTGTGTGTGTGTGTGTGTGTGTGTGTGTGTGTTTAATTGGATTAATCAGTAATTAGTAATTACCCTAATAATAGGACCTGTTAATAAGAACTTTAGATTTTGTCTCAAAAGCTAGACATAGCCCAAGTATACTTTAACATGAGAAATAAGGACATGTATTTGTACAAAATATAGTAGTTTCGTAAACACATAACCTTGGTAATTTATTGCCTTATGGTACATGGTAACCGAGGACAGAACACGTGTACACCTTAGCTACGTGCACATGCGACTCTGTAGTCGACCAGTCGTGACCCTTAAGTCAGTGTCTAAGAGCAGAGTAGTGGCTCTGTATGTATTACTTTAGTGTCTGATGATAGAATTGCTATATTATATTGTATGTTTAGGGTCACTGGACCAGCCAATAGATACTTCAGGAGCAGGCTATTGGCATTCACAACTTGAGGACCCAGGCAAGATACCTTGCCATATTTACTGTTTAATTTAAATTATACAAATATTGTATAAAATCTTGTTGTTTTCTTTTATACAACTGTGCGCGACCGAGATTGACTCAGGTGCAGTCGACGAATGCGTCGATGAGTAGTGTACTTGACCTAGTCACTAGCAGACTCACCCCATTGGGAGGATACTCGGATATCTTTCGAGACCTGACACTCTTACATGTTTCACAGTAACAAATTCATATTGGAATGCGGGTTCGCGTACTCGACTAGCTATCGGTGCGTGTGATATGAGTCACGGTTTAGTATATAATTCAGGATTATATGATTAGTAGGGACTTGGCATATAGATATGGGGTATGCACGTCGAGTATTCGACTTGTATATCTACATTGGGCGGGGAGGACAACTAGTAGGCGTATGGGATACATATATTAGATTTTGTAGTATCCGGAGAAGCCATGGATCTAATGACTTCCTTTATACAGATACTGCGTTCTTCGGAGCGATACGGATGTATATATTTCACAGATACCTCATTCTTCAGAATGATGGACGTTACAGATACCACGTTCCCTAGAGTGTTGGATGTTACTTGGTGATTTTATAGATATCATACTCTAGAGAACGTTGGACGTTATGCCTACGCCTACCCATACGTACCAAAGTTATCCTCATATTGCATTCACTTAGATGGTTAGCACACCCTTTATTTTATTTTATTCAGTATCTATATATGGCATGCTTCTATATATCTTGTTACGTCCCTCTGAGGACCTGGTTCCTTTCCAGATTTGGACGAGGTATATTACCCCACAGTGTACGGACCAGGACAAGAGATGAGGTACGCATCACCGGAGGAACTAGAGGTGCTACCGTCAAAGTTTTTATGATCAGTTGGTAGGCCTTCTGCCTAGGATTGGAGCATCATTATCTAGTCAGCCGATGCCCTAGTCATTACTCTTTTTATCTGTCATTCAATACTTTTATTTCGTCATAGTAATGGGTTTGTTTCTACCAGACATTCTTGATTGTACTATGATATTTCAGACTGGCATTTATTTTTCAGTATTTATTCTAGTACTTTTTGGCTATATTTGTGGATGAGATTAGATTACCTGTTGTTGTTGATATTAGACTTGTTAGTAATTTAGGACAGCGTAGAACTCTTTGTTAGGATCCATTAAATTGGGATATCCATGGAGACGTATCAGCTGGCTATTGCCACGTAGCCTGGTCCCATGTATTTTGGGACTGGGGCATGATATTGTTTTAGTGGTGGCCCATGCAGGTCGACTTTATCGCTTGTGGTATGGTAACATGCCCAGCGAGCCTGCAATAGGATAAAAATTACTAGGTCTCATCCACTTTGATTACGTCTTTGAACTTCCTTTGTATTACTTCTAAATATTTGTATCCTGTTTGCTTGATTCCGTACTTCTTTTAATGAAGTTCTATCTCTTACAGCAAGATAAACTTGCGCAATGGACGAGAAGCACCCAGTGCCGTGGTGCCAGTTGACACCACCCAGAGAGAGGAGATATTCCAGGGACCACCGGGAGAGCAGCCACCACCACAGGCCCCGGTAATTCTACAAGCCCCGCTGATACATTGGCGCGAGACTTCTCAGGGCAATCCTACACAGCAGCACGAGGGACAGACTTCCCAGATGATCCCCATGCAGCATTTCGAGGGCCAGACTTCGGGGGCTACCCCGATGCCACAGACCGAGAGGCCGACATCTGAGGAGACACCTACCGCACAGCCGGAGGTCCCATTGCCAGCACCTCTACCCTACCCACCTCAGATGCCACAATCAGATGTACAGCCACAGATGCTTCAGTTCTTTCAGGCTATGATGTAGGCACAGTGGCACCTGTAAACCCCCTCACACAAAATTAGGCCTACTTGGCTTAGATAGAGAGATTAGGGCTAATTAGAATCCAATTAGAAATAAAATATGGCATTTTATTTAATTATATAATATTTATATCACATAGTGCACCTTACCGTTGCTTCGATAATTAGAGCACTACACCAGCTTTTACCTTCCAACAAATTTTACAACCTTGTTCTAGACATGCTCGCCTACCGTTTTGACCTTTGTGTAACTTATAATTATGCTCTCTTGTGCTATATTTTAGTCACATAACATTCGTCGTGGACGTTTATAATTAATTCTAAATAATTCCAACATTTGTATCCTTGTGCGTTCCAATCAAAATTTGAGACACAATCTGGACCCGTTTCGTACAACCTAATTTATGATAAAATTCTACTCTGAACCCTCTATGTCCATGACACTTGTGTCCCACCTAATTTTAGCCCCATGTACTTCTAATTAATTCAAGAACACCTTGCGCATTAATTTTAATTAATTTAATTTAATTTTCATCTTTGTGCAATTTTTCTAATTGTTGGACGTTTTTATGCAAAAATGCATTAAGGTGTCCACACCATTGGACAATACAAGAAGAAAACTATTTTCCCTTCACATGAATTTTTTTCATAAATTTTGGAATGTGCAGCACGCAACATCATCCCTTATTTTAAACATATCCTTGCATTTTAAATAATGTAATTATAGCCCTCCAACATCCCCATGTAAAGTCAAGGCCCACTCCAAGGAGGGTTGACCAAGCCCAAGCTTTTAGGTCAAACACCCAACCCAAGTCCACATGTATATAAACAAATTTTCTTCCCCTTTTCTTTATTTTTCTTATTTCCCTAATACTTATCCCATTTCCTGTTCACCTTCTTCCTCCCCAAGCCGATCCCGCCGGAGCCCAGCCTCGCCGGAGCAGCCCCTCGCCTGACCCTCGCCGTCCTCCTCCTCCTCGACACCATGATGCACCACCAGCACCATCAACACACCCCGCTGCTCATCCCGTTCTTCCCTCGACCAGAGACTTCCCTCACCGGAGTTCACATCTCCCCCTCGCCGGAGCACAGCTCGAGACCCCGCCTCTCCTTCAGCCACCATTATCATCTCGACCACCACCTCTTCCAGCCCGACCTCCCTGAGCCCTCCTCCGTCGACTGGACAGCGGCTAACACCACCACCATCGTCCCCGCGTTCACCCCTACTCCGGCTAACACCAGAACCGGCCACCTCCCCCTCGAAGCACACCCGCTCACCTTCTCCTTCTCCTTCTCCAACTGTTGCACACCACCACTGAAATCACTGGCCGCCCCTGACCAAACAACTGGACCACCGAGCCTCGCCTGAGCCTCCTTCGGCCACCTCGTTCTCTCCTCTTCCCTGTCAGCACCTCCACTTCTTCCTTCTCCGCCTGTACTTCTTTTCCACATCGTCACCTCCATCCCTGTCCACCGCCTGAACCCCACTCCCCTGGCCAGATTCCGACGATCATCAACCTATCCTCATCATCATCATCAACCTATCATCATCATCAAACCCCCCCATCATCATTATTATCATCCTCCCATCATCATCACCAATCATCAACATAATCACCATCATCCACGTCATCGTCCTCGTCATCACCATCGTCTACATCACCATCCTCGTCATCACCATCACCCATATCATCATTCTCGTCATCACCATCATGTAATCACCATCATGATCATCACCATCATCTTCACCATGAGCATCACCATCATCATCGTCGCCGTAGTCGTAATCATCGTCATCATCGTAGTTATCATCTCATCATAACCCCAATCATCATCATCATCGTCATCGTCGTCATTGTCATCATCGTCAACCTTATCGTCATTACCGTCATTCCCGTGTGCGTACCCCGAGGATATTGGATTTATCTGCACGACTTCAGGAGCAGGTTATTGGCACTACACAGCTTCCAGGCCAGGCAAGTATACCTTGCCTTGTTGTACTGTTTAAATTCAGTTATTATTTAGCTGCATGTTTATTTATTTTAAACTGTGCACATCCGAGAGAGACTCGGGTGCAGTCAACAAAGACGTTGACATTAGGACTTGTGTCTGGCCTAGTGTCTAGTAGACCCACCTAAAGTTGTGGAGTTATCGGTATGACTCCCCAAGCCTTAACACATTTCTTACATGTATTGTGAGTCTCATGTAGGGCACGGACTTGCGTATTTGGTTGGCCACTTGTACGTGTAGGTCGTACGACGAATAGGGTATAACTGCTAATAGTGATGCATGTTAGAAAGCTTAGCAGTTATTAGTAGTCGGAGCATAGACTATCGTTGTATAGAGGTCCAATCCTTGTCCTTGTTTGGTTGTAAGGTTGGGATATTGTTCTAACGATAGACTATAACCAGAGTTATGATGCCGATACTTGCACTCCGTCTCGGGTAGTAGCTACAGCGTGTTGTGGATACAACATGCATAGAGCATTGGGCGGGGAGGACGACTAGTAGGCGTATGGAACACCCACTTCCTTTATTCAGATGCCACGCTCAACGGAGCGATATGGATGATATATACTATACAGATGCCACGTTCTTCAGAGCGATATGGATATTATTAACTATTCAGATGCCACATTCTTCGGAACGATATGGACGTTATATACTATTCAGATGTCACGTTCTTCGGAGCGATATGGACGTTATACTATACAGATGCCATGCTCTTCGGAGCTGGACGTTATTATATTACGCCCTCTTATGGGGGCATATGTGGCATATACTAGCCAGTCATCACGATTGGTGAATTACGTCAACATATGTCTAGCCTACACTTTTCATACGCACTAAGTTGTCCTCAACTTGCATTTCACTTAGCTGGTTAGTTCACCCTTGAGTTTTCACAGTATTTACTTTATGGCATGCTTCTATGTATCTTGTTAAGTCCCTCTGAGGACCTGGTCCCTTTCCAGGTGTAGTTGTTCATGAGTATTCGCAGGAGCGCAGATCCAGACTGGTCACTTATATTTCGAGGAGGTCTTCCCTCCGAGCCTCATGATTATTAGATATTGTACTTATATTGTATTTATCTTGTTTATTCTATATTCTAGTTCGGTAGTGGATTTATTTCCATCCGACTGTCATCTTGAGATACTTTATATTGAGATCTAGTTTCATAGATATTGGTTATTTATTTCTATTTGAGTTCTGTGGATGAGATTTAGATTTTACCCTGTGACTTGTGATAATTTTACCACTTGTGAATTATTATTCATTATACAGCGTACGCATGAGTTATGGTTTTCATATATTGGAGTTACCATATACATACGGCTGGCATACTTACGTGTTCTAGTCCTATGTATTTTGGGACTGGGGCATGACAGCACCAGACTGAGATGTTAAGACAGAGTTTGATGGCAGTTCTAGAGAGGATACCTGCCCCAGCACCTCCATCAGCTCAGACAGCTGGTACTGTACGATGGTTCCGCCAGATGGGTCCGGATACTTTTTCGGGCAACAAGACTGTAGAGGAGATCTCCGATTGGGTCGCCAATACAGAGATGCTACTAAAGGCTTCACAACTATATCCAGACCTTTGGATGACCGCAGTGAGGGCCCAACTAAAGGGCAACGCCCATCACTGGTGGGATTCTATTGAGCGTAGTGTAGGCAAGACCCAGACATGGGAACAGTTCTTAGAGTACTTCAATGCGATGTATTTTTCGCCTACAGTCAGAAATGCCATGTACTCCCAGTTCTTGCATCTAGAACAAAGGAATATGATTGTAGATGCATATGACACAGAGTTTAGCCGACTTAACATATTTGGTGCCGTCTTGATATCCAATGATCTAGAGAAGGCCCAGAGATTCCATCACGGCCTCACTTCCGAGTTGCAAAGGTATACCACCACTCAGGCGAGGATTTCTTAGAGCTAGTGCTTGAGCTAGTGCTTGAGCCAACTCTAGCCCGAGGTTCTAGAGCTAGTGCTTGAGCCGGCACAGTAGTCTTTGCAGCCATCCTTTCAAGTGCTGCTAGGAACTCTTGTCTCTGTTCTGCTGCTTGTTGTCTCTGCTCTGCAGCTAGTATGGTGGCCTGTTGTTGCTGTTCCTTCATTATCATCTGGAAGAATTGGAACAATTGTGCCTGGCCATCCTGCGGTGTTGATGATACTGAAAGGTTCCCATTAGGTGGAATGGAAAGTCAGATGGAACTTGATTGTGAATCTGTCCATCTGGTCCTGAAAGTCAAGGGTTCGTTGAGGTCTCTCCTTGAGTCTGATTATTGACTCCAGGGGTTGAGTCACCATCGGTGACAGTACATCCCTTCTGCATATCCATCTCTCTGTAGGTGATATACACAATATTTTAGAAGGAGTACATGAATCAAACAGAGATGTAAAATTTGTCGGCATAAAACATGGTCTCAGAAATATCTGCATAAAGCAGAGAAGCGTAAGGTAAGGTTTTAGAGTTGTCTGCGTAAAATAGAGACTCAAAGAAGTCAGCAAAATAGAGCTTCAAAACTGTTCGCGTAAAATAGGGCTTCAGAACTGTCTGAGAAAAGTCTGCGAAAAAAAAAGTTTTTCGTGCGTAAAGTCTGATGCATAAATTCTACGCTTAAAATCTAACATACGTTGTAGCGTAAAGTTGTTCGAAGATCTTTATATTTTTTCTCGGACGAATTTGTCAGTCAAATCAGTGATCCTGACATCTGACAGAGAATACTGCACGATGATCGAGATGATGGTTATGATGATGAATTTCACAGAGACCCAGGTCGTCATTTAATACAAAGTCATTTTTATGCTTCCAATGAGGAAGAAAAGTTGGCTTCTGCATATGCTATCTACAGTAATGAGTTTTACGCTCAAGATGAGATAAAATCAGATGCTAAGTCAAAAAGCTATTTCTGTACTGGGCTCGAGGCATATCTCTGCATTTAATGCACGAAATTTGGTTCTTAATTGGTTATGACTGAGAAAGCTAAAGCTAAGACTGTAATAATACGCTCACTACGCCTAATCAAGCTATTTATGCTGGGTTCAGGAATCATCAGGTTTACGCTGGATATTTACCTATGTGGCTTACATGTCAAGTCCTACGCAGGATTAAGAACATTATTGGAACGTGGTTAACAGTTATTATAACTGCAGTATAAAATAGGTAGTCTTCTACATAGCTTGGCCTTTACGCCAACAAGATAGTCATTTGGCTCTTACACCAACTTAAAAAAAATGGTTTTTGGCGTAAACTTTGGTTTTATCCAAACAGGGAATGGTTGATAGGAAGAATAAAGTTTAATCAAGTGTGGATGAGATCCTTATACTCTATTCCTATACACAGACTTGTTTGGTACAGTTACGTAACCAAGACAATATATCGAAGACCTGCATGGGCCACCACCAAAAATATGTCACGCCCCAGTCCCAAAATACGTAGGACTAGGAATACGTAACATGCCCAGTTGTATGTATACGAACTCCAATATCTGGAAACCATATACACACGTACGCTGTATATGAATATGTAAATCCATCAGTGGTAATATACTGTCATAACAAGTCACACAAATTCTATGTCTCATCCACAGCACAAATAATCAGTAGGAATAAACGCTGAATAATAACTGGATATCCAAAATGAGTATCAAGTCTGATAGTCGGGTGGAAACAAATCTACTACAAAACGACTATCCCGAGGTAGCAACAAAATCTCTAAACAGTGGTAACAAAATCATAGATATTCCGAGGGTAAGATCTTCTCAGTCTGGTAAGTAGCATCAGGTCCAGGACCGTACTCCTGTGGGTTCTCCTGCTCGTCCATATCTGGAAAGGGACCAGGTCCTCAGAGAGACATAACAAGATACATAAAAATATGCCAATAAGTACTGAAATATACACATCCAATGGGTCGCCTAACCATCTAAGTGAATGCAGTTTGAGAATAACTTTCCACCAAGTAGGCTATCTGGCTAAAATATGGGATTGACGTGACCCTCTTGGAGAATCAGAGGCCTCAAAGCATGTCGTCTTTTGAACGGCAGAGGCCACCAGTAATATATAGTGGTCATCATCACCCGTTTCTCCGGTGGAGAATTCGGGCATACAGGAAAAAGTGTAAAGGAGCCCAAATATTTTACTTATTGTTCTCCCCACCCCATGCTCTAAGCATGCCATATCCACGACACGATAAATCCTCTAAATAACTGGCAGGTCTACTAGCATACAAAATTTCTATCAGCAGTCATCCCTAACGCACGGCTTATACATACAGGCGGCCAACCCAATATGTAGTCCGAGAGCTATATGAGACTCACAAATCGTGTATCAACTGTGTCACGGCCAATAAACCAAATAATGCTCCATAATACTAGGGTGGTCTCATAAACAAGGTCCAATGCAAATACATAAATAAAATAGAATCATGCATCATTTGGAATATAAATAAGAGTACTGTGGCAAGGTATACTTGCTGAGTAAAAAGTCCTATATATTGCACGTCCAACAGTGTTTTAAGTTTTGTTGTAAGAAGAAGTGGGGTTTTGGGTTTGGGGTGTATTGCATGGATATATATATAGAAAATAAGATGCGGTAGAAAAACTTAGTGGTTAAGAAACTAAAACTACTGTCGCTGCTATTTTCTTTCTTTTTATTGGTTTCGATTTCGGTTGAGGGTTATTTAGTAATAGTGTTTAAGGAGTGGTGCAATGAGAAACGTACACGTGTAGATCAGAAAAGCAAAGCAAAGTTGAGTTTTGCTTATGTTGCTGATATTTTCTAAAGGATGTGGTTTTACGCGTGGTGAAAGGAATCTTAAGTGGTGAAGGATATTACGCAGGAGATTGCTTTTACGCGTAAAGAAAGGAATTAAGCAGGTTGGGTTTACGCGCAGTGAAAGAAAGAGTTTACGCGGAGTGGTTTTGCTACTGCCGTTGTTATAGTTACGCGCGGAGAAGGGAAGCAAGGTTTTACGCGTTGTTGCTGCTATTGTGGATTTTTACGTAGGGGAGTAGTATACCCGGGGTAATGAGCTGCTACTGATAAACTCTTTATTTTACGTGAGAAGGTGGTTTGTGGTTTTTGGGTTGGATCCAATAAGAAATTCAATTTTCTCTATTTAGCTCATAATTACTAATAATAAATAAATTACATACTAAATAATATAGAATACGATTTCAGAATTAGGGTTCTTACACCATCAGTTGGAAAGGTTGATTGCATTTCGTCCGTGATCGATTAGGTCATAAGGTTTCTCTGATACTTGGTTTTTAACTGAGTCAAATTCGTAGGTATTACGTTAGTGAACCGCTGAAAGCATGGCACTACACGATATACTTATTACATACTCGAATGATAGTCATTGTAGCAATTGCTACAAAAATATCCTAAATAATAAGTCAATACTCACACCCAAATATTATAGATTGTAGTATAACCAAAAATAATATATACAATTGAACTAGAGATCATAGGATCAATTTGAAATTTTCTAAACTCTTTCCACTAAGAAAAGTGGTAAAATCGAAAAGCCGTAAAAAGTTTTATGCGAGATAATGACACAATTATATCACAAAACTTTAGAATATGACTTATTTCATCGTAATTTAGGTTTCATAATTTTTTTATATTTTCTGGAATTTAATTTAAAAATTTTATAGCAAGAAAATTGGTTATTATGATTTTTCAATAATTAAGGACTAACTACTTAAAGACTTCTAGAAAATTCATAAGAAAGATCCTTTAGTATTTTTTGGCAAAATTAGGTTTTTAGGCTTCTAATAGTTTACTTAATTTTGGTAATTTATTGAATTTAATTGGAATTAGTATGAATTAATTAAGTTAAAATATTTAATAAACTAGAAATAAAAAGAAAAATATATAAAACCCACACCAAGCCCCACACAGCAGGTGGGCTCACACGTCAGCCACCCGCTGGAGTCAGCGGAACCCGCACATCAGCCAAAAGGGAGTAAGTGGAGGGCACCTACGTGGGTCTGCGTGCCGGGTGGAGTGAGTCGAGTAGCGCCCAACCCAACTCACTTGGGAGGCCACGTGGCGCTCTCGCTCATATCTGATCTAGGCAGAAAGAATGGGAAGCGTTTGATCGAGATGGTCCGAGTCCTAAAGGTACTTGGCTCATCTTTTGTCCAATATATATATATATATATATATATATATATATATATATATATATATATATATATATATGATTTTTCTAAACAATAAAACCCAGTTTTCTTAATTCCGTAAATTCCAACATCCTATAGCAAAGTTCTAGGAGAAATTTTAATCCCTTACTGATCAAATTTTCAGGTAAAATTTGTATAAGTTAATTTCCAAATGTCTAGTATTTAAATATATTTTATACAAAATTTAGGACAATAATTAGTATTTTATTAGGTTTTACCAATTTGATGCGTGCTTGCAGTTGCTTGTAAAAATCATAACTCGGAACCTAGATAAAATTTTTGATAAAAAGGTTTGGATCACAAATTCATTTTAGTTTAATAAATAATTTTCTTCAAAATTAATTCGTAGTTTTGCTTAGACAGAATTAATGGAAACCCAGCTTTTTGGTTGTCATAAACTGTTGATGAATTACACTAAAAATATTGTATATCCCTCATATAACCTCAAACTATAATTTTGAGCATACCATTAAGACTATATCAATGAAAACTTTAATTTTATGTTGATAGATTTAGATTTTATGATAGTTAAAATTTAAACCTAATATTGGCCTCGGTTTGCGTGCCAATGACTATACCTTAAACGTAGAATTTCTAGAATGGTAATTGCTAATTTGGGAACCAAAATTCTAGATTTTATAGTAACCCCTTAGGTGAATAGGATAGACCCTAGAATCTGGACTAACTAGCAAACATGTTGCCCATAGGGGTATTACGGTAAATATCTATGTCTAACATAAGTTGTTATTGTTCTTTGTATGTGTTGTGGGATGATTGTTTATTGATTTAGGGAAACTATAGATTAGTCAAGGAGTATATGTCAATTTTAATATCAACTCCGTCGAAAATTCAGGCAAGTATTCATAGATGATTTTATTATATTTAATGAGTATTGATATGTATATGTTTTATGTTTTCATCTTTTCGTTTATGTTCTATACTTTATCCTTATTTTTGTTCATTTCTTCATCACATGACTATGGCATGATTTTAGTTCTTATGTTATGCATGTTTACTTGTATTTGTAGAAGCATGAAAAATTATGCATGCCACATAAAGGTCATGTCTCCCATCAAATATGAAACCAAACCGCAGAGAAGTCATATGCGGTATGAACAACCAAGCCGCGAGGAAGCCCTATGTGGCCTAAAATAACCAAGTCGCAGAGAAGCCACATGCAACCTGATCAACTAAAGATATATAAGCCGCATAGTATACTCTATACGGCCTGAATAACCACAGAGTAGGGAGGCCGCATAAAACTCCCCTAACACGATGACTGTCAGACTTTGACACATCATTCATCATACTGAGATGCTTCGAGATTTGAGGCAACGACTCAGGAAAAGATAAAAGTCACATCATGTATTGATGGCCTTGACAGACGTGCCATGCCATGTGCCTATCCCTATGCGGCTATATGCCTATGCGGCCTCGTCATTATGCGGCCGGGGTGTCCATCCGACCAAGGCCAAACGAGAGCTTGTATGTTTCTATATGCCCATGCGGCCAGAGTGTCCAAACAACCAAGGCCAAACAAGAGCACACATGCGGCCTCGACTTTATGGGTCATCGTCCTCATGCGGACAGAGTGTCCATCCGACTAAGACCAAATAAGAGCACACATGTGGCCTCGACTCTATGCGTCCTCGTCCTCGTCCTCGTCCTCATGAAGCTAAAGTGTCCATCAGACCAAGGGCGGACGAGAGCACATATGCGTCCAGGACGACTATGCGGCCAAGAAGTTATGCGGCCTTCAAACTTGCAAGATCTTTCCGTTACAACCGAAGAGATCCTCACACAATTAGTGCAGATCGCGTGTCCAAAGGACCAGTTCGCGTATATAATGGTTCAATAACAACAATACCCCCCTTCATCGAGATTATATCAACCACATATGCCAACCAAGACTATGCGACAGCACTCCCGTAGTATGCAGCCGGTTACAACCGTATTCTATTGAAGGAGCCCCCATGCGGCCACCAAACAGAGGTATATGCGGCATCTATATCCCGTCAGTCTGTCGGCTATAAATAGCAGGATAGCATACCCATACACAGGGGCGATCAACAGGCACAGGAGAGAGAACAGAAAAGAGCTTCCTCACGACCATATCGGACCGTCAACGGAGTAAAAAAAGTCACTACAGCACTCAATCTTCATCATCACGTCCCATAATCAAAAATTGTACTTAGATTGTCTATCTAGGACCTCTTTGTACTTTCTTTAGTTTGTTATTAAAGCAATCCTAATTTAATGGCGAACAAGGTGGCAACTCTACTAGGGAGATCCTTCTCCTCTGATGAGAAAGTTGTGACGCAGTCTGATGCGGCTAAGATGGGTTCAACCCAGAAGATGCTGGTAGTTCGCTTCGACCAGCAAGCCTATGAGAAAATGCTCTCTGAGGGCGACGCTTCTCCAAGGCTGGCAAAGCCTAAGAAGATCCGCATAACGTGGGTTGCAAATGCCACTATGCCTTACCCAACTGCGGAGCATGCGCTCCCCATCTCTCTCTCTCTACCGCAGGGACCTCACATTATGTGTCTACTGCTTATGTGGCAGCTCCTTCCAATAAGAAGGGTGCTCAGCACCTAAAGACCTACAGGACATGGGTTGCAAAGGTCGCTGTACCTCACCCAACTGCGGAGCATGTGCTTTCTGTATCTCTCTATTGTTGAAGACGCTCGTCAGGCATCCACCCAGGTTATCTATGTCCATGCGGCATCCTTGTCTGACGTAGAAAATGCTCGGCACTCAAACTCTGGCAGAGAAAAATACTACGATGCCAGACGTTTGGGTTCTGATGCAAGTTCTATGCGACCAAGGAGGAGGCCGCATAAGAAAGAATATACGGCATCGATTGACAGCCGCAGGATCATGGTCGCATGCGGCTCCGTCAGCAGTAAAACCTTTATTTTTGACCGAATCTCATGCAGTGCTGATCCTATGTGCCATGCTGAGAATGGTAAAAATCTAAACTTGGACTCTTCGTATTGTGCACCTGTGCGTATAAGGACGAAGAGTCTAGGGCAGCGCGAGCTCGTCAATCTCAACCAACTGCTCATTCGGCTGACCGTCAACAGGCATCGCTGATTGTTATGCATGCCTCGGACGAAAAGCTATACAAGGTGAATTGATTTAAAATTTTGAAGAATACAAAAAAAATCAGTAAAAATAGGAATAATATTGGACTATAATTATTTTCTAGAGGAGATTATGATAGTTGGAGATCGTGATATAAAATTTATATGCGTATTTAATTCTTGAAGATGTTATATGGATTTAATTTAAATTTGGATATTGATAATTTGAAAAGTGAGAAAAGATTATAATAGGTTAAATTTTGATTGGAACAGTGGTTATCTTAACCTTGAAGTGATTGCGATGGATATGATTAGGATTTTAATTATCGCAAAAAGATTGTGATTGACTTGCCTTATGTACATGAAGGATTAACAAATTATGCCTTATTTTAATTTTGAGGACGAGATTATTTTTAAGTTGGCTAGATTGTAAACCCTCTCACCCAAAATTAGACCTAATTGGCTTAGACAGTGAGACTGAGACTAGCTTGAATCCAATTAGAAATAGAACACGGTATTTTTATTTAATTATACAATATTTGTACCATTTGGCGTACCTTACCATTGCTTCGATAATTAGAGCACTTCACTAGCCATTGCCTTCCTACAAATTTTATACCCTTATCCTAGACGTGACCATCCTCCACTCTGACCTTTATACAACTTATAATTAAGCTTCCTTGTGCTACATTTTGGTCTCGCAACACATCGTCCACTCCTTTAAACCTAGCCTTGCATTTTAAACAATGCAAATCTTATACCATCATTGACTTTCTACCGTGGCTTAGTTTTAATTCCGAGGACAAAATTTTTATAAGTTGGGTAGAATGTAAAACCCGTAATCCTAAAAACCATATTAATCTATTATTAATTGAATTATAGTAATTATGAGCTAATTAGGAGAAATGGATTTTATTTAATTTTTATTTTAGGTGTTTATGTATTTAGGGAATTTATGGAGCCATTATAAATTTTTCCTAATTTATTTCATGTAGGAGATCCTTTGGACAGTTGCTAGCTTAATGGTGTGCACAAATATAATTTTTTGAATTTTTCTATATATATATATATATATATATATATATATATATATATATTAAATAGAAATGGGAAAAGAAAGGAAAAACAAAAATAAATTAATAATGGATCTAAAATCCAGTAACCGTAACAACCCAAAACCCAACCCTAATACCCACCTACCCGCTACCCCCATGAGCCAACCCGCACCCGCCCGTGTAGAATTGTAGCAGCAGTCGCATACAGAGAAACACCCCCCCCCCCCCGTGGTTCATTCTCTTTCCCTCTCCTATATATACTGCTCATTCGACCAAAACCCTAACCCTAAGGCATCATCTTTCCATCTAGACCGAGAGAGCGCCGCCCTCGACCAGGGACCGCCTCCCTCAGCCACCTCCAGCCACCGAAAACTGACCCCGACGACCACGACCCCGCGCACAACCGCGCGTGACAGTTTGGACAGCAACTTACCTGTGTTCAAGGCCTGTCTCCCGTCACCTCGTCAACCAAACTCGACCCCGTCTTTACCGATACGTTCACCACTTAATCACCTTCAATATCTGTATGATAGTTGACCTCGAACAGCGCGTAAGCCTAGACAAAAATAACATCCAAGTTGACGAAAAAGACGACTTTTGGGTATCACAGAAAACTGTGGTGACTACCTATGTTCCCGGATTCGTATCTCCCACCACAGAGATCCAAATTCGATTTTTCTTTTTGGTATGCGGAGACCACTTGACCTAGTTTAATTTTTGTTAATTATATTAATTTATTAACTGTTGTATGTAGAATTAAATTCGTTGAAAATTCCTGAAAACCTACTTTTCTAGATTTCCAAAAATTACGAAACGGAGCACGCCCCGCCAAACGGGACCGTCCCGTCATGTACCAAGTGTACCAAAAGGTGCACACAGCGTACTCGGACATGTGAGAGTTCGCAGAAACTGATTTGGATGCGTGTGCACGTCGGAATCAGCCCGCATCCGCGGATAATCTCTCCGTATTGTAACTTTTGTAAAAGCCCTACGCATTTTGTGCACGCTTGTCAGATTGCAACAAAACTTGCGCCACTGGACTCGTGGTAACGCGTTGGTCCTGTGACCCAATTTTCACTCAATTCTGAGATAGTTGACCAAGTCGCCAATTGGCGGGCTCACGGTTGACTTTTTAGGCGAAATTATGTTCGGCTCATCGAAATTCACATTTGGACATACCATTGAGTTCGTACTGACATTTAGAGTTTGTTTGACCTATAATTTGTCTCATTTAGAGACTGTTACCCTTGGCACGCTTTTCGGTGCAAAGTGGGCCACAAGTAGACCCCACTTTGATCCAAAATTACCGTTTTGCCCCTGTGTTCAAATTGGACGAAAGGGAAGTGCTTTCTAGCTATTTTGCTTATTCTGGGAATGTTGATGATGTCTATTTCAGCATCCAAAGACATTTATTCTGAGGCCATAGCTTCTGATCCTGTGTGTTTGACATCTGGACATTATATTTTGTAACTTCTTGCCAGGCAAGTATACCTTGCCTTGTTGTACTGTTTAAATTCAGTTATATATTTAGTTACATGTTTATTATTTTAGATTATATAACTGTGTGCGTCCGAGAGAGACTCGGGTGCAGTCAACGGAGGCGTTGACGTTAGGATTTATGTCTGACCTAGTGTCTAGTAGACCCACCTAAAGTTGTGGAGTTATCGGTATAACTCCCCAGGCCTTGACACATTTCTTACACGTATTGTGAGTCTCATGTAGGGCACGGACTTGCGTATATGGTTGGCCACCTGTACGTGTTGGTCGTACAACGGATAGGGTATAACTGCTAATAGTGATGCATGTTAGAAGACTTAGCAGTTATTAGTAGGCGGAGCATAGATTGTCGTGATACGATGGCCCGATCCTTATCCTTGTTTGGTTGTAAGGTTGGGCTATTATTCTAGCGATAGAGTATGAGCCAGAGTTACGACGCCCCAGCGTAGTAGCTGAAGCGTGTTGTGGATACAACATGCATAGATCATTGGGCGGGGAGGACGACTAGTAGGCGTATGGGACACCCACCTCCTTTATACAGATACCACACTCGACGGAGTAATACAGACGTTATTATTTATACAGATACCATGTTCCCTAGAGTATTGGACGTTACTTGGTGATTTTACAGATACCTCATTCTTAGGAATGATGGACGTTACTGATACCACACTCTAGAGAATGTTGGACGTTATTATATTCCTGCGCCCGTGTTATAGGGGGCATATGTGGCATATACTAGCCAGTTGTCACGATTGGTGAATTACGTCAGCATATGTCTAGCCTACACTTTCCCATACACTCAAAGTTGTCCTCACATTGCATTCACTTAGATGGTTAGCGTACCCTTTTATTTATTCAATATTTACTTTATGGCATGCTTCTATGTATCTTATTATGTCCCTCTGAGGACCTGGTCCCTTTCCAGGTGCCGCTGTTCTTGAGTATTCACAAGAGCGCAGATTCGGATGGTTACATATGTTTCGAGGATATCTTCTCTTCGAGCCCGTGATTGTTAGCTGGTATTCTTATATTATGTTGGTTGTGTTGTACTTATATTGTAATTGCTTTTATATTCGAGTTGGTAGTAGATTTGTTTCCATCCAACTATCATCTTTAAATACTTTGTATTGAGATCTAGTTTCATAGATATTGGTTTTATTTATATTTGATTTTCGTGGATGAGATTTAGATTATACCCTGTGACTTGTGATAGATTTATACCACTTGTGGATTTGATATTCATATTACAGCGTACGTATGGGTTTGGTTTCCATATATTGGAGTTGTCATATCCATGCGGTTGGCATGCTTACGTATCCTAGTCCTAAGTATTTTTGGGACTGGGGCGTGACAACACATTCCCGACACAACTCCTCCCCTCGGGGTAAAACTACCTAGGAAAGCACCTGAGCCTCTGGTCATTCACCTTCGTAGACCGAATCGATCACTGAAGGAAGATTCGGCACCTACTATGACTTCTGAATCCCTTGTGGTAAAGCTGCACGGGGAACCTCTGAAGCCATCGTTCGCACTAGGAGTAGAGCTCAGGAAAGATAAACTGGAGGAGTACATGGCTGCTCGTGCTAACGTCCCTTCTCTCGATGATATAATTCCAAAAGATAAGATACCTTATTTATCAATAAAGGGCTATCTTTGAACTACCCGGATGTTGCACATCTCAGCGCATTATATTCCCTAGAGTATGATCTAGGCCTGCAACTACATACACAGGTAACTACTACCTATGCAGTAAACCAGATCCTCCCTAGCCAAAGTTCCTACTTTACGGTTCAAACAAGGAAGAGGGGATACAAACTCATCATCTTTGATAGAATAGAAAGTCCCCAATCCTTTATCCGAGAGGAACTGGAACCAGAGCTCGATACCAAAAATATATCATTTTATTGGTACAGTTCTCAAACAAAGAACCTCATCCAGGAGTTGGGATACGATCTGAAAGCCACAAAGGGCTTGAATTATGACAAAGGCCGACGGCTGCCTCTGCGACTGTGGGCTCATGCAGGCAAGTCCAAGGATTACTATTATAAGACAAGACATGTATTAGGGTACGTCATGCCTCCCATAATCCCTAAAGCTTCGAAGAAAGAAGATAATTCATAGTCACACTCTTCAGAATCCTCCATATGGGACTCCAACACCAGTATCGGAGACCTCTTTAGACAAATATTGTTTGTCAACATGGCATCAGCTAACCGTGAGGAATACAATAAGGACTCACCAGAACTCTTTGATATAGAACCGTGGGCCCAGCGCTTAGACTCGCAATGGGAGCAATATTTCGAGCAGCGAGAACCTCCTATCGAAGACGAGGTCGTGCAAGTCGACCTGGGCGAAGAATCTGCCCTAAAACCTATATTCATCAGCAAAAGTTTATCTGGTTAAGATCGTGAATCCCTGTTACAACTAGTACGGGAATATATCAATGTCTTTGCCTGGAGCTATGAAGATATGTCGGGTTTGGACCCTCTGATCGCGGTCCACAGGCTCGACATCTTGCCGAACGCTAAGCCAGTGAAGCAACTGCAATGGCAGTTTTGGCCCGATGTCATGAACGCCATCGAAGCTAAAGTAAACAAACTGATAGCTAGTACCTTTATCTATGAGGAATAACATCCCGATTGGGTGGCCAACATCATGCCAATCGTCAAAAAGAATGGAAAGATCCGAATCAGCATCAACTTCCATAATCTTAACACGGCATGCCCAAAATACGAGTTTCCTCTTCCGATCACAGACATAATAATCTATAACACATGCGATTTTGAGTGCATGTCCTTCATGGACGGTTTCTCGGGTTACAATCAAATCAAGATATTTTTCAACGACTAAAAGTATACGTTATTCTGAACGTTATAGGAGTATACTGCTATACAGTCATACCCTTCGGACTAAAGAATGAGGTACTACATACCAGCGAGCTATTAGCACCATCTTTCATAAATATCTGCACAAAACAGTAGAGGGCTACGTTGATGACATCGCTGTCAAAAGTTGCTTCAAAGATGATCACCTTCAGGACTTGAGGACCGTGTTTGACCTAATGCGTGTACACCAACTCAAGATGAATCCTACCAAATATAAACTCCTTCGACCAAAATTAGGCCTACTTAGCTTAGATAGAGAGACTATGGCTAGTTTAAATCTAATTAGCAAAATAGAATACTGTGTTTTAGATAATTTTATAATATTTATACCACTTAGTGCACCTTACCGTTGCTTCGATAATTGGAGCACTACACTAGCCATTTTCTTCCAATAAATTTTACACCCTTGTCCTAGATGTGCCAGTAATCTATTCGAACCTTTGTGTAACTTATAATTATGCTCTCTTGTGCTACATTTTAGTCGTACAATATTCATCGCAGATATTTATATTTAATTCTAAATAAATCTAACTTTGTATCCTTATGCGTTCCAATCGAAATTGGAGACACAATCTTGACCCATTTTATACAACCCAAATTATAATAATATTCTATTCTGAGTCCTCTACGTCCATGATACTTGTGTCCCACCTAATTTTAGCCCCCATGTACTTCTAATTAATTTTAGAACACCATCTATATTAATTTTAATTAAATTAATCTATTTTTTATCTTTGTGCAATTTTCTAATTGTTTGGCACTTTTATGCAAAAGTGCATTGAGGTGTCCACACCATTGGACACAACACATGAAGAAACCCATTTTTGCTTTTATGTAAATTTTCCCCATAATTTTTGGAGTGTATAGCACTCAAACATCACCCTCTCATCAATTCCTAGCCATGCATTTCAAACCATGCAATCCTAGCCCTCCAAATATTTTCATGTGAAGCCAAGCCCATCCCAAGGATGTTGAGCGGCCCAACACCCTAGGTCAACCTCAAAACCCTACTTTCCTACATGTATAAATATTCTTTTTCCTATTTCACTCAACCCAAACCTAACTAGCCGAATACCAACTTCCCCCTCCCATCTACTGTTCATCCCCTTCCTCCCTGTCAACCCCTCGCCGGAGCCTAGACCTCGCCGGAGCCCGATCTCCTCCGCCAGTACCACTTCCTGTTCTCCACCTTCCACCAGACTCCTCCTCGACACCACGCTCACCCGAGGGGTCCCGTCGAGCAGTGCACCGAGCCACCATGCCTTCCCACTGCTCACCGCCAGCACCTCTCCTCCCATCTCAGATCCCGACCTCCTCTTCCCCCGTATGTCAGCTACACCACCATCACCACCACCGTGCATCATGTTCGTCGAACACCACCATCGTCTCATCTTCCTCGACTCCCTCTGCCAGACTCGACCATGATGCCCCGCACAGCCTGCCTCAACTGCTCACCGCCTGCCGACTTCCCTTATCATCCCGCTCAACTGAGCCACCAATGCCGCGGCCATCCCAGCCTGACTCGACCCTGAGACCACCGCCACTGCCACCCTCTTCTTTTTCCTCCTCTTTCTGGCCATTAAATCCGACTGCACCTGCCTGAAGCCGACCCTGACTGCATCTGAGCCCTCCCGCACTCGACTGGACGCCGCTGATCCCGTCGACTCCCCAGTGAACCCACCGACCGCTTGAGCACGTATGCTCACCATCGTTCCCCTCCACGCCTAAACTGCCAGCAGGCACCTCTCCTTCCCACGATACCCTCTTCTTCTTCCCAACTTTCCGGTCGTCATCCCGAGCCACCCCGGCTAACACCACCACCACCTCTCCACTATATCCTCTCCCTTCCTCCCTGAGCAGTACCTCTCTGACCACCCTCACCTCTCGCAGGACTCCCCTTGACCTGTCGGAGTCAACACAGCCACCACCATGACCCGTCGCCATAGCACCCCGGCTTTGCCCTGTCCTCCTCCTCGCCTGAGTTCTTCTCTGGCAGACTTTAATCATCATCATCATCACCATTGTCATCAACCTAATCACCTTCATCAACATCACCAATCATCACCATCATCATCCCCAATGGTCATCCCTATTATCATCACCATCACCATCATCATCACCATCACCATCATTACCAGCATCATCACCATCATCGTCGTCATCGTAGACCCGTCACCCTCGCTGAAGATGACCTGCAGTAGTTACCCCCGATCCTTGTGCCCGTGTACACTAACCCCGAGGACCCTCGGATTTTTCTGCGAGACTTCAGGAGTAGGTTATTGGTACTACGCAGCTTTCTTGCCAGGCAAGTATACCTTGCCAAATTGCTTACAGTACTTTGCATGCTTATTATATTTCTGTATATTCATTGCATGTGTATTTTCTTTTATTTATTACTATATATTATATATGTTGACACACACCTGACACTTAGTATCATGAGAGAGGAGGACAATCAGTAAGCGTATAGGCTATAACTACTATGGTAAACCATAGTATCTAGCACGTACTACGGTAGTGTGTTGCGCTGGTCGCTACCCTCACGGTATATCAATTTCCGATGTACCTGACGTGTGTGTGAGTTATGAGATTAGATAGAGTAGCCTACCCTTGTCCATACGTCGAAAAGTTATCCTCATTATGTATTTCATATAGATTGTCTTGTACAGTGTACATATATATTTTCTACCTATTATGCAAGTTTACTTTATTCAAATTGGCATGCTTCTATGTATCTTGTTACGTCCCTCTGTGGACATGGTCCCTTGCCAGGTATAGATGACCAGGAGTATCCGCAGGAGTACGGGTCAGGACCTGACGCATTATTCTAGTTTAGTTATTTCTTTTTCTATGACTTGTTGTGTGGATGAGATTAGTATATCTGTGACTTGTGATCGTATATATACCACATGTGAGTTAATATTCATATTACAGCATACGTGTATATTATGGTATCCATATATTGGAGTTGCCATATACATACGACTGGCATGCTTACGTATTCTTAGTCCTACGTAATTTGGGACTGGGACGTGACATATTTTTTGTGGTGGCCCATGCAGATCGAGAGTATATTGTCTTGGTTACGTTACTGTACCAAGCAAGCCTGCAATTAGGATTAGAGTATAGGATCTCATCCATATGTGACTATGACTCACCTTCCTTCTAATCTGTTCTATTTAAATAATTGCATCCTGCTTGATTCATGTGCTTCCTTAATAGCTCCTTGAGTATAGCCTTTTGCTAGAATATAGGAATCCTTGTTGTTAGGATGATAATTAGGGTAACATTCCTACTAAGGATACAACTAGAATATTGACACATCACTAAGTTTAAAATACCTAGTGAACCCTAGCATCCAATACCTATAAATTGATTGACCATTATCCCTTGATAATTAGAGATGACTTGAGAGTGGTATAGATACTACTAGGGCTAGTTAGAAATTTGACCATATTGTTTGTCCCTAGTATTGAGGAACCAATAGAAATTCAAGGTTGAATATTAGGACTAAACCTAACTTTCATAGTGAGATAGTATTAGAGCACTATAAATTTATATTATTGTCTTGATATTAGCAGAATAGTACCTTAGTGAACCAAGAGGAATGGGTACAATACTTTTTCCTTGATCATACCTCGAACACAGAGATTAGCATACAACCTTTACTTAGGAAACCATGATATTATCTAGAGTCTCCCTATTTAATTTTATCTCTTGTTCCTCTGAAACCTTAGCGCTCTCTATTTGTGTGACAACTAAAATTTTTTCCTTCATCTTTTAATTTGTGCCACATAATCCTTCTGATTGTAGGCCAAGAGATTTTCTTTTGTGTGTTAGGATATATAGTTTGCTAGGATTATAGTTGTAATCTTGAATTTTGAATTTCTGTGCTATGTAGTTAGAACTTGATAGTTGACTTATTCTTTTAGATTATGAATTGATGATTATTCTTTAGTTTTAAATCACATAATTTGTACCCATATCTCCATATAGATTATACCTTCTTTCATCTTAATCCAGCGTACTTATATTTTCTACCTCGACTTATGCTGCTACTATATCCTAGTTTTGTAAGCTTATTCTTTTATCGAGATTGTTCATGACATATGTGTTATTATGGATGCCTACTAATATATTGTCTAAATCAGAATCAGTGTATTATGGTCTAGCTAACCTTAGTGCGCTTGGTTCGCTCTTCGCATGACTACTTTACGTGGATTGAGATATATAGTTGACTAGTAGACGAATATACTTGCCCTTAGACATCTCCGAACACATCTCATCGGTTACATAACTGTACTAAAATGAGCATGTGAATAGGTATTTACCAAAATAGAATTTCAATCCATAACTGTCTTGACAACTCTCCTATTGAATTCTTTGATCGCCTTAAACCCCGTACTTGTATTCTATCACCTCCTCCTTGAATTCCTTATTATTGTTCTCCGTCTTCCCCTATTCTGGAATGACAAAACCTCATGCTTGGTATAAGTTTGATACACGGAGAATACTAGATATACCCCATAGGCAATCGCATAACTTGGTGACTATTTTTCGTAATTAAGGGAATATCGCATATGAGATATTTTGTGTGTTAAAACTTTTGAGGATTGAATAACGTGATTAAATAATTTGAGGAAGTCTTTCTTAAATGTATAAGCCTTGTGTGATAGATGTGTAAATTTTAAGTTGGGTTGCATGGTCAATTTGAGGTGAATTCCTTTTAGATTGTGATCAAGTAAGATTAGATTGAGAGGTTCAAGTCATTTTAATTTTGAGAAATTTTAGAAGAAGGATTAAGATTATGGGAATTTAATGAATTTTAAAACCTTGATATTGTGGACCAAATATTTATACTTGAGCATATGATTTAAATTTTGAATATTGAAGGTTGAATCATCAATTTAGACTTTGAGGATAAATATAGAAACCTAGACTTGAACAATTGGTGAATTAGATTTAAAATTTCACAATTTGAGGCTTTAAATTAAAAGTTAACTTTTGATTGTTGGATCACCTATTCGAAATATTGAGGACGAGAATTGAGTTTAAATTTGAAGAGTACAAAATTCTTAAGTAGAGAATAGGAATAAGATTTGATTAGAATTGTTATTGTTCAAAGTCTAGAGGATATTATGATAGCTGAAAATTATAATACAAATTTTGATATGGGAAATCATATAGATTTGAATGAGATTCGAATATTGTTATTTAATTTTTTTTTGGAAGAGATTGCAATAGAATTTCCTTATGTACGAATGTGAAGGATTTAAAAAATTATGCCTTATTTTAATTTTGAGGACGAAATTATTTTAAGTTGGGTAGATTGTAAACCCCCTCGACCAAAATTAGGCCTACTTGGCTTAGATAGAGAGACTAGGGCTAGTTTAAATCCAATTAGCAAAATAGAACATTGTATTTTAGATAATTTTATAATATTTATATTACTTAGTGTACCTTACCGTTGCTTCGATAATTGGAGCACTACACTAGCTATTTTCTTCCAATAAATTTTACACCATTGTCCTAGACGTGCCAGTCTCTATTCGGACCTTTGTGAAACTTATAATTATGCTCTCTTCTGCTACATTTTAGTCGCACAATATTCGTCGCAGACGTTTATATTTAATTCTAAATAAATCTAACTTTGTATCCTTGTGCGTTCCAATCGAAATTGGAGACACAATCCAGACCCATTTTGTGCAACCCAAATTATGATAATATTCTATTCCGAGTTCTCTACGTCCATGACACTTGTGTCCCACCTAATTTTAGTCCCATGTACTTCTAATTAATTTTAGAACACCATCTGCAATGATTTTAATTAAATTAATCCAATTTTCATCTTTGTGTAATTTTTCAATTGTTGTACGCTTTTATGCAAAAGTGCATTGAGGTATCCACACCATTGGACACAACACATGAATAAATCCATTTTTGCCTTCATGTAAATTTTCTCCATGATTTTTGGAGTATGTAGCACTCAAACATCACCCCCTCATCAATTCCTAGCCATGCATTTCAAACCATGCAATCCTAGCCCTCCAAACATCCCAATGTGAAGCCAAGCCCATCCCAAGGATGTTGACCGGCTCAACACCCTAGGTCAACCTCAAAACCCTACTTTTCTACATGTATAAATATCTTTTTTCCTATTTCACTCAACCCAAACCTAACTAGCCGAATACCAACTTCCCCCTCCCATCTACTGTTCATCCCCTTCCTCCCTGTCAACTCCTCGCCGGAGCCCAGACCTCGCTGGAGCCCGATCTCCTCCGCCAGCACCACTCTCTGTTCTCCACCTTCCACCAGACTCCTCTTCGACACCACACTCACCCGAGCGGTCCCGCCGAGCAGTGTACCGAGCAACCACGCCTCCACGTTGCTCACCGCCAGCACCTCTCCTCACATCTCAGATCCCGACCTCCTCTTCCCCCGCCTGTCAGCCACACCACCATCACCACCACCGTGCATCCTGTTTGTCGACCACCACCATCGTCTCATCTTCCTCGACTCCCTCCGCCAGACTCGACCACGACGCCCCGCGCAGCCCGCCTCAACTGCTCACCGCCTGTCGACTTCCCCGTCATCCCGCTCGACTGAACCACCAACACTGCGGACATCCTAGCCCGACTCGACCCCGAGTCCACCGCCACCACCACCAACTTCTTCTTCCTCCTCTTCCCGGCCATTAAATCCGACTACACCTGCCTGAAGCCGACCCCGACTGCACCTGAGCCCTCCCGCGCTCCACTGAACGTCGCTGATCCCGTCGACTCCCCAGTGAACCCGCTTACCGCCTTAGCACGCCAGCTCACCGCCGTTCTCCTCCACGCCTGAACCGTCAGCAGCCACCTCTCCTTCCCATGATACCCTCTTCTCCTTCCCGATTTCTCGGTCGTCATCCCGAGCCACCCCGGCTAACACTACCACTACCTCTCCACTCTGTCCTATCCCTTCCTCCCTGAGCAGCACCTCCCTGACCACCCTCACCTCTCGTCGGACTCCCCTTGACCCGCCGAAGTCAACACAGCCACCACCATGACCCGTCGCCATAGCACCCCGGCTTCGTCCTGTCCTCCTCATCGCCTGAGTTCTTCTCCGGGAGACTTTAATCATCATCATCACTATTGTCATCAACCTAATCACCTTCACCAACATCACCAATCATTACCATCATCATCCCCAATCATCATCACCATCATCATCACCATCAACATCACCAATCATCACCATCATCACCAGCATCATCACCAGCATCGTCGTCATTGTGGACCCGTCACCCTCGCTGAAGATGACCTGCAGCAGTTACCCCCGATCCTCGTGCCCGTGCACACTAACCCCGAGGACCCTCGGATTATTCTGCGAGACTTCAGGAGCAGGTTATTGGTACTACGCAGCTTTCTTGCCAGACAAGTACACCTTGCCAAATTGCTTACAATACTTTGCATGCTTATTATATTTCTGTATATTCATTGCATGTATATTTTCTTTCAGTCATTACTATATATTATATATGTTGACACATACCTGACACTTAGTATCATGAGAGAGGAGGACAATCAGTAGGCGTATGGGCTATACCACTCTGGAAAACCGTAGTATCTAGTACGTACTACGGTAGTGTGTCGCACTGGTCGCTACCCTCGCGGTATGTCGATTTCTGGTGTCGCGCTGGTCGCTATCCTTGCAGTATATTGATTTTTGATGTCTCTAACGTGTGTGTGAGTTGTGAGATTAGATAGAGTAGCCTACCCTTGCCCATACGTCGAAAAGTTGTCCTCATTATGCATTTTATATAGATTGTCTTGTACAGCGTACTTATATATTTTCTACCTATTATGCATGTTTACTGTATTCAAATTGGCATACTTCTATGTATCTTGTTACATCCCTCTGAGGACCTGGTCCCTTGCCAGGTATAGACGACCAGGAGTATCCGCAGGAGTACGGGCCAGAATCTGACGCATTACTTTCTGCCGAGGAGGTCTTACCTTCTGAGCATCTTTGATTATCTCTAGCGATGGATCTCTTAGCTAATACTCTTATATCATCATCTTATTTTATATTAGAGATTTTATATTCCTCTCTCATTTTAGTTTTGGATGTAGTCTTTGGTAGTAGATTTGTCTCCACCCGACTATTATTTTGGATTATTCAGACTCATTATTCTAGTTTAGTTTTTTTTCTATGACTTGTTGTGTGGATGAGATTAGTATATCTGTGACTTGTGACCGTATATATACCACAGATGAGTTAATATTCATATTACAGCGTACATGTGTATTATGGTATCCATATATTAGAGTTGCCATATACATACGGCTGACATGCTTACATATTCCTAGTCCTACATATTTTGGGACTGGGGCGTGACACCAAATCCTTCCTGGGAGTCTCCAGCGGCAAGTTCATGGGCTTTGTCATAACTTCGAAGGGTATCCAAATTGACCCTGACAAGACCAAAGTGATCCTTGAAATGCATCCGCTGAAGAACCTCAGAGAACTTTACGGCCTTCAAGGGAGACTGGCATACATCAGAAGATTTATAGAAAAAAAATTTAGATGTTGTCAGCTATTCACCCAGCTCATGAAGAAGGGAGTCTCATTTGTCTGGGACGAAGAGTGCCAAAATACCTTCGATGACATCAAGGAATACCTCATGAACCCTCCGGTGTTGGTAGCCCCTGTAGTAGAAAAGGCCTTTTCTGCTCTATGTACCAGCAATGGATCACTCTCTGGGTACTTTGCTAGCCCATAAGAGTGACAAAGGTCATGAGCAGGTCAACTACTATCTCAATAGGATGATGGTCGGTACGGAGCACAGATACAATACCGTCGAGAAGTAGTGCCTTGCTCTGGTCTTCGCTATCCAGAAAACTTGGCATTACATAACGGGACAAATGATCCATGTGATCTCATGGGTCAACCCCCTCAGAGTCCTCATGACCAAACCCGGGGCACTCAACTCCCGCTTGGCTATGTGGGAAATACACCCGTCACCATACGATATGGTATTTGTTCTACAGAAGGCGGTCAAAGGTCAAGCATTAGCCGACTTCCTGGTCGTCTATCCAGTGCCAGAAACCTCCAAGCTTTACGAGGAGATCCTGGACGAAGTGGCAGACTCCAATATGACAAAAATAGAAGCAGTTTGGCGGGTGTTCTTCGACGGTGCTTCAAGAACGGGGCCCAAGGGTGACACCATTGCTGGAGTCAGGATCGTGCTGACCTCCCTCGATAATATGGTTATAAATAGTGATTTTCTCTCACATAGCCATGCTCCAATAATGTGGCAGAGTATAACGCCCTCGTTATTGGACTCATGTTCATTAAGCAAGTAAGAGCCGACTATCTAGAGGCTTACGGTGACTCTAAGTTGATCGTTAGTCAGGTCCGGGATGAGTACGAAGTCTGGCATGAGGATTTGATTCCCTACCACAAAGCCGCACTCCGTATAATCTCCACCTTCGGGGGGTTCTTCATATAGCACATCCCTCGACTATAAAATATCGAGGCTGACGCCCTTCCCGGTCTCGCTGCCTCCTATGTCGTACCTACCAATACTCACTAGTTGATCACCGTGGTCAGCCAAGAGCTAGTCAGCCCAAAAAATAATCCTTGCATGTGTCTAAGCTATGCCGCAGAGGCAGAAACTGGCATTCAAGACTGGAGGCTCCCGTTTATCGACTACTCGACTATGTAATCTATAGAATCCTCCCTGAAGACCCGACGGAAGCTACTTTCATCAGAAGACGTTCCCTCTGATTCTACTACGACATGGCTACTAAAACGTTGTATCATCTTTCGTATGATGGACTTCTGCTATGGTTCCTATCGGATACAGAAATCAAATAGGCACTTCGGGATGCCCATGACTGCGTTTGTGGTCTCCACCAACCTGGTCCTAAGCTACAGGATCGTCTCAGGCGTTTGTGCTACTACTGGACAACGATGGTAGCAGATATCGTCAACCACGCCAAGAAGTGTAGGATGTGTCAGATCCACGCTAACTTCATCCACCATCCCTCAGAGTTCCTACATCCAACGGTAGCGTCCTGGCCATTCGAGACGTGGGGAATGGATATAATTGGACCGATTAGTCCACCTTCGTCGAAGGGATATCGGTTCATCTTGGTCATCATCGACTACTTTTTCAAGTGGACAGAAGTTGTTCCGCTCGCTGAAGTAAAGACGTCAAACATGATCAGCTTTATCAAGCATCACATTATATATCGCTTTGTCTTGCCACGAAGGATCATCCACGACAATGGTCCACAGTTTGTAAGCCATAATTTTTACCTGTTCTGTGATAAGAACCAAATTCAGAATGTAGCATCAACTGCTTACAACCCAGCGATAAATGGACTGGCTGAGGGTTCAACAAAAATATTATCAAGCTCCTAAAGAATTTGTGTCATCTAACAAGCATGACTAGGATGAGAATCTAGGTGAATGCCTCTGGTCCTATCACACAACACTCCGGATGCCAACTAGTAGCACGCCATTCTTCTTGGTCTACGGAAGTGAAGAGGTCCTCCCTCCCCCCCCGAGGTCCAAATTCCTTCGCTCTGAGTGGCTCTCCAACCGGCTAACCATCGATGATAATCACCACCGACAGATACAAGAGTTGGAAGCTCTCAACGAGAAATGCCTCTTATCTCAACAATGTATTGAGCTGTACCAAATGTGCCTCTCAGGAGCTGTCATGACCCGTACCCGGATATTTGGGCATGAGTACGTGGTTACGCCCAGCCTACACCACAAAATCGGCAGTAGAACGCTGTCTGGGCCATTTTTAACTACATCTTAATAATATAATATGGTACCTGTCAATCATCTCAACTCCAAACGGAGAAGCAATATGGTATCTCACAAGCATATCAAATCTCAATCATAATACAAACTAAGAAAAGATAATGCACGAATGGAATAGCGAAGGAGAGTATAAGGTACAATCCACAATATGAAATAATAGTACATCTGTGAATCTCCTCAAAAATAATAGTCTAATACAAGAATCACTAAACAAAACTAGACCTCCTCAGTCACTGGTAATATGTCCTCCTGCTCTAGGGGAGTATCCTCTAAAGTCTCACCCTCCTGAGGGCCGTAATATATGGGACACAGCTCCTCTAACCAATCATCTGGGAAAAATATATCCAGTCAGGATTGGAGCGAAGTACATACCTCTGAAAACAGTTCCAATAACATAATAGAGAATATATAACAAGCAATAGAAAAAGGATACAAGATGCAAAAGTAGAAAGAATATACAATACAAGTAAACAGGCAATAAGCACAATAAGAACTGAAAGTAAAATACAAGAATAACTGCAAGTAGAGAACAAGAAATACTAACTATGTGTTTTAGAGTATAAGTTTGTTATGTGATCGGCTTAGGTTGCACATGAGGTATAAAGATAACTCCATTATACGTGAGGTGTATCATCAACATGCACATGAGATCAAGAGGGCTTTGATCACATAACCAACTCCTACTCCCCCTTCACCAACCAATACTCATGGATCCAATCACGACACGTTACGTACATGATCACGATAGTCACACTAGCACACAAAATAGTGGATGCACAAGAAGCACATAAAATCAATACCCGATGCACATGATGAAATATATGTCTTTGGGTACCTGTTGCACACGGTAGGGGATAACACCTCCTGACGGGATCCATATAGTACCAGTCCATGAAATCACTATGTCGGGAATCAATGTATACTAATATAGAACATGCATATATATAATATTATGAATTAAAAACATACAGAGAAATGTACTTGCCTGAAGTCCTGAACAAAGTGTGTCTCTCGATGCCCAAGCTGGTGCCTCACAACCTATATATGGTATGTCGCATCAATACAAGGTTCAATAATGAAAATAACTGATGTTGATGCAATTCTAGGTCGATATGCCATTTCTAAGTCAAACTAATGAATTCTAGGTTGCAAGAGTCTAATGCTAAGTCACTAAGTCGATATACTATGAAACTATGCTAAACTAGCTAAGCTAACACACCACAGTACATTCAAAGAGGCGTATCCTAAGATACACAGGTTTTCTAATATGAACATAGTTTTTATATATATATATATATATATATATATATATATATATATATATATATATATAAGTCAAATATAATAATAATATCTCAAAATAATATAATTTGGATACCTTGGCCTTGCACCAATGCGTATCGCAACTACCCTGATATCCAATGTCAATACCTTGGGTATCAACCCATACCTTGGTGATACCTTAGTATCCCAAGGCAACTCAAAACCCAGTATAACTAATACAATATATAACTACTACTATAATATCTAGTTACTAACAAACAACAATTTTAAGTATATATATACATATACTTATACTAACTACTTACTAGTACCATAATACATATCAACTACCTATCCTTAATACCAAATCTTACTTAGAGATAGCTTAACTAGTATATGTATATATATATATATATATATATATATATATATATATATATATATATATATATATATATATACTGCTAGCAGTAGAACAAATAATATATAATCTATCTACTGTAAATTTCTAACCCAAGGTCAAGCTAAACCAATACCCCACCTCAATACTCAATACCTTGACATAATCTAGCTAGCTAACATCTACCCTCATCAATAACTTACTGAACTACTACCAAAAACACAACTGAAAACTGGACTGAACTGTGCATACCTGCACAGAGAATCTGCACTGTTACTGTGCATCACCTGCACTGTGCAGATACTGCACAGTGTACTGGCTGCAGTTGTGCCTGAGCCTCTTTCCCAAGTTGATGCACTTAAATAGCTGCTGAACATACCTATATACTAAACAGATTGCTGACTTGCCTGTATACTGAAATATATAAACTGAAATATGTTGTTGTCTTGTCTGCAGTTAATATACTAATTAGCTCGAGTAGCTCATCTCTGCCATAGTGCAGAATCCTCTCTATGCACACTGATACTGATGCATCTCTCTGTATTCTATTCAATGCAGTGTTCAATGCCTTTTGTTATGCATTGCTGCACAGTCTCTAGCTCAACTACTGCTGCTTGGGTACGGCCTGCTGACAACTGTGCTCGAGCAGTTGTCTGTTGCACAGTGGACTCGAGCTCTGGAGCTGCTACTGGATCTCTCTATATAACAGGAACTGCTGGCCCTATTGCTCAGGTAAGTGAGTATCTGCAGCAGCTGCTCTCTCCTCATTGTTGTCTGCAAGAACTGCCCTCTTCAAGTATTGTACTGCACAGTGACCTATTTTAGTCACTGACCTCCTGCTGTGCTCAAATCTGTCGAGTCTTCACCACACAGCTCACACATAAACACTCCTGCATATATACATAACAGTAGCTCTATATCAATATATATATATACTCCTCCCTCTAAGTATATATATCAATATCTATATAGCTATCCAACAATATATATATATATATATATATATATATATATATATATATATATATATATATATATATATGTACACTACACTCTTACATAAAACAAAGTACTACTAGATAGGCATATATATATATATATATATATATATATATATATATATATATATATATATATATATATGTACACTACACTCTTACATAAAACAAAGTACTACTAGATAGGCATATATATATATATATATATATATATATATATATATATATATATATATATATATATATATATATATATATATATATATATATATATATATATATATATATATATGTATCTAACCACACATATATAAACATATATATACATCTATATACTCTAATAAGTATACATATAGACACATACATATACATAACTAAACATACGCTATTATACACTCTATATAATACATAGATAGTATATACATCTATAATTACATATGCACGTATAGTAAAATGAGCCAAAACACAAACACATGGAGCGCATCGCACCCGTATCATACTTCCTCTATGATACGCTTACGATACGGCCCCAATACACAACCACACGCATCCTGGAGGACACGTACAAGTCCAATACATAATTTATGAACAATACATATAGAAATTAGAGTGTCTACGTGTCCGTGTCACAAAGCGATATGCACAAGGCTCCGTGTCGGAGGAAAACCCCCAAAAATCAACCGTTTTATCAAATTGACGAGATACGGCCTACACGTATCCAATTATGGATACGACACAAGCTACAAATAAATAATCAAATATCAATTAGATATATTAGATCTAATGACAAGCACTACATGTGCCAATCTTGAAATCCCCCCAAAATTGGCACCAATTTGGTCATAACTTCCACCGTATGTCTCCAAATGACTCCAAACCAAATCCTATGGGTAGCCTATGCATGTGGGGTGGTTTCTTATAGTAAAATCTCAGATCTATAGTCTATTAGAAGATAAAAAACTGAATTATACCTATTAGGAGATGGATTCCCAATAAAAAGATCCCAAATGACAAGTAGCTCCTCTCCTTGTAGATCTTGGCCTCCTCCTCCTTGCTCCTTGCTCTTTGCTTATAGATTATTGATGTAGAGGCTTCAATGATGTATTTATAATGAGTTTGGTAAAGATTTGGTGGAGAAATAATGAGGGAATGGAGGGAAATTTGAAGAGGGAAAATGTAGATCTAGAAATTTGGAGAAAAAATAAAATGAGAGCACTCTCTTTCCTCCTAATTATGGCTGATCATAAACCCTTCTCCAAAAAATGTATAATGTCCCAAATACCCCTTGGGGCCTCTCATGAAGAAATAATTAGGGAGGGAAGGTTCTAGTCTAGTAGTTTCACTAATTAATCAAGTTTCTTAATCCATGGGCCTAATTCATGGGCTCAACTTAGACTAGTCCAAATATTTGTTTCATGCTCTAATTAAATGGTTAGGTCCACTACACAAGTCTAAAATAAATCTACATTATCAATAAATAATATTATAATAATTAAATAAATTAAGCCATGCACAAGTATTAATTAAAATAATCCTAAAATAATTAATATCCATTGGAAATTATCAAACTACCCTTGGATGAAAATGTGAGGGTGACAAATCTACCCACCTTAGAAAATTTTGTCCTCGAAATTAGGGAAGAAACTATCTACTAAAATAAACAATACAATGCAAGAAAGAATTATACCTCACGGCTTGAACAGATACGGATATCGCTCGCGCATCTTGGTCTCTCGCTCCAAGGTACTCTCTCCTGGTGAGTGATGCCTCCACACGACGTACACCAAAGGAATCATCTGGTTCCTCAGCACCTTCTCTCTCCGATCCAGAATCTCCACTGGCTGCTTTGGATAGCTGAGAGTAGGGCCCACCTCTATATCCGAATGATCCAACACATGACTGGGATCTGCCACGTACTATCTCAACTGTGACACATGAAACACGTTGTGCACTCCCTCCAATGCAGGTGGTAAGTCTAGTCTGTAAGCGACTGCACCGACCCTCTCAAAAATGTTGAAAGGACCGATGAATAGCGGACTAAGCTTGCTGCCTCCACCGAAATGAATCATGCCACGTGTCGGAGAAATCCTCAAGAAAACCAGACCACCAACGTAGCACGAAACATAACCTTAGCACTCTAACAAGCAACAATCAAACACAAACAAGACAAAACTAAAGTTATACCTCAAACTCGAGAGGTCTCCGATGGCTATCGACCCAATGCCGCTGCTTGTCCTGCGCCACTCGAAGTTTGTCCCTGATAAGATTTACCTTCTCCGCTGCATCCACTACTATCTCTGGTCCCAATAAAGCCCTATCACCAACATCATCTCAGGACAACAGAGTACGGCACCTCCGTCCATACAATGCCTCGAATGGTGACATCTCAATGCTGGCTTGGTAGCTGTTGTTGTATGAAAACTCTACCAAGTGAAGGTGATCCTCCCAAGAACCTCTAAGATTCAAAACACAGGTGCATAGCATGTCCTCGAGAGTCTGAATAGTCCTCTCCGACTGTCCGTCTGTCTGAGGGTGATAGGCGGTACTGAACTTGAGCTGAGTGCCCAAGCTAGCCTGCAAACTCCTCTAAAAATGGGACGTGAAGCGGCTATCCCAATCCGAGACAATGCTTACTGGAACACACAGTGCAATCTGATAATCTGGCTACATACATCTCCGCAAGTCTCTCCGTAGATGTACCCACTTTAAATGGCAAAAAGTGGGCTAATTTGGTTAACCTGTCCACGATGACCCAAATCGCATCATTGCCTCCTGGAGAACGTGGAAGCCCCGATACAAAATCTATAGTAACATGCTCCTATTTCTACTCCGGAATAGGCAAAGGCTGAAGCAATCCTCCTGGTCTCTGTCTCTCCGCCTTGATCTGCTGGCAAACTAAGCATCTGGATACGAAGCTAGCTACCTCTCGCTTCATGCCATACCACCATACATGCTCCCTCATGTCTCTATATATCTTGTTGGCACCGAGATGTATAGAGTATTGGGAACGATGCGCCTCCTGCATAATCTCCTCACGCAATGCTCCCTTCGGTACGCACAACCTGGTACAGTATCGCAATGATCCGTCATCTGCGATGATAAAGTCCTCTGCCAGCCCGACCTGAACCTGTGCTCTGATGCTCCTCAGAGACTCATCCTCATACTGTCCGGCTCTGACTCGATCCATCAGCTCCGACTGAACCTGAAGTCCCTATATCTGTGCTGCGACTCCCGAAATCAATATCTCAATGCCCAAACTATCGAGGTCTGCCAATAGATGTATGTCTCTAGTCAAGCACATAGCCACGGGATACCTGCTCAAAGCATCCGCGACTACGTTGTCCTTTCCTGGATGGTACTGCAAAGATATGTCGAAGTCCTTCATCAGCTCCAACCATCGCCGCTGCCTCATGTTGAGCTCCTTCTGTGTAAACACATACTTTAAGCTCTTATGGTCTGTGAAGATCTCTACTCTCTCTCCATAAATATAGTATTTCCATAATTTGAGAGCAAAGATAACTGCTGTAAGCTCCAAATCATGGGTAGGGTAGTTTTTCTCATGCGGGCGTAATTGCCTGGAAGCATAGGCAATTACCTTCCCGTGCTGTTGTAGTACACAACCCAAACCCTTCCCTGATGCATCACTGTAAATAAAAAATCCTCCTACTCCTGATGGTAGGGTCATGATGGGAGTTGTAGTCAATCTTCTCTTCAGCTCCTCAAATGCCGACTGACAATCATCAGTCCAGACGAATTCTACGTCCTTCCTGGTCATCCTAGTCATCGGCTCTGCTATTCTGGAAAAGTCCTGAACAAACCTCCGGTGGTAGCCTGCTAATCCAAGGAAGCTCCTGATCTCTGCTACTGAACTCGGGGTAGACCACGATTCAACTGCTGAGATCTTCTTCGGGTCCACTGAGATTCCATCTCCTGTAATGACATGTCCAAGGAATTCAACCTTATCAAGGAAGAATTCATACTTTGACAACTTGCCATACAACTTCTCCTTCCTGAGGGTCTCCAAAACAATCCTCAAATGTTGCTCATGCTCCTCGAGGGTCTTCGAATATATCAGAATATCATCTATGAAGACTACAACAAACTATTCCAGGTACTGATGAAATACCTTATTCATCAGGTTCATGAACACTGTCGGGGCATTGGTCAACCCAAACGGTATCACCAAGAACTCGAACTGTCCATAACGAGTCCTGAAAGCCGTCTTCGGGATGTCTTCCCTCTTCACCTTTACCTGGTGGTACCCTGACCTCAAGTATATATTCGAGAATACCTTCGCTCTACTCAGCTGGTCAAATAAGTCATCAATCCGCGGCAACGGGTATTTGTTCTTGATAGTGAGGTTATTAAGTGCCCTGTAGTTGATACACATACGTACCGACCCATCATTCTTTGGTACAAATAGTACCGGAGCACCCCATGGTGATGAACTGGAACGGATAAAGCCTTTATCTTGTAACTCATCCACCTGCTTCTTCAACTCCGCCAGTTCACTATTGTTTACTCTATAGACGTGCTGAGAGATCGGCTCTGCGCCTGGCACTAAATCTATAGAGAAATCCACATCTTTGTTCGGCGGCAACCCCGGCAAATCCTCTGGAAAGACATCCAAGAACTGTGTAATCAATGGATGTGGCGGCTCCCGCTCTTCTACCAAAGCTCCACAGAAATTGCCCTCACTTTGCTCTGCTCCTCGGACGAACTCGAACTCTGGCTCTCCTGGCGTCTGAAATAAAACTCTGCATCCACGAGTGATGTCTACTCAACCAATCTATCCCAAGTACTATATCGTAACTCGGAAGTGGCATTACAAGTAAACATACGCTCAGCTTACGGCCTCCAACATAAACTCTCTGGTTCTTGCAAATATCACTGACCAGGATGATGCCACCCCCGGTCGTGATCTTGCAAGTCCTCGCTAACGGTTCAGACTCAAGACGATGTCTTAGAGCAAAAGATGCGGATACAAAGCTATGAGAAGAACCAGAATCAAATAAGGCATGAGCTAGAAAAGAATTAAGTAAGACTGAACCTGATATAACATCTTCGACTGGCTCTGTCTCCTCCACGGTCAGGGCAAAAGCTCGTCCCTGCTGTGCACCTCTCTGCTGGTGCTGGTACTGCACGAACTTCTGCTGCTGGGGCTATAAAGGAGGTCCTTTCTGCTATCCTGCTAGGTGTCTCGCAGGTATCCTCTGGATAGGGGCTATATCCTGAACTGCACGAGCTAAGGTCTTGGGACAATCCCTTAGTTGGTGATCTGATGATCCATAAAACAAACACTGCCAAAGCCTCTTCCTGCAAACATCCCATTCGTGCCATGCCTTCTTACAGAAGGGGCAAGTACGAGCTGGCTGGGCTGGCCTTTACATCTGGTACGTCTGTTGTACAGGTGCTCGAATAGGCGCATTGAATTGCTGCCTCTGCTGCTGAAAATAGGGTTTCTTGGCTGGACCTGCGCTGCTGCTGCCACAAAAAATATCTCGGTCCCTCTTGTGTCTCCCACTCAGGTCTCTCTCGTCCTTGCGAGCCTCCCTCAAGATGTTTGTATACATCTCGTGGCTCGAAGAAATGAGAGCCTTCACTTCCCAGTTCAGACCCTCTCGGAACCTACTTGCCCGGTTCTCAAGGTCTCTCACCATATAGTCGGCATATCTGCTTAAACTACCAAACTCGGCGGCATACTCCTCCACCGATATGTTCCCCTGGTAAAGGTTCTGGAACTGTCGCTCCAGATCAAGTCTCTCAGTAGGCGGAAAGAACTTCCTTCTGAACAATTCCCTGAAATCTCCCCATGTCAATCCTGGATCGACGATCCGTGGCTCATTCCGAATCCAAGTGCTGGCGATGTCCATCATCTGCAATCCTGCTGCCTCCACCATCAGGTCCTCCGCAAGGCGAGATAAACGCATGACGCGCTCCGTGCTCTCCAACCAGTCATCCGCATAGATGATGCCCTCCGTCCCCTTGAAAGGCCGGGGATCCAACTTCTTGAAGTCCTGTATAGTGTCAGACCTGGGCTGTACCTCTCGTGGCTGTGGTGGTGCGGTCCTCTCTACGACGGTGATGGCCACCTGGTGAGCACTCACGATGCCCTATCTCATCACCTCGGTCTGTCGGTACTGCACCTCAGCCTGGGCCCTCTGGGCCTCCATCATCATCTGGAAAAGTATAAACAGTTGTGTAGCATCAGCTGATACTGGCGGTGGTGGCAGAAGATCCTCGGAAACAACTGGAGCAACCCTCTGAACTGGGGGGAGGAGCACCCCCAAAAGCGGCTACTGAGACTCCCACCTGGACCGGTGAGGTGATCCTCTCAACTGGAGAAGAAGCAGTAGCAGCTGCTACTCTATCCGTAGCAGGCTGGGAAGTAGCTGAGGAAGCTGCCGCTGCTCCTGAGCGATATAATCTGACCTTTGGAGGCATCCTGAAGTCAGATTCAAAATACGGAATCAATATTGAATATAATGCGATATCATCAAAAAAGGACAAAACTTAATTCAAAATAAAAGACAATATTTAATAGATAAGGATTATAAAACTGATATTAGAATATTTCCTAGTTGTGATTGAGTAACTCTCAGCCTAAATCCTGTATCCTAAAGCAGGCTCGTAGCAATACTCCAGTCGAGCACAACTACGATATCTATCTAGAGTCGCAAGTAGTGCAATTTTGTAGGATAGATGAGACCTGTATGAGCCACCACTAAAAACGTGTCACGACCCGCACTCGGATATTCGGGCACGAGTACGTGGTTACGCCCAGTCTATGCCGCAGAATCGACGGTAGAACGCTGTCTGGATCATTTCTAACTATCTAACATCTCAACAATATAATATGGTACCTGTCAATTATCTCAACCCCAAACGGAGGAGCAATATGGTATCTCACAAGTATATCAAATCTCAATCACAATACAAACTAAGGAAAGATAATGCACGAATAAAATAGCGAAGAAGAGTATAAGGTACAATCCACAATATGAAATAATAGTACATCTGTGAATCTCCTAAAAAATAATAGTCTAATACAATAATCACTAAACAAAACTAGACCTCCTCGGTCACTGGTACTATGTCCTCCTGCTCTAGGGGAGTATCCTCTGAAGTCTCACCCTCCTGAGGGCCGTAATATGTGGGACACAGCTCCTCTAGCCAATCATCTGTCCAGTCAGGATTGGAGCGAAGTATATACTCTGAAAGTAGTTTCAATGACATAATCGAGCATATATAACAAGCAATAGAAAAAGGATACAAGATGCACAAGTAGAAAGAATATACAATACAAGTGAACATGCAATAAGCACAATAAGAACTGAAAGTAAAATACAAGAATAACTGCAAGTAGAGAACAAGAAATACTAACTATGTGTTTTAGAGTGTAAGTTCGTTATGTGATCGGCTTAGGTTGCACATGAGGTATAAAGGTAACTCCATTATACGTGAGGTGTATAATCGACATGCACATGAGATCAAGAGGGCTTTGATCACATAACCAACTCCTACTCCCCCTTCCCCAACCAATACTCATGGATCCAATCAGGACACGTTATGTACATGATCACGATAGTCACACTAGCACATGAATAAGTGGATGCACAAGAAGCACATAAAAATCAATACCCAATGCACACGATGAAATACATGTCATTGGGTACCCGTTGCACACGGTAGGGGATAACACCTCCTGACGGGATCCATATAGCACATGTCCGTGAAATTACTGTGTCGGGAATCAATGTATACTAATCTAGAACATGCATATATACAATATTATGAATTGAAAACAAACAGAGAAATGTACTCGTCTGAAGTCCTGAGCAAAGTGTGTCTCTCGATGCCCAAGCTAGTGTCTCACAACCTATATATGGTATGTCGCATCAATACAAGGTTCAATAATGAAAATAACTGATGTTGATGCAATTCTAGGTCGATATGCCATTTCTAAGTCAAACCAATGAATTCTAGGTTGCAAAAGTCTAATGCTAAGTCACTAAGTCAATATACTATGAAACTATGCTAAACTAGCTAAGCTAACACACCACAGTACATTCAAAGAGCCGTATCCTAAGATACGCAGGTTTTCTAATATGAACATAGTTTATATATATATATATATATATATATATATATATATATATATATATATATATATATATATATATATATATATATATATAATAATAATATCTCAAAACAATAAAATTTGGATACCTTGGCCTTGCATCAATGCGTATCGCAACTACCCTGATACCCAATGTCAATACCTTGGGTATCAACCCATACCTTGGTGATACCTTGGTATCCCAAGGAAACTCAACACCCAGTATGACTAATACAATATATAACTACTACTATAATATCTAGTTACTAACAAACAACAATTTCAAGGATATATATACATATACTTATATTAACTACTTACTAGTACCATAATACATATCAACTACCTAACCTTTATACCAAATCTTACTTAGATATTGCTTAACTAGTATATATATATATATATATATATATATATATATATATATATATATATATATATATATATATATATATATATATATATATATATATATATATATATATATATATATATATATCACTGCTAACAGTAGAACAAATACTATATAATCTATCTACTGTAAATTTCTAACCCAAGGTCGAGCTAAACCAATACCCCACCTCAATACTCAATACCTTGACATAATATAGCTAGCTAACATCTACCCTCATCAATAACTTACTGAACTACTACCCAAAACACAACTGAAAACTGGACTGAACTGTGCATACCTGCACAAAGAATCTGCATTGTTACTGTGCATCACCTGCACTATGCAGATACTGCACAGTGCACTGGCTGCAGTTGTGCCCGAGCCTCTTTCCCAAGTTGTTGCACTTAAATAGCTGCTGAACATACCTGTTTGCTGACTTGCCTGCATACTAAAATATGTAAACTGAAACATGTTGTTGTCTTGTCTGCAGTTAATATACTAATAAGCTCGAGTAGCTCATCTCTGCCATAGTGCAGAATCCTCTCTATGCACACTGATACTTATGCATCTCTCTGCATTCTATTCAATGCAGTGTTCAATGCCTTTTGCTATGCATTGCTGCACAGTCTCTAGCTCGAGTGCTACTGCTTGGGTACGGGCTGCTGACCACTGTGCTCGAGCAGTTGTCTGCTGCACAGTAGACTCGAGCTCTGGGAGCTACTGCTGGAGCTCTCTACATAACAGGAACTGCTGGCCCTGTTGCTCAGGTAAGTGAGTGTCTGCAGCTGCTCTCTCCTCATTGTTGTCTGCAGGAACTGCCCTCTTCAAGTATTGCACTGCACAGTGACCTGTTTCAGTCACTGACCTCCTGCTATGCTCAAATCTGTCGAGTCTTCACCACACAGCTCACACATAAACATTCCCACATATATACATAACAGTAGCTCTATATATATATATATATATATATATATATATATATATATATATATATATATATATATATATATATATATATATATATATACACACTACACTCTTACATAAAACAAAGTATATCAACCTTCACTACTAGATAGGCATATATATATATATATGTATCTAAGCACACATATATAAACATATATATATATATATATATATATATATATATATATATATATATATATATATATATATATATATATATATATACTCTAATAAGTATACATATAGACACACACATATACATAACTCAACATACGCTATTATACACTCTATATAATACATAGATAGTATATACATCTATAACTACATATGCACATATAGTAAAATAAGCCAAAACACAAACACATGGAGCGCATCGCACCCATATCACACTTCCTCTATGATACGCTTGCGATACGGACCCAATACACAACTACACGCATCCCGGAGAATACGTACAAGTCCAATACATAATTTATGAATAATACATATAAAAATTAGAGTGTCTACGTGTCCGTGTCACAAAACGATATGCACAAGGCTCCGTGTCGGAGGAAAACTCCCAAAAATTAATCGTTTCGTTAAATTGACGAGATACAGCCTACACGTATCCAATTGTGGACACGACACAAGCTACAAACAAACAATCAAATATCAATTAGATCTATTAGATCTAATGACAAGCACTACATGTGCCATTCTCGGAATTTCCCCAAAATTGGCACCAATTTGGTCATAACTTCTACCGTAGGTCTCCAAATGACTCCAAACCAAATCATATGGGTAGCCTATGCATGTGGGGTAGTTTCTTATGGTAAAATCTTAGATCTATAGTCTATTAGAAGGGAAAAAACTAAATTGTACCTATTGGAAGATGGATTCCCAATAAAAAGGTCCCAAATGACAAGTAGCTTCTCTCCTTGTAGATCTTGGCCTCCTCCTCCTTGCTCCTTGCTCCTTGCTCCTTGCTTGTAGATCCTTGATGTAGAGACTTCAATGATGAATTTAGAATGAGTTTGGTGGAGATTTGGTAGAGAAATAATGAGAAAATGGAGGAAAATTGGAAGAGGGAAAATGTAGATCTAGAAATTTGGGGAAGAAATGAAATGGGAGCACTCTCTCTCCTCCTAATTATGGCTGGTCATAAACCCTTCTTCAAGCAATGTATAATGTCCCAAATACCCTTTGGGGTCTCTCATGAAGAAATAATTAGGGATGGAAGGTTCTAGTCTAGTGGTTTCACTAATTAATCAAGTTTCTTAATCCATGGGCCTAATTCATGGGCTCAACTTAGACTAGTCCAAATATTTGTTTTATGCTCTAATTAAATGGTTAGGTCCACTACACAAGTCCAAAATAAATCTATATTAGTAACAAATAATTAAATAAATCAAGCCATGCACAAGTATTAATTAAAATAATCCTAAAATAATTAATACCCATTGGAAATTACCAAACTATCCTTAGATGAAAATATGAGGGTGACAGGAGCCTTTAATAAACGGGTTAAGAAGAGGACCTACCAAGTGGGTGACCTCGTCCTGAAAGTAAGGAGGCCGATGGTTATGACCCACAAGACGGCCGGTAAGTTCCAACCCAAATGGGAAGGCTCGTTCTTCGTAGAATCTATATTCTCCAACGGTACCTACCGACTGGCGAAACCCAAAGGCGACTTGCTCATGATGCCCATCAATTGTGTTGCCTAGTTTATAAAGTCCTATTTACTCCCCCTGTAGCGCCTCACTCCTTATTCGGGGGAATATTATTGACAATCCAATCAGTGTCGATTGATCAGGATAGATTGAACTAAGACCCTTCCTCTATTTGGATTGACTCTTTGGATCAAGTCCTACATGAGGAAGGGCTCCATATAAGAGTCACTCCCTCGGACCTTTGTGTTGTTCGTTTTCTTGTTATTTTTGTTGTTGCTTTCGTTGTTGGTTTTATAAATGTATTTTTATAGATGGTTTTGATGGTTTTTATTTCTTGCATTCTTTGATTTACGTATTCACTTTGAACTTTGGGAGAAAGAGAAAAGAAGGTATTAATCCTCTGTTGGTGCAAATGCAGGTCGTTGCGTAGATGAAGCTTGAGTGTAGAGTTGGAGATATCTTTCTCTTGGAAATTTTCCAACCGTTAGTGGCTAGCATTCCTTCTTTTATTGTCTTCACACCTTAAAAAATGACTCTCTTATTGTGCTCTTCGATCAATGATACCTTAATAAATAATCCAGATAAAGAGAGTAGTATTAAGTATATGTTTGCTCGTCACCTAGAAAACATAGAATGTTGACAATATTACTTGCTTGTCATACAAAAATATAAGTCACGTTTAATGTTGTAAATAGAATGGATTCATTGATAATTGTTGCTACACAAAATCTGGATTTACGACCGATGGTTCGAGGAATGTAGTCGATACGATGAGAATATATTGCATAGTTACATTCAGTTTCTGTTGTCTTGCATGCTATGTTTATTAACTTAGTTTCTTAGGCATGCATGGTCATGGATAACTTGTGTACAAGGTTTGGTTCTTCGAACGGTCGTCGGGATACTGGGACCGGTTCGACCTAGGAGGAACATGATAGTAGTGTTGAAGTACTATCACAAGTATTTGGGACCTTCGGTACGGCCAACTACCCGTACGCAAAAGGTTCGCTATATTATCAAAGATAATTCAAGATGGTGTGTCACCAGTGATCTTCATATATATATATATATACGTTACAGTGTTATAATATATATTCACATGAAAGAACATGGTAAGTTCTACTACAGCTGCGAAGATTCGGTCGTGGGTAAGAATCACTATATGTTAAGCACATTATATGTTATATTTTCTATCTTCTGATTTTATAAAATTAAACTAAGAAAAGATAGTAAGATTACCATAATAATGTTAGCTTCACATGATTATAATGTTGATTTTGGTAAGTTGGGTTAATTCGCCCTCACATTGCATTTTAAATGTGCTTATCCATGTCTCCTAGGTTATCAAGGAGGCGCAGCAAGGAGCTGAAGACCCGTCTCGTCCATTCAATTAAAGCATGTGCTTTACCCTTTTGAAGATTCCAAGTTGTAATTGAAGACTTTCACCAAAGATGTACATATATCTTTTGGTTTTAGTAAAGGGATGTGATGTATGGAACGATGTAATCTTCTTTTGTTGTTCAAGTTGTAAGTCACACCCCTTACTCAGCTCTGTATCTAAGTGTAAAAATATCAATAAAAAGAGCTATCTTCTTTTGTGTCATGCGTTATTCAACTTCTCTGCTTAACTGTGTTGCACACGGACATCTTATACAAGCTTAACTTAGCCTTGTACGGCATCTCGTCCAGTAGCGACTTAGTGATTAGGTGGAATCGAAACGTGACACCCCCCCCCCCCCCCCCGGGTTCCTAAGAAAGATGTTAATCATTCCTGAAGATTTGTGCACACTTAAGGGAAAGTATTGCAGTTAGTCTAAACTAAATGGTCGATTATCCTTAACTAACATATAGAGATATCATTAACTCTTTGTTATATTTTAAAGATAATATTGTATCTAGTCGTTAAACCATCAAACATATTATAAATAGATGCCTATGTAAAACTCTTGAAGGGTTCAGCCACTTGAGAATCCATCTTTCTCATCTCTTAGTCTAGTAAATTAGACAACACAATCCAACTTTACTTGTAACACAAACACCTATGTGTGGATAGTTGTCTTTGTGCAACTTGGTACAACTCTACTCGTGGCATTTTAATATTATTCAAGGGTTGTTCAACTTTACTCGTCGAACCGAATCAAGTGGCAATAGCTCTTAAGGAGTGTGTTGTATGTGATGCGATTAGGCGGGACCCCAACATTTCATGAGAATCGTAAATATTTTCGTATCAAGCAAGCGAGCCTTCGATGACAAAGGAGGATCCACATGTTGATGCGAATCCAAGTCTATAACAAGCTTTTCAAGTAGAAGATAGTTATCGTTGACTTGTTCCTTCACTCAATCATCGACTACATAGGATGATATATATAAAGGGAAGAGTAACTATGTTTATGAGATGCACTCTTGATGTTTGTTCCAAGGCTATCAAATACTTGTGTGAAGAGGGACATGTGAGTCAAACCCAAGGAGAACATATATGTCAAAATAAATCGTCAAGTCTTTGTCAAGAATGGGATGCTGGTTATAGGAATATTGTTATCAAATATGACTATCTTGAAGCAGGGGATAAAATTCGAAAAGCATCAAATGGTCCTCATAAAATTTTAGGCTTAACGCGAATTATAAAAATATTAATGGTTTGTGCATTGATTTGTGATATTATTTGGGTGATGAGAAATGCAAACAATAAAATTAGCTTACAAGTTATTTCGATTTTGTTTGTTCTTGGATTTTTTTCTCCTCTTTTTGATACGTTTGGTGGTCTCACTTTCTTGTTGTATGTTGATTCTAGGGAATTGGCATTTTCTTAAAAGAAGATAAACTGTTTTTCTCACATGTAACATATATATGGATAAACGGGATATGAGCCATAGTGTTCATATTCTTTCCTACATGAGTCATGCACATGTGGACCAATATGAATAGAGTGTACTAATGCACATGGATGGACATGTGATGTAGAAGTCTATTTCTATTGGTCCACATGTGCATGACTCATGTAGGAATATGAACACTATTGCTCATACCCCGTTTACCCTATATATATATATATATATATATATATATATATATATATATATGTGTGTGTGTGTGTGTGTGTGTGTGTGTGTGTGTGTCAATGAAACCATGACATACTGGTTGGACCAGGTTTCCTGTACAAAAAAAATACATTTGACCCATCCCATTTGGATGTTGGATTCATTATCCACCCATCCTGGAATGACATGGGTGCTATGAAATTTGAACCTTGAAGTGGTGTATTTAAAATTATGTAATTGCTCACGCATATTTTTTTTTAATGTTTATATAGGTATTCAATTTATTGAAAAAATACTAATTAGAAATTTTTCTGTCCTAATAAATGAAGAAGCATTTATAATCAGATAAAAATATCATAGATATTAAGAGCATATTTGATAAGATTGTAAGATACATAATTGCAACTCCTAGAAATATATTGTAATTTAAAAATCAAGAATCTGCTGGCAATCATCCTTAACTTCTCGCAATCAACTCCAATGTAAGATTAGATTTTTATGTCTGGTTGAGATATTTATTTAACTATAATAGCTGCATCCATCTCGAGAATAATGGACTGAAATCTAACATTTGAAGTCGCAATCTCGCAATCGGCTCCAATATAAGACTAGGGCCCGTTTGGTTCACAGTAATGTAATCATAATCGTAATGACGATTACGTTGCTATTCTAATTCGGATGTTTGGTTGGACAATAAAAAAATACATTTAATATAATCACGATTACAAGTTTGATTACATTACATCAGTTTCTTCTAAAACCAATTACGTCATAAAACTTATATAATCCTGATTACATTACAACTTAAGGGAACATCTGGCACGCGAAAATTTTATCATTTTTAGTCATTTTTGTGCATTTTTGTCGTTTTTGTTTTTCTCTTTTTTGCCTTTTTTATTTTGTTATGTTTGATTATTATTTTTGTCGTTTGTCATTTTTTGTCTTTTTGTTATTTTTTGTCATTTTTGTTCCTTTTTTTTGTTATTTTTGCTCATTATTTGCCATGTTTGGTCTTTTGTTGTTTTTGTAAAAAAATTTCCTTTTTTGCTCGTTTTTGATCATTTTTTTTCGTTTTTTTGATATTTTTGTCTCTTTTGTTAATTTTTGTCGTTTTTGCTTTTTTTGATTTTTGTCAATTTTTTATTCTTTTTTACTTATTTTTTATTGTTTTTGTCGTTTTTGATTTTTTTTGTGTGTTTTTGGTCAGATTTTTTCTTCTTTGTTCTTTTTTTTTCCGTGTTTGATCATTTTGTCTTTTTGTCGTTATTTGTAATTTTTTGTTCTTTTTTGTCGTCTTTGTTCTTTTTGTTCATTTTTAATCGATTTTTTGTCGATTTTTATTTCTATGCTCATTTTTGCCTTTTTTTTTTTTGTTATTTTTAGTCTATTTTATAGTTTTTGTCGTTTTGTCGGTTTTTTTCATTTTTCGTCGACTTTTTTTTTGTCGTTTTGAATCATTTTTGTCTCTTTTGTCGTTTTGATCAATTGTATTGGTATTTTTTATCCTTTTGAATCATTTTTTAGCTTTTTTGGCCATTGTTTTTATCATTTTGATCTTATTTTTGTTTTTGATCGAATTTTTTTCTCGTTTTTAATCATTTTTGCCTTTTTGATTTTTTTTTTTTTTTTTTTGCCATTTTTGATTGTTTTTGTCATTTTTTATCTTTTTTCGTTTTAAATTTTTAAAAAAATACAACATAAATTTTAAAAGTAAAAAATCAATCAAAAAAAAAATAAAATATAAAACGATAAAAACGGACAAAAGAACAAAAATTGGCAGAATTAAATTGCCAAAAATGACAAAAAAAATTGATAAAAACAACAAAAAAATGCTAAAAGTCCGCAAAAGAACAAAAATTGACGCAAAATGACCAAAATGACAAAAAACAAGCAAAAAAGAACAAAAACTGACCCACAGCCCCAAAAACGACGAAAAATAATATAAAAAAAATTCAAAAACGACAAAAAGATAAAAAAATGAAAAAAGAACAAAATTGGATCCAAAATGACAAAAAACGGAAAAAAGGTCCCAAAACGAAAAAAAGAAAAACGATAAAAGAAAAAATTGATCAAAAACGATAAAAAAAACAAAAAAATAAGAACAAAAATCGATCTAAAACAACAAAAAATAACAAAACTGACCAAATACGACAAAAAACGAACAAAACGACAAAGAAAGGACAAAAAACAACCAAAAAAGAGAAGAAGAAAAAAGATTAAAAATGACTAAAAGCAAAAAAACGATTTAAAACGAAAAAAAAAGAACAAAAAGACAAAATACAAAATACAAAAAAAAAGCCCAAAAATGAACAAAATGCCCAAAATAAAGACCAAAATCGACCAAAAAAGAACAAAAACCGATAAAAATGACAAAAAATTTAAAAACAAAAAAATTAAAAAAAAATCGATTAAAAAAGAACAAAAATGGACACAAAACATAAAAACGATCAAAAATGATAAAACAACAATAAAAATATTACAGTAAAAACTCAATTACATTATATGATTTGATTATATGTTTTGATTACATGTTCCAACAAAACAAGGTAATGTAATTATAATTTTATTTTATTACAAACTCAACTACATTACAAATCTAATTCTATTACGATTATGATTGCATTACAGTGAACCAAATACAACCTAAGTCTTGTCTGATTGAGATTTTTATTTAACTATAATAGTTGCATCCATCTCAATAATAATGGAATAAAATCCAGTATCAAAACTCATGTTTAGTCCCTCACGAACTATCAAAGCTTCGTATAATGACATTGTCACGTCAAGTCGGTCATGAATTCTCCTCTTGAGTTTCCTACAACATTGTGAATCCTCCGTTCTTATTGTCACCAACCCAAGTACTATCAACATTTAATTTATAATTAGCACAAGGGAAAACTTGCCATCTCATTTGAAAATTTGAAGGTCATAATGTTCATTTAGCCCACAAATATAACTTAAAGAGAGACATAAAATAATATACTATGATAGAAAAATCGGTGTATAGGTTATTATGAATTTTGGAAGTTTTCATAAATTTAAGTGAGAGAATATAAAAGAAAACAAGCTAAGCTAATTGGGTTGTGATGACAAGACTGAAGTATGGATTCTTGCCATAAGCCAATTGGGCCAGAAGATAATAGTTGGCTTGTTAGACTTTGGAATCGTTTGATTCACTGTAATGTAATCAAAACAAAATCGAATAAAAAAGAAAAAAAATTATTCGATTCTATTTCGATTTATTGCTGAACCAAACGAATTTATGTCTCTAGAGCATCCACGGTCCAATTGGGCCCAACAATCGTACCGGTCTTGTCAGATTTGGGCCGGTCAATGCTCTAATAATATATCTTAATGGGAACAATGCTCAATATGATGATCAACATTAATGACAAATTTATAGTGTTTCATGTTATTTTGTGTCACGTGGATTCACATGCAGATGTTGATGAATATAGTTTGAGTTGCACATTCTGCATCCATAGATCTTACATGAATTGCGGATGTAAAAGTTGCAAAGAGATCAAATAAATTATTCTTCGAGCTAGTCATTCTTCCTTCCAAATTCAGCAATTACAATTTTTTTTTTTTCTATTTGTTGATTATGCCTTGCATCAAGCTTTTAGATTAATTGTATTATTAATATTATTCAAGAAATATATATATATATATATTATTCTTTTCAAAACCGACTCTAACAAAAATGGGGTCGTAGACAATTCTGAAAATGAAATACCTCATGTAAAAAAAAAATTGAAACATTTGCAAAATTTAGAGAACCTTTGTAGAATTTAGACAATCTTTGTAAAAGTTAGGAACCCTAAATCCATACTTACGTTGTCTAGATTTAGGGCCGATTCTGATGCATTCATTTAGGAATTGTGGTGCTTTAGAAAAACTGTGATTTGGCAATGTATCGATCCAGAATCGACTTCAGCATTTCGGAGGCCCTAGACAAGTCCAAAAAAATAAGACATCATCCCTCCATATAATTTTTTTTATAAATTCATCAAATCCAATAAATCTAAAATACAATATAATTAGTCCTTGAATGTAATAAATTATCACCAAGATTCAATAAATTAAGCAACTTCAAGTTCTAATTTTTTTTAGAAATAGGATGACGTTTCATTTCTTTTCTAGGTTTTATTTGATTCTTGGATGCTATTGCCTTTCCCGGGTCATAGTTTTTTTGTTTGCCCCTGGGTTAGAAAAAAACTGTTATTTCAAAAAAAAAAAAAAGAAAAAAAAAATGGAGGCCACTTGGGAGAGGAGGTCCTAGACAGCCCTGTAACAAAATTCTTTGGCATAAATTTCTTTTTTCAAAAAAAAAAAAAAAAAAAAAAAAAAAATTAAAAGCATTCTTCTCTGATTTTGCTAGGTAAAATAAATTAATTTTTTTTAATTATTATTGTTGGTAACGTTGGAACCTCCTTCACTGACTGATCTAAGTTGATAACATTAAGACAAGACAAAGTTCGTTTCTAGACACATAATATAACATATCATTGGACCGTAGCCAAATCTATCATGGTCATCTAATTTCACTAATAATCAATCAGGAACGTGTCAGTTCTAATACCACAATGTTGTAACATACCACACCCTAATAATAAAGATTTACTGAATCGAGAAAGTCCCCACCACTTTTTGTGCTGAGCCATACCAAAGATTATGGCAGATGTGGAAGTTAATACTATAAATTCATTGTAATGGAAGGCAACCTAACACCAATATAAAATAGGAAACAATTCATTACTGACCTTCCTTCCAGTGCAGAAGTTAGGTTGCCAAATTTTTGGAAACCACCAAATATATTATTGACTTCATCTATCGATGTATGGAATCTAACATTAGTTGACATTTCTCTCTCCCTCCTTTGAATTAAAATCACGTAACAGTAATGCACCCGACGGAAATAGATCAGGAAACAAATTTAAAAAAATGTAACAGTTAAATTTCAAATAGGATTATTTTTACATATAAGTCCCTCCAAACCAGCATAATTTTTAGAATTTAAATCCTTTCATCTTTCATCTTTCAGGGCCTGCTTGGCAATTGTAGGAATAGCGGTTACGAGGTAATCTTAGAGTACCGGTTATGAGCGGCGGCTATAAGGAATTTGATTTTGGATGATTTTAAGTAGCGACTTTAAAACCGGTTTAAATCATGTTTGATAATTCATTAAGGACGTGTTTGGTTCGGCTATTTGACGCGGAAGTGAGGAGAAAAAGTGAGAACTGTTCCCACTTCTCATAGTTTAGGTGTTTGGTTAGTATTTTTGTAGAAGTAGAGAGTGATGGGACATCATTTAAGTTCATGCCGGCTTCGATAGAAGCTTTTTCACTTCAGGAAAAAAAATATTGAAGTGAAGCTGAACTCTTCTCTAGCAATGTATATCTATTCTACTATATAATGCCAAAACTAGGCTTCACCGTAAAAAAATTTCGCTCCAAAAATACCCTTCATTACATTTCAATATGTATTAAATTTGATAAGAATATCTAAGTAATTAAAAACAGTAATTAAATACGTATTAAATGTATGTATGCATGCATGAGGCAACTTGGAGAATGATAGTTAATAAAACAAAGATATGCATGTATGCAAAGTAGGTAGTTTGGAGAATAAAATAAAAGTTAATAAAGAATGCATGCAAAGTAGGCACATGAACCCAAGAGATAAGAGAAACATTTTCTATTCCCGTCATTTAATTTCTCCCAACTTTCACGCTCCTACCTATTATATTTCCACCTATAATAAAATTAAGAAATTGTGGTTTGCTCTTTTAATAAACTATTATCTTTTCAAGTAATATGAAATACGTGCAACGCACATGCGTATATACTAGTTATTTAATAATATTGAAGTAGCTCACTTTTTACACTAAAAATAACAACAACCGATGATGATGATAATAATAATAATTATTATTATTATTATTATTATTATTATTATTATTATTAATTTGTATTAATGTTATTATTATTATAATAATAACATCATTATTATCATTAATAAAAATTAATAATAATAAAAATTATTATTATTATTATTACTTAATTTTTTAATTCATACAAAATAATAGTAATAGTAATGAATAATAGTAGTTGGGGGTAACCTCACCATATTCATAAGTGAAAAACCATATCACTTCTCAACTATCACTTCCAACAACCATCCAAACAAAGGAACTACAAATAGTTAACTTTTCAACTCACTTCCAACAACCTCGAGGGGAGGACCGCTTCGCTCCCGTAGACCAAGGAGAATGGCGTGCTGCCAGTTGACTTCCGGACCGTTGTGCGGTAGGCCCAGAGACATTCACATAGCTTCTCATTTCCGTCGCGCTTGTTAGATGACACGAGCTTCTTAAGGAGCTTGATAATGGTTGTGTTGAACGCCTCAGCCAAACCGTTCGCTGTCGGGGTGTAGGCAGTCGACGTTATATTCTGAATCCGATTTTTGTCGCAAAATCGATAGAACGCATGACTTGCAAACTGTGGACCATTGTCGTGGATGATCCTCTGTGGCAAGCTGAAGCGATATATGACGTGATGCTTGACAAAGCTGATAACATTTGATGTCTTTACTTCAGCGAGCGGAACAGCTTCTGCCCACTTGAAAAAGTAGTCGGTGATGGCCAAGATGAACCGATGTCCCTTTGACGAAGGTGGACTAATTAGTCCGATAATGTCCATCCCTCAGGCTTCAAATGGCTAAGACGCAACGGTCGGGTGTAGAAACTCCGAGGGTTGGTGGATGAAGCCACCATGGATCTGACACATCATACACTTTTTTACGTAGTTGACGGCATCTGCTACCATCGTTGGCCAGTAATAGCCCAAACGCCTGAGATGATCCTGTAGCTTAGGACAAGGTTGGTGGGCACCACAAACACCGCCATGGGCTTCCCGAAGTGCATGTTTGGTACTTCCCAGAATACGGCAAGTCGGGTACGTAACATCATCCCCAGGCTACGCACCATACGAATACACATGTACCCGTATTTGCGATTGTCGCTCGTAAGATTTTAGGATAGGATTATAACAGGTCACATTGTGCATAATATATTAAATAAAAAGTTAATTTCAAGATATTCTAAACTATAAATAGAAAATTTGTTATTCTACCCGATTACAACCATTTACCCTATATATATAATAATAATAATAATAATAATAATAATAATAATAATAATAATAATAATAATAATAATAATACAATTATAACTTTAATAAATAATGAGAACAAATATGGTTTCAGTAGATCTCCTGAAATAGTAGCATCATGAGTTTGCTCTCCAACTGTTCTTCAATATTTGATAGCAGCTTCCTTTGGTATTGCTACAAAAACTAGTGAACAATACTAGATCGTCAAACGACATGTAAGCCCTCAGTCAAAGACGGAAGTAAAATAAAACAAATCGAGAATCTGAGAAGAAATAGGATTCTCGAAATTCCAAAATAAAGGAACTAAATAATTCATAAGGATTATTGTGTTAACTTGAAATACGATCATGACTAGATTTTATTCTAGTGAATTCCTTGGTGTTCACCTTATATTTACGTCATAATAAGTTATACTTATAATTATTACAATCATAATCACAATCACAATCACAGTCATAATCATAATTACTAAGCATAATGCATCAACAAAATAACAGTTACCGTATAACATCTAATATCTATCAATATTTGTATCATCAACTGAATTTCGTAACCTATCATCAGTACAGTAGTCCACCATGCACCAAAAAAGGACAAGGGAATGAATCACGGCACCGGAATAGCTTATGTACCAGCTGACTAGCAAGCAGTACACCCTAGCTAAGAAATCAACAATCAATCGCAATCACAAACACAGACAAGTTTCCTAAATTATGATGATGCAATTTGGAGAACAACTCTTTGAATAACCAATTTAACTAGTTTTCCAACAATAATCCCGTAACCAGGGATCAGGCTGTGGCAGGCAGGGTGGCAACGTGCTTAGATTACGACCCTCTCACATTTAGTGAGTAAAACATGATATAATATTAATTTTACCTAATCGAAATAGGTTTTTAATTACAGGAACATGTATAAACACATGACAAGTAAGTGAGCTAAGCCTCACACACTCAATTCGCAAGGCCTTACGAAATAGCTTAATTGTTGATCAGCTTTTGTTATTGTTATTATATTGCGGAATTTCGTAGGTAAAATTTAAGTTGTTCTCCCTCGCCCAATGATTTCTCACCTAAACCTATAAACAATCCCTATTCTATTATCTTGTATTAAGTTTTTGCTCTGTATATCATGTTCACTATCAATATGCAAAAATATATTTTCAACATATAATAAAATACAGGTTTTCCATCTTATTCATAATCCAGGAGGCAGGTATCAAAGTTTTTATCCCAACTCAATTTCGGGATAATCATAAATATCGGGACGCAAATTCCAGAAAATATTATTTTCTTTCAACTTATACAGAGCAGACTATCAGGAATCTAAATTTAGATTTCAGTTGTGTGACTTGTGTCCATGTCCTACGTATCCTAGACTCTTGCTAATCGTCCCATAATTAAAATTGAATTAAATTTGTCGGAGGTCGTCGCTAAATTATATATATAGTAACTAAAGTCTAGGATTAGGAATATCGGTAATATTTTTGGATATCAAAATTTGGTTAACTCCCGAAATTCTTAAAAAATTTGACAGAGTCTCCTTTGTATTTCGGCTCCAAAAATTTTATAATTTATATAAGACCCGGAGCAACCCTCCATAGAATCCCCTGGGTACGCTGAACCCTTCAGTGGAACAACTCAACACCGAAGCACACGCAAGTATATATATATTAAAATTCAAGTGTCAATTAGAACTTTTCTTACCAAGCATTATATTTCCTTAATAATTAGCTATTTAGCAACTTGCACTAATCACCATTAGCTACACGAATACAGAAACTCAATACGAGTCAGTAATCATATAATTTCATAAATACTTCTAGTTAACAAAACTAACACTTCTCATTAGTAATCATAAGTAAATGAGATCAATCATACAACAATTAAACAATCTATATATTTATATAATATTGATTAATCAAAGTTCAAGTATTAATGTGGTTCTAGTTAAAGATAAACACTAGTAATCACATAAAGCTATAATTAGTCTAAATTTCATATTTTGAAGGCTCCTATAGTTTCTAGCAACTTCAATTAACTCAACAACTAAATATATGATTGTATGGATTTATTCCAAACATTAGAAGCTAGTACCCATACTGAATTTTATGTAAACATGTCCAAATTAGTTAAATATCAACTCCGGGTTATATATATATAATACCAAATTTAAAGTATAAGAACCCCGCCTATTTCTCTTCCGTTCTAATATCTTAAATAATCATAAAAAATATTTCAATGCTGAATTTTATATATTATATTCATTATATAGTCAAGAGTAGACACAATTTTATAATAACATTCAATCAACATATCGAATAGGTATTTTCTTGTGTCAGAGTATCTATATTGTATCTCATGAGGTGTCCGTGTCATAGTACCAAGTTCAATCATGTCAACGTATGTCAAATTCCTAAAATGTCCCTCTTATCTCATGCATGGTGACATGTGGTCTCATGATGTGTCCATGAACAATTGTGCAATTGCATAATTAATCTAAGGACTAGTATGAAAAATAGTTTTAAAAAATGTCTATAAACCCTTTTTATTCATAAAACTCAAAATAGAGCATTTTTTGTTTATAAAATATTACCAAAATACAATACTTATAATAATAGTTAAAAATTAAGATATACCATTTATTTGTTTATTTATTTATTTTCAACCGGACATGGTACTATAAAATAAGACTATTACAAAATCCAAGAATTTTCCACTGGAGACTCCTAGGAAAGATTTGGTGGGATTCATCTTGAGCTGGTATGCACGCATGAGGTCGAACACACTCTTCAAGTCCTAGAGGTGATCATCTTTGGAGTGACTCTTGACGGCGATGTCATCAATGTACCACTCGACCGTCTTGCTTAGATGTTTACGGAAGATGGTGCTCATCGCTCGCTGGAATATAGCATCAGCATTCTTCAGACCAAATGGCATGACTGTGTAGCAGTACACCCCTATCGATGTTTGGAATGATGTATGCTTCTCGCCTTCAGGAGATATCTTGATTTGATTGTAAACTGAGAATTCGTCCATGAAGGACATACGCTCGAAGCCACAGGTGTTGTCGATCATTATGTTTATGATCAGAAGGGGGAACTCGTCCTTAGGGAAGGCCGCATTTAGATCACGGAAGTCGATGCAGATTCGGATCTTTCCATTCTTTTTGACGACGGGCACAATGTTGGCTACCCAATCTGGATATTTTTCTTCGCGGACGAAGCTACTAGCTATTAGTTTGTTGACTTCAGCTTTGATGGCGTTCATGATGTTCGGCCGGAACTGTCGTTGTTGTTGTTTGACTGGCTTAGCGTTCGGCAAGATGTCGAGCCTGTGGACCGCGATATGAGGGTCAAAATCCTGCATGTCTTTATAGCTCCAGGAAAATAAATCAATATATTCTCGTACTAATTGTAGCAGGGATTCACGATCTTCACCGGATAAACTTTTGCTAATAAAGATAGGTTTTGGGACAGATTCCTCGCCCATGTCGACTTGCATGACCTCGTCTTCGGTGGGAGGTTCTCGCTGGGGATGAACAAGGAGTGGGAACCCTATACATCTTTGTTGTCCTGCTGGGGATAGGAAGAAGTACAATCCTAGCTTAGACATAGTACTTTTTTAGGAACTTACCGTTGATGGACATCATGAGCAAGTCGTCGTTGGATTTTGTGAGCCGGTAGGCTCCATTGGAAAATACGGACTCCATGATGAACGGGCCCTCCCATTTAGGCTGAACTTTGTCGGCCGTCTTGTGGGTCATAACCATCGGCCTTCTTACCGTCAAGACGAGGTCACCCACTTGGAAAGTTCTTTCCTTGAACCGTTTATTGAAGGCTCCGGAAAGACGTGCCTGGTACAGCTCAATACGTTATTGAGATAAGGCGCTTCTCGTCGAGTGCTTCCAATTCTTGTAGCCATCGGTGGTGATTGTCATCGACGGTTAGCCGGTTGGAGAGAGGCACTCGGAGCGAAGGAATTTAGACCTCGAGGGGGAGGACTACTTCGCTCCGGTAGACTAAGGAGAATGGCGTATTACCAGTTGGCGCCCGAACCGTTGTGCGGTAGGCCCAGAGACATTCACTCAACTTCTCATTCCAGTCGCACTTGTTAGATGACTCAAACTTCTTGAGAAGCTTGATAATGGTTTTGTTGAACGCCTCAGCCAAACTTTGTTGTCGGTTGTAGGCAGTCGAAGTTATATTCTGAATCCAATTTTTGTCGTAAAATCGGCAGAACGCATGACCTACAAATCGTGGACCGTTGTCATGGATGATCCTTCATTGCATGCCGAAGGGTATATGACGTGATGCTTGACAAAGCTGATCACGTTTGACGTCTTTACTTCAGCGAGCGGAACAACTTCTACCTACTTGGAAAAGTAGTCGATGATGGCCAAGATGAACCGATGTCCCTTCGACGAAGGTGGACTAATCGGTCCAATGATATCCACCCCCCCCCCCACGCCTCGAATGGCCAACATGCTACCGTTGGGTGTAGAAACTCTGAGGGCTGGTGGATGAAGTCACCATGGATTTGACACATCCTACACTTCTTTGCATAGTTGACGGCATTTGCTACCATCGTTGTCTAGTAATAGCCTAAACGCCTGAGACAATCATGTAGCTTAGGACCAGGTTGGTGGGCACCACAGACGCCGTCATGGGATTCTAGAAGTGCCTGTTTGGCTTCTGTATCCGATAGGCACCGTAGCAGAAGTCCATCATACGAACGACGATAATATTTTGGTAGTCATGTCGTAGTAGAATCGAAGAAAATATTTTCTGATGGAAGTAGCTTTCTTTGGGTCTTCAAAGAGGATTTTATAGACTTCGTAGTCGATAAACGGGAGCCTCCACTCCCATATGCCAGTTTTTGCCTCCGCGGCGTAGCTTAGACACATGCAAAGGTTATTTTTTGGGCAGACTAGCTCTTCGCTGACCACGGTGATCGACTGGTGAGTGTTGGCAGGGATGGCCAAGAAGGCAGCGAGACAGGCAAGGGCGTCAGCCTCGATATTTTGTAGTTGAAGGACGTGCTCTATGAAGAATCCCCCGAATGTGGAGATTATATCGAGCGCCGCTTGGTGGTAGGGAATCAAATTCTTATGCCGGACTTCGTACTCGCCTCGGACCTGACTAACGATCTATAAGCCCCCTCATTTTGGAATAGGGTTAATTTGGTACTTTTTATTTTATTTTATTTTATTTTATATTTTAAAGTATTAATTTATAAAATCCTTTTTTATATATGATACTTTGTCATTGCTTGGATATTAGGAGCAATGCACAATATTTTTTCTTTCAAAAAAATTTATATTACTAATCTTGATTGTACCTAATATATTTGGGATATGGATGTTGAATTTGTTTGATCTCTCCAATGATCAAAAAATATTGACAAACATCTAGAACCACGGTTACCGTAAAACTGCTTCATTTAAACTAGAACTTGACTCAAACCAAACACATGTAGACATATAGTACACCCAAATACCCCTATATATATATATATATATATATATATATATATATATATATATATATATATATATATATATATATATATATATAATATTTAAATTAATTTATTTTTATTTATAGAAAGTGCCATATGTGTCATCATAATTGGCCTAGCTACCTAACTATCCAAGATCCTAACCAACCAAATCTTAATCCTAATAAACAACCCCTACAACCTTTTTCTATTCCATAAAATATCCCACATATAAAATATATCCACAAAATCTGAATAAATCAATTGAAGATTTAAATCCCATATTTCCGAACTAGGAAACCCCTACTTTGTTGCATATTCCTATCTTTGGATCAAACCAAATCCTAAGTGAATATTTTTGTGACAATCTCCTAATTTAAATTTTAGCCCCTTACCATATTAAGACTCCATAAAATTTTACCCACATATTTTTAAATATTAAATCAAATCCTAACCACCCACCTATTTAAACTACATATATTTATCAACTCACTAACACTTAAACCTAATTATTAGGTTCGCCCCCCATTTTCCTCTCCTTCACGAAGAAAAAAATGCCTTTCTTATATTCTCTCCCTCTTTTACTTCTTTTCCTCTTCCTCTCTCCTTCCCCACAGGCCACAACTCCATAAAAATCCTAACCAAACACCTTTTTGGCTAAATATTGGCTGTTAGTTGCAACAGTAGTTCAGACCACTCCACAGTAGCAAAAGTCCTAAAAATTCTATATTTACCTCATACTTGAAGTACCTAAGATTCTCTTCAAGTTTTGTGAGGTTTGGAGTTAATTTGGTACTCCGTTTGGCCGTAGTTGCAAAAAAGGTCTCCGTCGCAATCGCAATCGCGTAAGTTTTCCAACTTTGTTTCTTTCCCTATTTTTTTATGAATAAAATCTTGTATAAATTTATATTAATTATAGATTATGTTTAGAATTATTTTCATGCATTATATCTATATTTTTACATACAAAAATTATCCCAAACCAATGAGCAACCTTTACACGGACACGTCGCATCAAGACTAGTTATAGTTCTTTAATAGTTGTTATATTTTACTGAAGTAAATAAATTCCAAAAATTAATGTATATTAATTCCAGAATATTTAATGTATTAATTTCTTATTTAATTATATTTGAATGCTAACATGGAGGTTGTATGTCAAGGCTACATGCCAAAGTTTGTTAGAATGACTAGTTGTCGTCCGAAACAAATAATATATGGCATGCAATGCCGATGTTTAGTTATTTTTGATTATTTAGAAATAATTCAGAATATTAATTATGATTAAATCAGTAATAAATGATGTTAAAATACATGATTAAGAGGTTCCATGCATGTTAGATGAATAGGATAGCAATGGTACAAGTTTTGCGATATTGATACGTTCCTACGTACATATAGGACTACGTGTAGCCAAACACATGTAAGTTCCTATAAGTACATATGGTATGTAGATGTAAGATACCCTAACAACATATTTTGAGAGTGGCATGGCACATGTATCTTGGCACGTTGTTCAATGCTACGCAACTATTGGATTGTTGGATAAGAACGTCAACTGAAAGTTGAGGTTGTACAACGATCTTTAATGTTATCCTAGAGTAGTTAGCGTGTTTGGTTATTGATTATAATATATTTAATAGGGCATCTTGGATCTTCTACTCTTCCAGCAGAGGACGTCGTACAGACATCATCGCAGCCACAGACATCAGGCAAGTGTACATTGCCATGATGTATCACAGTTCCTTACTTTAATTATCATAATTAGTTATTATAATTATTTGATATGGTTGATGTGTGTGTTTACCCTAGGGCCATGAGATGTTGCTTAGCGTTCAAACAAGATTCGGGTGTCAACGTCGTACGCGAAGTCGAGTAACGTCACTTAGAGAGTTAATACCATAATATTATTTCACGTGCTTGTATCCTTGCACATTAAACCGTAGGACACTTGACACTATTTTATCTGACAGAATCCGTCTTGAGGTATTCATGGTGATTCTGTATAGGATTACAGGACTCGTGATATGAGACTTGCATATTATATACATATATCATTATGACTCGTTGTACTAGCTAGAGGTCCTGATCTTGCGTGTTATGAACATGAGACGTGAGGTTACATTGGGTGGGAAGAGACACACCATACTATAGGCTGATTATATATATATATATATATACTATGTTTACTCCACATGAGACGTGAGGTTACATTGGAGGTCAATCAGCACATTGAAGCAGTTAAGCGAATCAGCATGCCTCAAAAATCCAGCAAGATGATATTCTGCCACAGTTTACTCCACCAATGCCCGTATTCCCACAAGGGCAGGCTATGGATGGACAACAGATATTTCAAATGATCTACGCAATGATGCAAGCTCAACAGCAGATTCAACAAGAGGCTCTGCGAAACAGCCTAGTCATCGCACTGGAGCAGGCGAATCTACCAGCACGACGACCCTCGACGGGCTCTATTACCGACTTTCGCCAGTTGAAGCCCCGCACCTTTTCAGGCAAGGAGGAGCCCACTGAAGTTCATGAGTGGCTCACAAATACTCAACATCAATTAGAAGCAGTTGAGCTTCCAAGGGAATATTGGATGACTGCCGTCCGGATGCAGTTGACATGCAATGCACATCACTGGTGGCTATCTGAGGAAACACGGCTCGGACCAGACCGAGTCACTTGGGAAGAGTTTTCCAGACTCTTTCAGGAGATGTACATTCCAGCTATTGCTCGATCAGAACTTTGGGACAAGTTCAATCGCCTCACTCAAGACAATATGATAGTGGAAGAGTACAATGCGGAGTTCATTCGTCTGAGTCGCTTTGCCCCTACCTTGATCCCGACATAAGAAGATTAAGAAGTTCTTCGACGGACTAAACTTTGAGCTACAGAGACAGATTGGCTCTGTGGCACCTACTTCTTACTCGGACGTCCTTGCTGCAGCACGACGCATGGAGCGCGTCACCAGGAGAGAGTCCAGCCTGAAGCGGCCTTTCACATCAGCACCAGCCAGAGCACCACAGGGAGAAGCTGCAAAGAGATCTCACATGCACTAACCACCTAGAGCATCTCCGTAGATAATACCTACATGTCAATACTGTGGCAAGGTAGGCCATATTGAGAGGGAATGCAGACGCAAGTTGGGATTATGCTTGATTTGCGGATCTAACCAACACTTAGCCAAGGATTATCCTGAGCATCGAGAGGGAGCACTAATGTTAAACAAACAAGATTTACCAGCCCCAAGGCCTGTTTATCCAGTATTAGGAGTACCACAGACGGGAGTTGGAGGAGTCAGACCACCAGCCCCAGGAGGGTATCAGCCGAGGCCACCCTTGGCACCACAAGCAACACTCTTCTAGCAGGTCCATCAACAGCAGAGGGCACCTCCACAAGGACACAGACAAGCTTTTGTAATGACCATGGAGGATGCGCAGACTCGTGGAGTAGCAAATGCGCGTAAGTTATTCATGGCTATCTATTCCTAGCATTGCTTTAGCACGTGCCTATTAGTTCATGACCTTAGCCTTAAACCTAGTATCTTGAACTTATTAGTAATTGATAAACCTAGTTTTTCTAAACTGTAGTTTCCTTGCTCTATCCAGATTTCCTTCAATCTTGAATTACTTAATTTTTATTATCTAGGGAAATACTTTATTCCTTCCCTAGGTAATTTGTTTAAACACTCAGCATTCGATTTCTTCTTGATCAAGATTCATTGTTTGTGTGTCGTGCTTCAAACATATTTTACATCCGTGTCATCTCTTTTGACCGGTTATGTTTCATTATTCTTTGATTGCGAGGATGCAATCCTCTTAAGGGGGTAGAATGTAAACCCCCAGATTTTCCAGGAATTCAAAAATAAATTTTTAGAATTTTCTGGAATTTTTTGTGATTTTTCAGGAATTAAAATAAATATTCTTCTGAATTAAATATTTTTATGTAATAAAATAAATATTAAAATATTATGAAAATAATATTTTTTGGTGTAAAATAAAATATTAGACATAGGGTAATTTTTCTGGAATTTATTGGACCCCAGAACTATTTTTAAAGACCTAAAAACTAATATTTTAATTAAACCAAAACAAACCGGTTTAAAATACCCTAATTAAACTGAACTGGCCTATTTAAACCAACCCAACCCTAGCGGGTCGGATCCGGGCCTAAACCTAAACCCGCTGACCTGACCCGACCCGCCTGCTACAGTGATCCCCCTATCTCTCCCGTAACCGACGCTGCTCCATTTTCGGCCATTTTCGCCGCCGCCGCGTCGTTCCGCCTCCCCGCGGCCATTCACCCGCAGCTCTGCCAACCTCTCCGCCTTCCCCTACCTCTTCATCTCCTTCAACCGCCGGAACCCTAGTTATTTAAACCCTCTCCACCACCACTCCATCACCGCACCCCGATTCCTTCGGCAGCCGACGACTCCTCCGGCCGTCACGACTCCGCCGTGACCTCGACGAACCCCGCAGTCACCCCCACCACTTCACCACTGCCACTGCCTCTCCAGCACTGCCACCGCCGGCCACCGCCATCCACCCGACTTCCAGCAGATCTGCCACGATCCTCCGACCCCAAGCTCCCCTCCGGCGACGCCTCCGCCCAGGACCCCGACGACTTCGCCACGCCAACGAGCACGGGGCCGCAGAACCCCGCCGCCGACGACCAGCAGCCCTAGCCGTCGTGCCTCGCCGCGACCCTCTCAATGCACGAACCTCGGTGAGGTACCCGCCTTCCCGCGTGTGTAATTTTCTGTACATTAATTCATTTTTCGTTCTATCAACTGTGACGCGAACCCTGCGTGACCCTCTCGATACTCGTGCAACTCGTTCGAGGCATCGCGTCCTGTGGCGATCGCAAACTGCGACGCAAAATCAGGAAAGAACCTCTTTTTCTGAAAATTCAAAATATGTCCCGAACTCCCCAGTTCGTGACCTTTTTGCGACTAACCTGTGTAATGTTTTCAAAATTAGTTTGAATAGTAAATTAGACCATATGACCAAGTTTTTAAACCCTATTTTAGTGTAATTTATTGTGCTGTAGATTGTGATATTTTCGAGGGTGAAAATGACCAAAAGATTGGTTATTTAAATACCATAATTTTCTCGAAGCTGTGTGCGCCCCGCTAAACGGGATAACTTGGTCATGTGCGAACTTCACCGAAAGGTGCGCGCCGTTAATACGGACGTGTGGGATTTCACGAAAGTTGATTTGGATGTGTGTGCACACCGGAATCAACGCGTATCCGTCGACAACACCCCGTATCGGCCCTGTTCTGAAACTCGTTGTAACTTTGTGTACTCTCGTCGTATCAAAATAAAACTTATGCCATCAGACTCGTAGCAATACGCTAGTCCTGTGACCCAAGTTTGGTTCGATTTTGAGAACGTTGACAAAATCCCGTATCGTGGGCCCCACGGCTCCACTTGACGGGCGATTTTGTGATCGGCTCATCGGAATCCAGTTCTGGATATTCCATTGGGTTCGTATCGACGTTCTGGACTTGTAGAAACTAAGTTTGACGAATTTGGAGAACATTGTCTTTGGTATATTTTTCGGTGTGAAGCGGGGCATATGTAGACCCCGCTTTGACCAGAAACTGTCACTTTTGCCCCTGTGTCCAAATTAGACTTATGGACAGGAAATTCTAGCTATTTGATGTCTTCTGAACCTGATAGTAACGTTTATTTCAGCAACCGGAGGAGTACCTGCAAATTCTACTGATACCAGAGCAGCAGTTGGAGTCAGAACCCCAAGCAAGTGTACCTTGCCATACTTGCAGTAAATTGATTCATATTATTCTCTTGTTCTATTTCTGTGATATATATGTTCAACCTAGGACTGTGTGACACTACTTAACGTTCGAACAAGATTCGGGTGTTAACGTCGTACGCGAAGTTGTGTAACGTCACCTAGAGATGGATATCGAGGTCCTATACCTTTTTTGTGCTTGCATCATCAAGTACGTCATATCGTAGGACACCTAACACTATTCATGAGACATAATCTTCCTGAGATATTTATGGTGATTATGTATAGGTTACATGATTCGTGATATAAGTATTGCATGTGTTTAGCTATCATTATGACTCGTTGCATCAGTTAGAGGTCATGATCTTGCGTGATATGGACATGAGACATCGTGGACATGAAACATATGATTACATTGGATGGGGAGAGACACACAGGCTATAGGCTGATTTTATAAATTTATTATGGTGCCACTACATAGTAATCTACATAGTATAATTATATAGTATATCTGCTACAAGCTCCCCGACACATAGCTTGTAGTAGTCTCAGCCTGAGTCTAGTGATGCTCTTACTTGCATTTCACATAGTTGGTTACATAGTTTACCCTATTGATTCATTATTATTGCACTGCATTTATTTTTGGCATGAGTTATTCTTGTACCTTGTTATGTCCCCTGAGGACCTGGATCTGGATTATGTCCCCAAGTTTAGCAGAGGAGATCTACCCCGAGGTGTACGGGACAGGAGCATTCATTGGAGCGGTACCAGAACTCGAGGACAAGGTGATTGTCGAGGATTTCTTCTGAGTATCTGGTTATTATACTCAGTTATTTCTATTGTTAGACTCTTATTTCCTGTCTAATGAATTGATGTATCAGACATATTATCGGGTTGTTCCCCGAGATATATTTTATTGAGACTTGATGTTGATTTATATTTCATATTGCTGTATTTATTTTCTGTGGATGAGATTAGTAGTATAGACCCTTACTGTTGTTTTACAGCTTAAGTACACCCTGACGGGTCCATTAAATTGGGTTTGCCCATCGGTGTGTGCTGCTAGCCATTGCCACATGTTTAGTCCCTCGATATTTTGGGACTGGGGCGTGACATGGTTTTTATGGTAGCCCATGCAGGTCAACGACTAAATTATTCGATTTCAACTGAGTGACCGAGCAAGCCTGCAACAAGGATAGGATAAGTTTTTAGTATCTTATCCACTTGATTGAATCGTTCTTGATCTCTATCGAATTCGAATTTCTTGACTTGCATCCTGCCTTGATTCCCTGTGCGCCTCTTATAGTATATTTTGGATGCAGAGTAATGGATCCACGAGCAAACAACGAGACTTCTGTGAGATCACATGAGGTACTGTGGTAACCAATGAAGATGAAGTAACACTAGTGGATGGAGGTCAATCAGCACACCGAAGTAGTCAAGCGAATCAGCATACCTCAAAAATCCAGCAAGATGATATTCTGCCACAGTTTACTCCACCAATACCCGTATTCCCACAAGAGCAGGCTATGGATGGACAACAGATATTTCAAATAATCTACGCAATGATGCAAGCTCAACAGAAGATTCAACAAGAGGCTCTGCAAAACAGCCTAGTCATCGCACTGGAGCAAGCGAATCTACCAGCATGATGACCCTCGACGGGCTCTATCACCGACTTTCGCTAGCTGAAGCCCCACACCTTTTCAGGCAAGGAGGAGCCCACTGAAGTTCATAAGTGGCTCACAAACACTCAACATCAATTAGAAGCAGCTGAGCTTCCAAGGAAACGTTGGATGACTGTCGTCCGGATGCAGTTGACGGACAATGCACATCACTGGTGGCTATTTGAGGAAACACGGCTCGGACCAGACCGAGTCACTTGGGAAGAGTTTTCCAGACTTTTTCAGGAGATGTACATTCCAGCTATTGCTCGATCAGAACTTTGGGACAAGTTCAATTGCCTCACTCAAGACAATTTAACAGTGGAAGAGTATAATATGGAGTTTATTCGTCTGAGTCGCTTCGCCCCTACCATAATCCCGACAGAAGAAGAGAAGGCTGAGAAGTTCTTCGACGGACTAAACTTTGAGCTACAGAGACAGATTGGCTCTATGGCACCTACTTCTTACTCAGACGTCCTTACTACAGCACGACGCATGGAGCGCGTCACCAGGAGAGAGTCCAGCCTGAAGTGACCTTTCACATCAGCACCAGCCAGAGCACCATAGGGAGAAGCTGTAAAAAGATCTCACATGCACTAACCACCCAGAGCATCTTCGCAGATACTACCTACATGTCAATATTGTGACAAGGTAGGCCATATTGAGAGAGAATGCAGACGCAAGTTAGGATTATGCTTGATTTGCGGATCTAACCAACACTTAGCCAAGGATTGTCCTGAGCATCGAGAGGGAGCAATAATGTTAAACAGACAAGCTTTATCAGCACCAAGGCCTGTTTATCCAGCATTGGGAGTACCACAGACGGGAGTTGGAGGAGTCAGACCACCAGTCCCAGGAGGGTATCAACCGAGGCCACCCTTGGCACCACAAGCAACACTCTTCCAGCAGGCCCAGCAACAGCAGAGGGCATCTCCACAAGGACACAGACAAGCTTTTGCAATGACCATGGAGGATGCGCAGACTCGTGGAGTAGAAAATGCGCGTAAGTTATTCATAGCTGTCTATTTCTAGCATTGCTTTAGCACGTGCCTATTAGTTCATGACCTTAGCCTTAAACCTAGTATCTTGAACTTATTAGTAATTGATAAACCTAGTTTTTCTAAACTGTAGTTTCCTTGCTCTATCCAGATTTCCTTCACTCCTGAATTACTTAATTTTTATTGTCTAGGGAAATACTTTATTCCTTTCCTCGGTGATTTGTTTAAACACTCAGCATTCGATTTCTTCTTGATAAAGATTCATTGTTTGTGTGTCGTGCTTCAAACATATTTTGCATCCATGTCATCTCTTCTGACCAGTTATGTTTCGTTATTCTTTGATTGCAAGGACGCAATCCTCTTAAGGGGGGTAGATTATAAACCCCCAGATTTTTCAGGAATTCAAAAATGAATTTTTGGAATTTTTCTGGAATTTTTTGTGACTTTTCAGGAATTAAAATAAATGTTCTTCTAAATTAAATATTTTTATGTAATAAAATAAATATTAAAATATTATAAAAATAATATTTTTGTTTATAAAATAAAATATTAGACATAGGGTAATTTTTCTGAAATTTATTGGACCCCAGAACTATTTTTAAAGACCTAAAAACTAAGATTTTAATTAAACCAAAACAAACCGATTTAAAATACCATAATTAAACCGAACCGGCCTATTTGAACCAACCCAACCCTAGCGGGTCGGATCCGGGCCTAAACCTAAACCTGCTGACCCGACCCGATCCGACCCGACCCGCCTGCTATAGTGATCCCCATTTCTCTCCCGTAACCGACGTCGCTCCGTTCCCGGCCGTTTTCACCGCCGCCGCGTCGTTCTGCCTCCCCACGGCCATTCACCCGCAGCTCCGCCAACCTCTCCGCCTTTCCATACCTCTTTATCTCCTTTAACCGCCGAAACCCTAGTTATTTAAACCCTCACCCTCTCCACCACCACTCCATCACCGCACCCCGATTCCTTCGGCAGCCGACGACTCCTGCGGCCGTCACAACTCCACCGTGACCTCGACGAACCCTGCAGTCACCCCCACTACTTCACCACCGCCACTGCCTCTCTAGCACTGCCAACGCTGGCCACCGCCATACACCCGACTTCCAGCAGATCCGCCACGATCCTCCGACCCCGAGCTCCCCTCCGGCGATGCCTCCGCCCAGGACCCCGACGACTTCGCCACGCCGACGAGCACGGGGCCGCAGAACCCCGCCGTCGACGACCAGCAGCCCTAGCCGTCGTGCCTCGCCGCGACCCTCTCAGTGTACGAACCTCAGTGAGGTACCCGCCTTTCCGCGAGTGTAATTTCCTGTACATTAATTTGTTTTCTATTCTGTCAGTTGTGACGCGAACCCTGCGTGATCCTCTCGATACCCGTACAACTCGTTTGGGGCATCGAGTCCTGTGGCGATCGCAAATTGCAACGCAAAATCAGGAAAATGAACCCCTTTTCTGAAAATTCAGAAAATGTCCTGAACTCCCCAGTTCGCGACCGTTTTGCAACTAACCTATGTAATGTTTTCAAAATTGGTTTGAACAGTAAATTAGACCATATGACCAAGTTTTTAAATCCTATTTTAGTGTAATTTATTGTGCTGTAGATTGTGATATTTTTGAGGGTAAAAATGACCAAAAGATTGGTTATTTAAATACCCTGATTTTCCCGGAACTGGGCACGCCCCGCTAAACGGGACGACTTGGTCATGTGCGAACTTTACCGAAAGGTGCGCACCATTAATACGGATGTGTGAGATTTCACAAAAGTTGATTTGGATGTACGTGCACACCGAAATCAACGCGTATCCGTCGACAACACCCCGTATCGACCTTGTTCTAAAACTTACTGTAACTTCATGTACGCTCGTCGTATCGAAACGAAACTCACGCCATCGGACTCGTAGCAATACGCTGGTCCTGTGACCCAAGTTTGGTTCGATTCTGAGAAAGTTAACAAAATCCCGTATCGTGGGCCCCACGACTCCACTTGATGGGCGATTTTGTGATCGGCTCATCGGAATCCAGTTCTGGACATTCCATTGGGTTCTATCGACGTTCTGGACTTGTAGACACTAAGTTTGATGAATTTAGATAATATTGTCTCTGGCACATTTTTTGGTGCGAAGCGGGCCACATGTGGACCCCGCTTTGACCAGAAATTGTTACTTTTGCCCCTGTGTCCAAATTGGACTTATGGACAGACAATTTTAGCTATTTGATGTCTTCTGAACCTGATGGTAACGTTTATTTCAGCAACCGGAGGAGTACCTGCAAATCCCGCTGATACTAGAGCAGCAGTTGGAGTCAGAACCCCAGGCAAGTGTACCTTGCCATACTTGCAGTAAATTAATTCATATTATTCTCTTGTTCTATTTCTGTGATATTTATGTTCAACCTAGGACCGGGTGACACTACTTAATATCTGAATAAGATTCGGGTGTCAAGGCCATACGCGGAGTTGTGTAACGTCACCTAGAGATTGATATCGAGACCCTATACCTTTTTTGTGCTTGCATCATCAAGTACGTCGTACCGTAGGACACATGATACTATTCATGAGACATAATCTTCCTGAGATATTCATGGTGATTCTGTATAGGTTACATGATTCGTGACATAAGTATTGCATGTGTTTAGCTATCATTATGACTCGTTGCATCACTTATAGGTCATGATCTTACGTGACATGGACATGAGACATCGTGGACATGAGACATGTGATTACATTGGGTGGGGAGAGACACACAGGCTATAGGCTAATTTTATAAATTTATTATGGTGCCACTATATAGTAATCTACATAGTATAATTATATAGTATATCTGCTACAGGCTCCCCGACACAGAGCTTGTAGTAGTCTCAGCCTAAGTCTAGTGATGCTCTAACTTGCATTTCACATAGCTGGTTACATAATTTACCCTATTGATTCATTATTATTGCACTGCATTTATTTTTGGCATAATTTATTATTGTACCTTGCTATGTCCCATGAGGACCTGGATCCGGATTATGTCCACAGGTTTAGCAGAGGAGATCTACCCCGAGGTGTACGGGACAGGAGCAGTCATTGGAGCGGTACCAGAACTCGAGGACGAGGTGATCGCCGAGGATTTCTCCTGAGTATCTGGTTATTATACTAAGTTATTTCTATTGTTAGACTCTTATTTCCTATCTAATAAATTGATGTATAAGACATATTATCGGGTTGTTCCCCGAGATATATTTTATTGAGACTTGATGTTGATTTATATTTTATATTGCTGTATTTATTTTCTGTGGATGAGATTAGTAGTATAGACCCTTACTGTTGTTTTACAGCTTAAGTACACCCTGATGGGTCCATTAAATTGGGTTTGTCCATTGGTGTGTGCTGCTGGCCATTGCCACGTGTCTAGTCCCTCGATATTTTGGGACTGGGGCGTGACATGGTCCCTTGTTAGTTTTGCAGCATAGATCGTTGTGGAGCCTTCCTGGAATTGCTGATTTGGGTTGCTTTTCCATCTGGGCATTGGTACTAGGTACTTATATTATTTCTACCAGGGTTATGCTATTCATTTATATTATTGATTCATCTACTGATGTATCCTAGTTTTTATAGACTCATATTTCTTTCTCGAGTCTATTCGAGATTGTGTTACTAAGCGACCAATTTTAGCACATGCAGCTCATTCTTATTGTATTTTGTTTATTGTTGATTGAGGCATAGATATTTATATTTACTTGATTATCTAGATAGTCTCTAATATAATACAGCTTATACGTATTCGAGTCAGACCAGAGTTTGGTCGAATGTGTAGCTGGCATGTTACATGTTCCTAGTCCTACGTATTTTGGGACTCGGCATGACATATTTTTGTGGTGGCCCATGCAGGTCCTGATTAAATTATTTTGGCTGCGTTACTGTACCAAGCGAGCCTGCGTTATGATAAGTTTGTTATGATCTCAATCCACAATTGCTATTGAAACTTCCTTTGAATTCTAATTTCGTCCTTGAACCTCAAATTATATTCATTCATACTTTCTTTGAACCCTTATTCATTGATTCTCGTCTTTCCCTATCTCGGAGAGATGAACACTCGTTCGCGATAATTTTTCCAGAATATTCCCGTCAAGACGAAGAAGACATATTTGGTAGAATATTTATAAGAAGATAGGTACTTGAGTAGAAAAGATTATGGTAGATAATTTTTAGATATTAGATTTAGAATATATTAAAGACAAGAGAATTGACAGTAGCAGTAGGAACCTAAAATAAGAAGGGCTCTATCAATTGCCATAGATTAGAAGTGACGGGTTACTATTAGATAAACCTTTTGGACGAATGTGAGTCATTTTATGTGAGGGTATAATATTGTGTTTTGATGAGATAGTTTGATCTAAGGTGGGTAGGCTTCTCGACTAGCAAATTTTGTTTAGAGGTTATACAATTGATGAAGATGAGAATTGTCAAATTCTGGTGCTTTAAGGCTTAAACTTCTATGTGATTTAAAAAAATTTGAATGAATATCGGACTATGATAATGTTGAATTTGTTGAGGATAATCAATTTATCAATATTAGAGAAATTTAACTAGATATGAATTTAAATTTTTAATTTTTTTTGAAGATTGAATTCAAAATTTTAGATTTTGAGGTTAAATAAAAGATAAATTGGTTGGATTGAAGATGACTAACAGCCCTCGAAAGATTTTTGTTAGTTGCAAATAAAGAGAATTAATTATTATGTTAATTAAAATTTAAAAGTTTGAAGAAGGATGAGGAGATCATGATAAGACTGAACTTGGACTTTAAATTGGAGGATTTGGGGATATGATAGTTGGTGAATTCAAATTTGATAATTTGGTAAAGTTAATTATTATCGTCTTAGTAATTGGAAAAAAATGGAGGAGTAAGTTTGATAGAACAAATTTTAAAATTTAAATTTTAAATAAGAATATTTTAAAGTTTGTAATTGGATTCAAATTTTAAGAATAGATGGAATTAAATTAAATTTGAGATTTTGAGGAGATAAGATGTATATAAATTATAAATTTTGAGGATTTGATTTAATCTTAAAAGATTGACTAGGATTAGATATGCCATATACCAATTTTTGTTGGGTAGATTTATGATTGCTAGGTTTAATGATAGAGGATAAATTGATTAAGTATGGGTATTAGGGATCCGAAAGAAAAAAAATTCAATAATTGGAGGGATTGAGGAGAAGATTATCTTAAGAATTGAATTTAAAATTTTAAAGTTTGACAACTTTGAGGATGTAATTTAAAAGGTATTATGTGGTAATAGTAAAATATTAATTTTTGGAAAGATCATGATATTTTATATTTAAATTTTCTTTGGATTTGAAGGGTCTAACTTTAGAAGAGTAAATCTTTGGAATTTAAATTTGGAAGATATAATTTTGAGGATTTGATTTAAAATTTTGAGTATTGGGTTATTAGTTTATAATTTTGAGGAATTTAAGAAGATTATATTATAGTCCTTGGACTACAAGATGTCGATGTAAAATATATTTTTTTAAAAATTATTTTGAAGACAGGAATTAAACTCAAGTTTTGAAAATGTTGAGGACTTGGAATCTCATTTATTAATTGTTGAAGAGATAAAAAAAAATTTGATCGAGTAAAAAAATGATAATTTTAAAGTAAGAATTTAATTTAATTTAAATTTGAGGAGTTTAACTCTTGAAGGGGTTAAATTTTGAGGACTTGAAATTTTATTTTAAGTATGAAAAATGAAGTTAATATTGAGGACTTTGCAAAATCACAATAAATGATTTGACCCCATTGGAAAAAAAAGTGTATTATGAAAATTTTTAAATTGCGAGGACGCAATTCTTTTAAGGTGGATAGATTGTAAACCCCCTCATTTTGGAATATGGGTAATTTGGTACTTTTTAATTTAATTTATTTTATTTAATTTATTTAATATTTTAAAGTATTAATTTATAAAATTTTTTTTTTTTATATGACACTTTGCCATGGCTTGGATATTTTGAGTAATGCACAATATTTTTTCTTCCAAAAAAATTCATATTACTAATCTTGATTGTACCTAATATATTTGGAATATGGATGTTGTATTTGTTTGATCTCCCCTATGCTCAAAAAATTTTGACAAACATTTAGAACCACGGTTACCGTAAAACTGCTTCCTTTTGACTAGAACTTGACCCAAACCAAACCCAAACACATGTCGGCATGTAGTGCACCCAAATACCCTCATGTATGTATGTATATATATATATATATATATATATATATATATATATATATATATATATATATATATATATATATATATATATATATAATTTAATTTAATTTATTTCTATTTATAGAAAGTGCCATATTTGTCATCATAGTTGGCATAACTATCTAACTACCCAAGATCCTATCCAACCAAATCTTAATCCTAACAAACAATCCCCATAACTTTTTCCTATTCCACAACACTTCCCATATATAAAATATATCCATAAAATATGAACAAATCAATTAAAGATTTAAATCCCATATTTGCAAATTAGGAAACCCCTAGTTTGCTGCATATTCCTATCTTTGGATCAAACCAAATCCTAAGTGAATATTTTTGTGATAATCCTCTCATTTAAATTTCATCCCCTTACCATATTAAGACTCCATAAAATCCTTCCCACATATGTTTAAATATTAAATCAAATCCTAACCACCCACCTATTTAAACTACATATATTTATCAACTCTCCAACACTTAAACCTAATTATTAGGTTCGGCCCCCCTTGTTCTCTCCCTCATGAAGAAAAAAACTCTTTTATCACATTATCTCCCTCTTCTAATTCTTTCCCTCTTCCTCTCTCCTTTCCCACATGCCACAACTCCACAAAAAACCCCAACCAAACTTTTTTTTGGCCAAATATTGGCTGTTAGTTGCAGTAGCAGTTCAGACCACTCCACAGTAGTAAAAAATCCTAAAAATCCTATATTTACATCATACTTGAAGTCCCCAAGAGCCTCGTCAAGTTTTGTAAGGTTTGAAGTTCGTTTGGTACTCCGTTTGGCCATAGTCGCAAAAAATGTCCCCGCCATAATCGCAATCGCGTAAGTTTTTCAACTTTGTTTCTTTCCTTATTCTTTATGAATAAAACCTTGTGTAAATTTATATTAATTATAGATGATGTTTAAAATTAGTTTCATGCATTAGATCTATATTTTTACATACAAAAACTACCAAAAACTAATGAACAGCCTTGACACAGATTGATAGTTGTTATATTTTACTGAATAAATAAATTTCAAAAATTAATGTATATTAATTTCAGAATATTTAATGTATTAATTTTTTATTTAATCATATTTGGATGCCAACATGAAGGTTGTATGTCAAGGCTACGTGCCAAAGTTGGTTAGAATGACTAGTTGTCGTCCGAAGCAAATAATGTCATGTAATGTCGATGTTTAGTTATTTTTGATTATTTAGAAACAATTTAGAATATTAATTATGATTAATTCAGTAATAAATGATATTAAAATACATAATTAAAAGTTTTTATGCATGTTAGATGAATATGATAGCAATGGTGCAAGTTTTGCGACATCGATACATTCCTACGTACATATAGGACTACGTATAGCCAAAAACATGTAAGTTCCTATAAGTACGTATGGTACGTCGATGTAAGACACCCTCACAACATATTTTGAGAGTGGCATGGCACGTGTATCTTGGCATATTGTTCAATGCTACGCAACTATTGGATTGTTGGACAAGAACGTCAACTGAAAATTGAGGTTGTGGAACGATCTTTCGTGTTATCCTAGAGTAGTTAGCGTGTATGGTTATTGATTAGAATATATTTAACATGACATCTTGGATCTGCTACTCTTCCAACAAAGGACGTTGGACAGATATTATCGCAGCCATAGACATCAGGCAAGTGTACCTTGCCATGATGTATCATAGTTCCTTACTTTAATTATCATATTTAGTTATTATAATTATTTGATATGGTTGATGTGTGTGTTTACCCTAGGGCCATGAGACATTACTTAGCGTTCGGATAAGATTCAGGTGTCGACACCGTATGCGGAGTCGAGTAACGTCACTTAGAGAGTTAATACCACAATCCTATTTCACGTGGTTGTATCCTTGCACGTCACACCGTATGACACTTGATGCTATTTCATGTGACAGAATCCTTCTTGAGGTATTCATGGTAATTCTGTATAGGATTACATGACTCATGATATGTGACTTGCATATTATATACATATATTATTATGACTCGTTGTACTAGCTAGAGGTCCTGATCTTGCATGTTATGGACATTAGACGTCATGGACATGAGACGTGAGGTTACATTGGATGGGGAAAGACACACCATACTACAGGCTGATTATGTTTATATATATATATATATATATATACATATATATATATATATATATATATATATATATCGTGCATTGGAACCCATGGTTATGGACCCGAATCAATGGGTAAACGGGATATAAGTCATAGTGCTCATTTTCCTACATGAGCCATGCGCATGTGGACCAATAGGAATAGAGAGTACTAGTGCACATAGGATATGAAAGTCTATTCCTATTGGTCCACATATGCATGGCTTATGTAGAAAATGAGCACTATGGCTCATATCCCGTTTACCCTATATATATATATATATATATATATACTATTTTATTGGAGGTGCCTTAGACTTTGTCCCAGGTCTTTGGCACATTTACTGGTCCTATGAGATATTACTTGCTGCTATGGGCTCCCCGACACAGAGCATGTAGTAGTTTCAGTCTGAGTACGAGTGATGTTCTCATGTGCATATCACTTAGATGGTTACAATAGTTTACCCTTGAGTATGTGGCATTATACTATTTTACTTTGGCATATTATTTTTTGTACCTTGTTACGTCACTCTGAGGACTTGGTCCCTTGCCAGTTTTGTAGCATAGATCGTTGTGGAGCCTGCCTGGAGTTGCTGATTTGGGTTACTTTTTGATGTGGGCGTTGGTACTAGGTACTTATATCATTTCTACCAGAGTTATGCTATTCATTTATATTATTGATTCATCTGCTGATATAGCCTAGTTTTTATAGACTCATATTTCTTTCTCGAGTCTATTCAAGCTTGTGTGTTACTAGGCGACCGACTTTAGCACATGTAGCCCATTCTTGTTGTATTCTGTTAATTGTGGATTGAGTCATAGATATTTATATTTACTGAATTATCTAGATATTCTCCATTATAATATAGCTTATACGTATTCGAGTCGGACTAGAGTCTGGTCGAATATGTAGCTTGCATGTTACGTGTTCCTAGTGCTATATATTTTGGGACTGGGGTTTGACACGATCAGCTTAGAGTAGTCGTAGGCCTCCAGGTAGTCGGCTCCTACTTGCTTAGCAAGCTGGAGTCCAATAAAAAGGGCGTTATACTCCGCCACATTATTGGAGCACGGCTTTGTGAGAGAGTAGACACGGTTGATGAACATATCGTAGGGGGAGATCAACTCTATCCCGACTCCAGCTCGCCTTTGGGCCCTGCTCTCGAAGCACCGTCGAAGAACATTCTCCAAATGGCTTATGTGCTCGTCACGGTATTGGAGTTTGCGACTTCGTCGGGGATCTCCTCGTAGAGTTTTAAAGTTTATGGCACCGTGTGGGCGGCCAGGAATTCAGCTAATGCTTGTCCCTTGATAGCTTTTTGTGAAACAAATGCCATGTCGTATGGTGACAACAGTATTGTCCATGTAGCCAGACGGGAGTTGAGTGCGTTGGATAATTGGGATTACTCCATCTTGGACTTATGTCATCGGAAAGTTGCCGAACTGGAGAGATACCATGTTATCAGCAATCGTCTTATCATCGATGTCCAAGATGAGGGCCTTGGTGTCGAGTAGACGCTAGATGTACCACTTCAGTGTGTAGCAGTCCCACATCTCATAATGGACATAATGATGGTAGTGGCAGTACTTTGGAGTATTCACCTCGGCTGCCTCAACAGGACGTTTGACGTCGGAGAACCAAAGCTTGTTTTCCTGCATCAGCACATCAAAGATTGCTATGACATCATCGTCTTTGAAGGAATATGTTTTCTTTGGTTTTGGAGCTTTCGCCGGCTTCTGCTAGGGCTTCTTGGTCAAGTTAGCGACAAGGGTCTGTTTCCTTTGCCGTCACGGCTATTATTGCCGCTATTGTATTTATTATTACTGTTATAAGGGCGTTTCCCTCTATCATCAGTGACAGGGATCTATATTCCCAAGAGTCGGACGTCCTTCACCTTCTTATCAGCACCGACAACATTTATGATGAACGTCGTCTAGTCTTTGAATTGATTGTCGTCTATCCAGAGGCTGACTGCTGGAAGTAGATTTCTGTGGCACATGTCCATCAGTGTGGACTCATGATTTCTAGGAGGAAAATTCAATATTGTTTGAATGTATCATTCGATGTATGAGCATACATGATCCTTTTTTTGTATAATGTCCATTAGAGAGGACATTGTCATGTCGTTTCCTCCGTCATAGAATCGGGCAAGAAAAAGATCCTTCAGTTAACGACGAAATACAGTTGTCTTGCAGATTGCAGAACCAATTAAAGGCTACTATGGATAATGCCCCCATAAAGAGTTTAGTGAGGAGAGCGTCACTGCGAGGTAGGTGCCTCGTTGCAGTCTCAAAGTAACTCATGTATTGACGGGGATATGTCTTCCCGTCAAATGGATTCACATTGAAGGGCTTGTACTTTGGCGGATACGGCACATCTCTCTACTCGGGGGGATACATTTGTCGTATCCCGATCTCGTGGAGTGTGTCCCGATTGTCCAACGAGTCCAGACGAGCTCTCAGTTCTCGCACCTCCCGAATTATTTCTCGAACTTTATCTAATGCAGAAGGAGATGATGACCCTGGTAGAGTACGACGGCCACCAATGGGAGACGCGATTGCATTCGAATCTCCATTGGTCCCAGGGTCCTTGTTTGTTTGACCCGAGGCCCTTGGTGGTTGAGAGGCTACACTTTTCTTTATGTCTAGAACTGCTTGGGTCAAGCCTTGCATTGACTCGCTCATGGTTTGCATCTTGGCCTCGAGGGTTTTGAGGCACTGCAGATCACTGGGGCCTTCGGGCTCGTCCCCTGCTATGTATGATGTTCTCACATGGGGTGAGATCGATGAGACGGTAGACGTAGAACTTTCTGCCTCGGACTCTTGCAGCGAATAGTCGTAAGGGAAAGTTGATAGTGATGTGTCTTGTTCGGACTCTGATGGAACACTACCCCCAGCATATGAGGCTGCCTCTTCTTTATGAGGGTGGCTACCCCCAAGGATCTCAGCACCCGTTCCCTGGGAATCATCGTCATCTCAGAATACTGGATTGTCATAGAGTTCTGTAGGATTATGACCCTCAACTTCTGCAGTCATCTGGGATCCCGAGAAAGAGTTATACCCAGTGGCTGACAGCTTCTTCTTTGAGCGAGTGCCCAGGAAAACATATTTCATAGGTTATGCTTCTTGTCCTTCTTGGACCGGCCTCCTCGATACGCTGGTCGAGAGTGACAAAATGGAGGTACTGGACTTCTGACCTTCCTTCGTGAAGGGGGCCTTCGAAGCCGAATAGCATGAGGCGAAGGACGGCTCCTCCTGTTCTTCGGACTGGTGTCGGCTGGTCGACCTTGGTTGTAGTTGCTGGAATGCTGACCGCCTGTTTGCATGTACTACTATCTGATTACAGTAGCAATTGACTATAATGATGACACAGTGATGCCCCAAAGGGGCTATTTCACATATCGTGGTTGCTTCCCTCGCTTTGTTCTTGTGATTGATCACTTTGCGCAAGTCACGCGAGGGTTGATTTACCTTTACACCCTTGTTATGAGAACATGGGTGTGTAGGTGTTATTTTTGCTCCTGACCTGGGTTTCATGGAAGAACTTTTCCCAAGTCGTCAGCGAAAGACTTTTGAGATTGACCCAGTCCACTTGCCGTTGCAGGCTGGACACGTGGGTCGATCTTGTATAGCTTTTCATCCGAGGCACGCATAACAGTCAGCGATGCCTTTTGACGGTCAGCCGGATGAGCAATTGCTTGAGCTTGGCGAGCTCACATTGCCCTATACTTCTTCGTCCTAGCACGCGTCAGTACGTAGTAGAAAAAGTCCAAGTCCATATCTTCCCCGTTTTCAGCAAGGCGCATGGAGTCAGCGCTGCATAAAATTCATTCGAAGACGGAACTTCTGTGGCTGTCCTGGCCGCATGTGGACATTTTCCTGCGACCAACGATTGGTGTCGTATATGGAATTTTGCATGTGACTGCCGACTTATGCGGCTTCTGTTGTGGCCGCATGGAACATGCCTCAGCACCTGAACTTCTGGCATCATAGTATTTTTCTTTGACATAATTTGGGCGTTGAGCACATTCCTTGTCCGAGGAGGCTGCCGCATGAGAGGTGGGCGCATGATGTGCGGTCCCTACGGTCGAGAGAGAGAGAAAGACAGGGCGAGTATGCTCCACAGTTGGGTGAGGCACATCGGCCTTTGTAACCCATGTCCTGCGGGTCTTCAGGTACTGAGCACCCTTCTTGTTGGAAGGGGCTGTCGCATAAGCAGTGGACGTATACTATATGGTCCCTGCGGTAGAGAGAGAGAGATACGGGGAGCGCATACTCCACAGTTGGGTGAGGCACAACGGCCTTTCACTACCAGAAAAAGTCAAATTAGCGACTACAAAAATGTCGCTAAATGACAAAAAATATCGCTAATCACTTTTAGCGACGTTTTACATAAGTCGGAACCCAGCAACACGTCGCTGAAAGGAAAAAATGTCGCTAAACGTCGCTATGCCGACATTTTTAGCGACTTAAATGTGTCGCTAACTTAGTGACGTTTAGCGACGCAGCGTCACTAATTAGCGACGTTGTCATACGTCGCTAAACGTCGCTAATTAGCGACTTATATAGCAACGTTACAGCGACATCTTTAATGACCTGGCAATACAGTCATGTCAGCAATTTGCGACATACATCGACGTTTTTAGTGACATGTTTAGCAATATTATTAGCAACGTCTTTTAACGTCGCTAGTTAGCGACGTATTTAGTGACGTATACTAACGTTGCTAAACATCACTAAAAATGTTGCTAATTCTACAGAAAAAATAAAAAAATGAATACTGAATTATTTTTAAACTATTATTCCTGCAGTTTATTAAATCACAATCTATACAAATAGACCCGGAGCAACCCTCTGTTGAATTTCTGGATTTGCCAACCCCCTTGGGTTGAACACTCAACACCGGTAAAATAACATATTTAATATAAATAATATAATAAAATTTGAAGAAAAGAAAGCATCCAACAAATATCATCGTAAAGAATACGGTAAATATATATCCGTACAATCTCATCCTAAATAATACAAATATCCAGCAACTATACTACTGCGGATCTGCAGGAGACTGACCACCGACGTGCATAAAGGATAAGAATAGCTCATACTGCTGCTCCCATGAAATCGACATCGATGTCGATGGAGGAGGCAGTGACGTAGGTGGAGTCTGTGTCGATGTAGGCGCACCAGGAGGCCGTATCCGCTCCAAGTCTGCGAGTCGCTGGTTGTAAGAATCCATGGTAGATAACAGCCTCGTACTGCTATGAACCATTGAATCCTGCATCATCGTCAGCCTCTCGCCCATGGATAGCTGTGATGCCTGCAGCTCCGTGATGTTGCGGTCTGTCGAGGCTCTAAGATCATTTGTCAAATCCTGGAGCTCCGTGATGCTGCGGTCGAGCATATCGAATCGTGCGATGAGCGTCGGATCGTCCGGCTGCGGCTGGGACCGGGGCTGCTCCTCCATCCTTCGTAGCAACTCGTCACGTAGAGACGTAATCTGACGGTCAACGGCCTCCTGGACTCTGGCCGACTACTACGAGGGCTGTATGGAATGCGCAGTTATCGGGGAGGTCCTAGATGACTGCGACGCAACCATGGCGCCATAGGATCCTGTACCGTAGTACGTACCCCTATGGAGACCACCAGTTGCGGTCAACCACAGGTCGTCCACCGATGGAGCTAGAGCGGGCTGCGAGGAAGTACCAGCCTCTCCAACTGTAGGTGCACTAGCAGTCGCCCGCTACGCAGCCTAAGATACTCGGCCTAAAAAAGTTTGGAAACTCGATAATTGACTAAGTTATATTAAAATTAACACAAAGTAAAGTAATACTTACATAGGTCTGCGAGGCCCTCTCATCAATGAGATTTTCGTCCTTGCGATGGGTGGCCAAGAAGACGGTTACCATGTATGCATCCTCACCCCTCTATACCTGTTAAAAATATATTATTTAGTAATAAACTTAAACATTTTTATCGTACTTACATTAAAATAATATATCTTAAATAAAAAATATACCAAACGACATAAATGTTCCGTCATCGGAATCGAGCCACCACACCACTTGGCAGCATTCCGCCTAGCAGCCTTGGCCTTCTCAGACCTTTCCTTGTAGCTCGGATCATCGAATCTAGCCCTCATCGCAGTCCACTCCTCAGGCGCGATCCAACCTTGGATCGGTTTTCCAGCACGATCACGAGCCTTCTGGTCATCCAGAGCATCTCGGATAAGCTTGGCGGCAACGGTCGAAAACAGCCGCTCGATTAACTCGGCCCAGTGCGAAGGATAGAAATATGTTTGCTACAATAAATAATTTAGTAAGTGAGCATCACAGATAAGTTATATAATATGCATAAATTAGAGGATTTATTTAATATAATTTTACCTAGAAGTGCACAAACCAGAATGCCTTCCTCTCCTCCGGAGCTTCAGAGTAGTTGATCCAAGGGCCACCGTAGTTGTTCCTCAGAAATAGGCTCAGGCGTCTCTGAACCGACGATGGACGATATCTATATAGAGATAATTATTTTTATCGAAAAAGTCAATATATGATGAATAAAGAAATACACGATATATATGATGCTAAACTATTTAATTGACTTACTTTGTACTGTCGGCCCAAATCTCTGTCCTCGTCTCCTCCGGAGGTGCGCATGGAGGATCTTGCTGATGTTGGGACAACGTGGGCACGACCTCCTCGACATGCTCATCTGTCTCCATTGTTCCGTCAGCAGTAGGAACGATGGACGAGGGAGTACTATCACGCCTGGAACTACTCGTCCCAACAGTCGGAGATATGAGTGATCGATATACTGGAGTACTGGGCGACGATAATCAGGAACCAACAGTAGGCAGTACCGGAGGAGCACTCTGTCTACCTCGGGACCTGCCGAATCCTTCGCGTCGTCCTGTCATACATGATAACAACATATGATGAATATAGAAAAACATAAATATATAGTACATTCTACAGTCAAAATATGATGCATATCTCACAGCATTCTACAGTCAAAATATAGTACATATATTCGTTAAAATAGTATATTCTACAATCAAAATATAGTTACATTCTACAGGAAAAATATTTTATTTTTAATCATCTTCAGAAAATTTATCTTATTCGCCTTCCTCGTCCTCCTCTCCCTCTTCCTCCTCCTCGTCTTTACTTTTATCTACTTTGTCTTCGTCTTCGTCTTTCTCTTCGGATAATTCTACATCTTCTATATTATTACTCGTGTAATGAGTAACTTTCGTTGAGTCCACATCTACAACATTTGTTACAAGAGGTAGATCGTCCTCCTGATAAGCTATTTCGTCAATGTCAAAGGTATTTCTAGCTTTAGTCTTGCATACTGTCCACCAATCCGACCTTGCTGTCTTCCGTCTAGGATAAGTTGTGAAGTACACGAGCTGAGCTTGACTTGATAGGACAAATGGTTCGTAGCCTTGATATCTACGCTTGTAGTTTATATCCACAAGGCCATGCTTGTCAATTTTCCAACCTTGATCTTGAATCGGATCGAACCATTCACACTTGAATAGCACGATATTAGCAGGTTCTGTGCCATAATTGTATGTCAACTCCACAATCTCTCATAGATGCCAAAGAAATTATTGCCTGGATCGACGTATTTGTAGTTCGAAGATTTGATACACAAATAACTGTTTTCCGTCGAATCAAGATCCAGAAAGTTGTCTCTGATAGGAGCATTTGTTGACTTGAACCTGAACCCATTCATACAGAAACTTGGCCATATTTTAATGGCAGTAATTGGTCCCTTGGCTAGAGTTCTAATAGATTCAGTCTCGGGTGTTATTAGACGATCGACCTAAATACCAAAGTAGCGATAGTAAGTTATTTGTTTTGCAAGTGCATAATTAAAAAGTAATTACCAAGCATCTTACATATGCGCTCAACCAAGAAGGAAAATGGCATCTCATTTCTTGTTCTACTTCTTCGTCTGTTATGTAGGATCTAAACGACCTCAACTCATCATTATATGTGCTGAAAAACAATGAAGCAACTGCTGATTAGTAGCATAATAGTACCTTATACTATTACATTAAGATGATGTAAACGTGGACGTATTAATTACTTACCCCTCTAGCTTCTCCACTTCATCCTCGTCGCAATTGAGTAATATATACAACTGAGTAGCCCTTAGCTCATCGTCATTCAAATATCTCTTCTTCATTTCTCCCAAAGGCTTTTCGGACGCATTGAATACTTTGAGTATTTCATCATTAGATTCCTGATGTCCGTACAACAAAGATCTCTGAAGAATATGCTGAGCTCTATCAATGGATCCCAAACGACCTGTGGTAAGAATTACCAAAATAAAATCGAAATTAACCTCTCCATGAATACGTGACAATCGTGGCTCTTTATACCCGCCAGTTTATTCTTCTTGAGATTGATGCATCTTCTCAAGTTCGACACGTACTCGTCTGGAAACTTTAGACCCTGAATCCACCTACAAAGTCTCCCTTTATCCTCTTTCTTCAGTGAGAAACTAACTTAGGTTGCTTTAACTTTCCATTCTCCTCCTCTATCAAATGCAATGCAGGACGTCTACATATTTCTTCTAAGTCCAACCTGGCCTTCGGATTATCTTTCATTTTCCCATTTACCTCCATTACAGTATTAATTATGTTATCAAACACATTCTTCTCGATATGCATGACATCAAGGTTATGTCTGATCAGATTGGTGCTCCAATATGGCAGATCCTAGAATATACTCCACTTCGTCCAGTTATTGGTGCGACCAAATCCGTCACACTTGAACCCCTTAGCAGGCTCTTCGATAGCACTTGGTAAATCTTTTACCTCTTTCCATATCGTATATCTAGGCCACCTTGGCGGTGGATTGGCCTTCTCCACAACTCCCACACGAAAAGTATTCTTGTTCCTCCGGTACGGATGATCCTTCGGCAGAAATTGTCGATGACAATCGAAGAAGCACGGTTTGCCTTCGTGTTTCAAACGGAAAGCCTTAGTACGGTCCATGCAATACGGACATGAGAGACGACCATGGGTGCTCCATCCCGATAACATTCCATAGGCCGAAAAGTCATTGATGGTCCACATAAGTGCTGCCCTCATCTGAAAATTCTGCTTTCTAGAAACATCGTATGTGTTGGCACCTACTTCACACAGCTGATTCAACTCATCTATCAAAGGCTATAAATACACATCGACGTTCCTCTTCGGATTGTTCGGACCCGAGATAATAACGGTTAGGAACATATACGGAGTCTTCATGCACATCCAATGCGGTAGATTGTACGGAGTGACGATTACAGGCCAACACGAATACTGGGAGTCTGAAAGTCCGAATGGGGTAAAACCGTCAGAGGAGAGCCCCAATCGGACATTACGCGAATTCGAAGCAAAATCTGGATACTCTCGATCAAAGTGCTTCCATGCATCTCCATCGGATGGATGATCCAATACTCCTTCGATCTTTTTTTGCCTGTGCCAACTCATGTTTTCTGCAGTCTCCTTAACCATAAACAACCGCTACAACCGCGACGTCAAAGGCAAGTAGTGCATCGAATCGGTAGGCTTCCTTGCACCGACAGACTTTCCTCTAACAGTGGCCTTGTAGCGATCAGCACCACAGAATCTGCACGCATCTTCATCCTTGTCATCTTTGTAGTACAACATGCATCCGTTGCGACATGCATCGATTTTCTCGTATCACATCCAGAGCGATCTCACCATCCTCTTAGATCGATAGAAGTCTTTAGGCAACTTTGCACCCTCGGGCAAGATCTCTATAATCAAATCGATCAGTCGATTATAGCATTCTTGCGACATGTTAAAATTGAACTTGATGCTCAATAATCTTGTAACCACCTCCAATGGTGAATGATCCTCACAACCAAGATATAGTGGAGTCCTTGCATTCTCCAGCAACTCCATAAACTCTACAGCATCGGCATTCGGTGCCTCCTCAGCTGCATCATAATTGTCCGGATTAAAACTAGGCCCTGCCGCATTATAAACCATGTTCACCCACCCATCATCGTAAGCATCGTGGTCGTAGACATCCATATATGGCTCCACATAAGGCTCCGACTCCGATGCTAGAGACACAAGTTCTCCGTGTGCGGTCCACTGATAGTAATTCGGCGTGAAGCCCTTTGAGTACAAATGATATGTGACTTCCACTTCTGGATGATATTTCCTGTTGCGACATCTCACACCCGGATACTTAATTTTGGTACCGTCCATGTACGGAGGGAACGCCTTGGCAAACTGCAGGAACTGTTGTACACCCTCAATGAATTCATCCCGCATACTGCATATGTCATTAGGATGACGGTTGTACATCCACGAACGATGACGCAGATAGTAATTCATATCCATTTCTAGATACTTCTGCAAAAATGATAGTATGTATCATATAAATCATTACATATAGTGGTTTATCACCTAACTTCATAACTTAACCGTACTATAAAAATCATAACTGATATAATACATACTTTCATTTATCAAAGTCTAAAATAAGCAATATTCAAAACAACTAACCATTTAAACTAACACATACACCTATCAACTAACAGTCATCAAGTATTAACTTACCTACAAACTGAGAACAATACCCAACTAACATGTAACACTAACCACCCTTTAAGATATAACTTAACATTTACTAACAATTGATACTACATCATGGCTTCTAATTCGAATACCAAACTAAAAGTCATATCTAATTATCATACTCCTACAACTAACTGATACTAACCTTCACCATATACTAACCATCATCAATCATCTAACTAATCTGATTGAACATCAGTGCACAATCCTTACTGAGTTCAGTCCACACCATCCAGTGGACCGAACTTTCCAACCTAATCAATTTCTTACCTTAACCCAAATTTGTGGCAAACCCGATCCCCCAATATTACTTAATTGCATTTGCCTACAACTATACAGGCCCAAAGACTGCCAAGAGCAGATGTGCACACTAGGCACATCACCTACTGATCAACAATACCCTCAATAGCAGTAAGTATGCGGTTGTTGCAACATCCACTGTTATATGCTCATCATAACTGCTCTCATCTCCTGTCCACCCCCACAGCAGTTGGCACTACTGTTGTAGCTCCCCTCAATCTTAGTTAATATTCCCTCCCTCTAAGCTCCATCATACACACAGTACATTGCTCCCTTACACACACTCCAACAACCATAACATAGTCACTAAATGATTAGGACTTCACAGGATACCCCTTCCTCATCTCTTATATACATAGTATACAACAAGATACACCTAGTATAAAATATAGCTAAAGAATATATATACTATAATATATATATATATATATATATATATATATATATATATATATATATATATATATATATATATATATATATATATATATATATATATATATATATATATATATAGCTAGGTGATAAACCACTAGTTGACAGTATTGAATAAGATAGACGTATAGGAATCAATCCTGATCAAAAACCCTAACCCTAACCCCAGGTCAAAAAACCTAACCCTAACCCTAGGTCCTGATCAGTGTCTGTGTCAGTGTGTGTGTGTGTGTGTTGTGTCTGTGTTAGTGTCAGTGTGTGTGTGTGTGTGTGTCGTGTCTGTGTCAGTGTCTGTCAAGTGTGTGTGTGTGTTGTGTTAGTATCATATGTGTGTCCTGTGAGAGAGAGAGAGAGAGAGAGAGAGAGAGAGAGAGAGGGGTTTACCTAGAGCTCGAGGAGGAGGAGGGGGATGCCGGAGTAGCCGCTGTGGAGAGCCGATCGCCGGAGATAGACAGAGAGTTTCAAATTTTTTGAAAATTTCGACGGATGGGGAAAAAGAAAACTGAGCCCTAATTAACCAAATTTTAGCGACGTTTAGAGACGTCAAATAAAAATGTCGCTAAAATAAACTTTAGCGACGTCATAGACGTCGCTAAACACGTTGCTAAATATTTTTAATATAAATGTCGCTAAATATGTCGATAAACGTCGCTAAATTAGACATATTAGCGACGTTTAGCGACCTTAATTGAACTTATAGTGACTAATCTTTTAAAATCTTAATAAAAGTCGATAAACGTTGCTAAATATCGCCATTTAGCGACGTCTAGCGACATTTTTAACATGGAGCCGCTAATTTATTTTTATTAGCGACGTTCCCTATGACGTTGATAAAACACGTCGCTAATCCCGCTTTTTCTAGTAGTGTTTGCAACCCATGTCCTGCGGGTCTTTTAGGCTTTGCCAGCCTTGGAGAAGCGTCGCCCTCAGAGAGAATCTCTTCAAACGCTTACTGGTCGAAGCATACTACCAGCATCCTCTGGGTTGAACCCACTTGGCCGCATCACGACCTGCGTCACCACCTTCTCATCAGAGGAGAAGGATATCCCCAGCAGAGTTGCCACCTTGTTCGCCAGTAAATCAAGATTGTTTTAACAACAAACTAAAGAAAGTACAAAGAGGTTCTAGACAGATAATCTAAGTAAAAAAATTTGATTCTGGGGTGTGACGATGGAGATCGAGTGCTGCAATGACTCTTTTACTCCGTTGACGGTCTGATATGGAAACGAGAAGAGCTTTTCTGTTCTCTCTTATGTGCCCATGCTCGCCTTTATTGTATGGGTGTGCTACCCTGTTATTATAGCCGCCAGACTGACGGGCTATAGATGCCGCATATGCCTCTGTTTGGTGGCCGTATGGGGGATCCTTTAACAAAATATGATTATAATTGGCCGCATAATACGGACGTGCTGCCACGTAGCCTTGGTTGGGATATGCGGTTGATACAATCTCGATAAAGGGGGTATAGTCATTATTGACCCATTATATGTGCGACCTGGTCAGCTGGACACGTCATCTGCACTAATTGCGTGAGGATCTCTTCGGTTGCAACGGAAAAGATCTTACAAGTTTGAAGGCCGCATAACTTCTTGGCTGTATAATCGTCTTGGCCGCATACGTGCTCTCGTCCGATCTTGGTCTGATGAATACTTTAGCTTCATGAGGACGTGGACGCATATGTCTTTTCCGCATATGTGCTCTCGTTCGGCCTTGGTCTAATGGACCTTGGCTTCATGAGGACGAGGGTGCAAGCATCGAGGCCGCATATGTACTCTCCTTCGCCTTGGTCTGATGGACACTTGACTTTATGAGGACGAGGACGCATACATCTTGGCCTGATGGACACTTTAGCTTCATGAGGACGAGGACGCATAACGTCTTGGCCTGATGGATACATTGGCTTCATGAGGGTATGGACGCATAAAGCGAGGCCGCATGTGTTCTCTCATCCGTGGTCTCTAAAAAGAGGGCCCATGGGAACGTTTAAGTTCCTCCTATTTATAGCCATCATGCTGACGGTTTTAACTGTGGACGCATATCACGGGTGGGCTGTCATGTAGCCTCGGTTGGGATATACGGGTTGATAAAATCTCGGGGTTGTCTCAACCCGTTGTGTGCGTGACTTGGTCAACAGGACACGTAGTCAGCACTGATTGTGTGAAGATATTTTTGGTTGTAACGACACAATCTTGCAAACTGACTGTCGCAAAGGGCCATTGCCGCATACGTGCTCCCGTCTGGCCTGGTCTGATGAACACTCCTGTCTTCATGAGGACGAGGACTCATAAAGTCGAGGGCCACATAGGACGCATGGAATCTAGGACGCATGGGGCGCATGGAGTCTGGGAGGTATGCGGGCGGAGACGCATAGGGCACATGGAATCTGGTCCTCGTGGAGAGGTTGACATATAAATAGCTTTACACATAGAGAACTTGGCTCATGGAGAGCTTGACGCATAGATCTTGCATGTATGCGACTTGTAGTTTGGCCGCATGGATGCACTTGCAGACTTATTTTGGGGATCTAGACGAGTCCCTTGGCCGCATAGCTTCTCTACAGCATGAATAAGGCAGGCTTTGAGGGCTGGCGCATAGATTCGAATTTCTCATGCTTCTACAGATATGACTCAATACGACACATAAATTGAAGATCGATACATCTCCATTATATTATTCAAGATGAAGCTGCTACATGCTCAAATAAGAAGTTATGGTTTTACTTGAGTCTGTAATTTTAATTTATTTGACTCTAGAAAATATTGTACATTGAGTCGCACTTGTCAACTAGATGCTCAACCCATTTCCATAAACCTTTGTTCAACTTAAACAGCCCAAAAAACCCTAACCCAGTCCAAGTGTCCAAAAGCCAAACCTACAAATACATAACTAAAACGTTCTGGAATTAAGGTAACCGAACTCGGTCCAAACTCGGACCAAGTATTTTTAGTTTCCTGAAATGACTCATTCAAACCCTTGACCAGGAACTCAATATTCAAATTTATGAACGTTAGGGGACCGGACTCGGTCCCCATGTTTCCAAAAAGCATCAACAAATCTGGCCATCCATTTTGACTTATGTGATCTCATTTTAATCACAGAAGCCCTAGTCTACTATCATCTCACCCGAAAAATAGCCCCCTTTCACCTTCATCCTTCTTCCAAAACTTCAAAACCCTTATTTCTATCCTCAATTTTCTTGATGCTTTTGGAGATCTACTTTTATATCTAGTCTATTTTGGGGATTATCTTCCGAGTTTTCATCTTTAGTGTGGTATAAATCTCTTTTCTCTTCCATTTAATCTCTATGGCTCCTAGGTTATTTTCTAGGGGTGGTAGAAAGAAGAGAAAGACCGATGAAGCCTCCTTCCTCTGTGAGGACACTGATTTTTATAAGTTTATTTTGGTAATTATTATTCATTTTATTTTTATATTTAATTTAAATATTAAATTTGTAAATTATTGAACTATAGAAACCCTCTGCCATGATCTTGAGATTTTGAGTACAACACTAGCCCTTACCTTCCAACCAACCTTGCATACTAGAATTAGACAAGACAAATTAGGTCCATGCATTGCCTGTCACTCATAAAATCACATTCATAAGCTTCATTTGGGTTGCACAACTTTTGTGGCACAAATAAGAGTAATTGACTAATAATCATATTTGCCGTTGCGTACGACTTTAATGTGCAAAATCAACCATTTTTGTACAACCAAATTGATAACTTAGAGTTTAACCCGACCTATAATGACCCTGTTAATGTTGTCACATTTATTAAAATCCCTGCATGTTTCATAACCCTTGCATGGTTCAAATCTTAGTTTTAAATTTAAATTTTCTATTTTAGGAAACCACATCTTTGCATATCTTTTGTGCACTTTAATTAAATTAAAATAAATATTTATATATTAAGCTCAATGATCATTAGAGGCCTAGCAAACCATATTGGACCTATATACACACACCTCCCTATTAGACCAAACCCAACACCATACAACCAACACCTAAAAGCCCACAAACTAGCATATATAAGCAACCCTCTCCCCTTTCCCAAGCCCTACCCGCCCCTCCTCTTAATTGAATGACCACATCAGCTCCCCCTCCCCTTTTAACATATTATCTTCCTCCTCTTCCATCCCCACACCCTCACGAACTCTGAGCATCACCCCCAAGATCGGCCTTGTACCCGAAAGACCCTATAGCAGTCGAACCTTGATGCTGCTGGTTACTATTTTTTCAACGATGAAAATACCCCAAAAACATGATTTTATACTCCCATTTGAATTCCCCTATTACCCCGTCAAGTGGATCGAGTTTGGAGTCCGTTTGATACTCCGAAAGGTCCGTGTTACTGAGAAAGGTCCCCGCCGTAATCTCACTCATGTAAGTTTTCCAACTTTGATCATTTTCCTATTTTTCTCTAAAACCTTGTGTAAATCCATGTTAATGTTAGATAATATTTATAAATATTCCCATGCATGAAATTCGTAATTTTTACGTGTGTACAACCATGACACGGACACGTTGCAACAAGGGTAGTCGTAGTTCAATATTTTTTGCCATATTTATATATAAAATAAAATTCCAAAAATTACCTTAATAATATTTCAGAATATTGAATGTATTATTTTCATATTAAATAATATTTTGATGCCAATATGGGAGTTGCATGCACAAACTACATGTCGAAGTTGCCTAGAATAACTAGTTGTCGTCCGTAGAAACTTTTTGTATGCGATGATATTGGTTCGATTATTTTCATATAATTATAAATATTTCTAGAAATTAATATATTAATATTTCAGAATATAAAATATTATATTTTTATATTAAATTAGGTTTTGATGCAAGTTGGGTAGTTGTATGCACAAATTGGTTGTCAAGTTGCGAAGATACCTAGTCAAAGTGCATAGAGACTCCTTCGCATGCATTAATGAGGTAGTAGTGTTTTTAGTTATTTATAAATAATTTCAGAATAATAAACATATTTAATTTAGTATAATGTAATGGTAAGATGCTTGTTAGAGAGGTTCCATGCACCTATAAGTAGAATTAGAAGTAGATAGGTAATAACAAGTATAAATTAGATAATGCACTTATAATACTTCAGAACCAAATAAATAAAGGTAATCCATATAATGTTAAATATTAATTTTGTGTTTTTATATGTGATATTGATTAGGCCTTGGACTAAGACTTGAGAGCAACTTAGGGAACGCATGAAAGATACCTTGCCAACTTGTACAGTTTATTTACATGCATGCTTTCCATTATTTTGTTCGTACATGTCTCCTTTTCTATGATGTACTTGCTGTCTTGCCATAATTTATTTCTATGCATCTTATACCTTATATTACCTATTTTATCTAATTATTTTTGTACATTCCATGCATGAATTCGATATTATTGGTTCCATAGTTTTATTTACTTGAGCAGCTTGACCTGATTATGTATTCCTGATACTTGTATTTAACTTGACATGTCACCTGGTTTTCCCTATTGATCACTAGGCATGAACCGTGAAGCGATAGAGATCTGTTATCTTGTCCTTCCTAGGAGTTGGCTATTGACCACTCTCGATCGACATACATGCACCGTGACGCGATAGAGACCCTATATAGATTGCTAGGAATGCACCGTGATGCTCTCTATAGGACCCTAGGCATGCACTATGATGCAGTTACAATTTTCTTTTAGCCACATATAGTAGCACTATTTTTGATCACTTGTCATCGCCTGTACTTTCTATTTATGTCATTGCCTCTTCCAGTTGTATGTTTATTTTATTATTACATATTGGCATATTTTTATTGTATCTTGCTATGGCCCATGAGGACCTGGATCCAGATTTTGTCCCCATGATATTGCTGATTTGGATTAGTGGAGTATATTGGTGGATGTTTGTTTCTTCAGGATTTCATGTATCACTATTTTGTGCCTTCTTATCATTCTACCGCAGTTACTTTTGTTCTTAGATCGTAGTAGTTGAGTTAGTGTTATGGATGTTTCTTATGGTTTTATAGATTATTATATCATCTAAACAGCTTATACGTGTTCAAGTCGGACAAGAGTCTGGTTGAGTATGTAGTTGGTATGTTTACGTATTTCAAGTCTTACGTATTTTGGGACTGGGTCATGACATATTTTTGTAGTGGCCCTTGCAGGTCCAGTTAGCCGTTTCAGTTACGTTATTGTACCGAGAGGGCCTGTAAATATGATTAGATTTTAGATACATCCACAACTAGGGTTATAGGACTCTCCAAGATCCTTCCAACATGATTGCTCTCGTGTTATTCTTTTTGGCATGATTGCATTCGTGTTTTCTCGTCCTGTCATTTGACTGAACATTGCTTTATTGACCTATGGATCGACTCTTTGTTGTATTTTAAAAATGTCTCATGGATTTATTTAAGGGCAAGTTCGAGAAACTATATTTTATCCTTATATTACGGAATCAAGAGCTTTTGCCGCCAGAGGAAGACTGACCAGGTAGAACTTCAGATAATGGGATCACAAATGTATATATTTCTCGAATTTTACCTAGACTACATTCTATGCATCTTTATTGATTCTTCTCACTTATTTTATGGAAATATCTCATGGATATAGCCGAAGACAAGTTCAAGAACCTTTACTATCTGGCGAGGCAACTGTGCACGGCAGCCATTCGTCGATTATGGAACATGGAAGTTATTTGCAACCAGATGCACATTGGCTTAGCAGTTACTTCATGCGACATGATCACGAAGGTATATGGTTCTCGGTTTTTGCCTAGACTACATCATATGCATCTCGGTTGGCTCAATACCGTCGTTGGAATTTTTTTGTTATTTCTTTTCCTGCTTTGCTTGATACTAACATTGTTTGACACTGGTATAGACTGCTTGACCAATTCATAGGATTATGTTACCTCTTTAATTTTTAATGACCTACTTAGAAAACCCTATAGTCAAAATTCTTAGTGAAGATTGGATAGTGTGGGTTGTGTAACTGGGTTGCATGTATAAAGGGTAATATAGTTGAGGGTATACATAAAGTAAGTACTAGGTTAAGGTAAGCTTTTATTACCTTTAATTGCACTTGCTGATTTAAAGAAGGTATTAGTGGGTACTCCAACTTAAGAATTTTAAGTAACCGATAGTTGACCTGTATAGCATTAGTTAAGTAAAACCACTACCCTAAGAAACTCTAAGGGACAACATTAAGTGGTTTTAGATTTTCCTTATTATTTTAATAAGGGCATTTTTATATTGATTTGCAAATAGGTCATTAACCTTGATTAGAATTACATTGAGTAAAAAAAATATTATAAATAGAACCGTAACAAGATAATCTTAGAGTGATAGTTAAATTCTAAGTTGGGTAGCATCGCATACAACCTAGCATCCCCAAAGAATGTATGTTTTACTATTGATGATAACTGAATGACATATAATATAGGCTAGTGTAAGAACATAGCGGTTGCTAAGGCTGCAGAGAAGACGAGAGTATCTTGCCACTAGTATGCAATCAAGTTGAAGTTTGGGTTTTAATGACGAGAAAATAGATTATTGAAGAAGGATTATGATAAAGAAGTTTGAGGAGAGTACCAACATCGGGTCGTGGTCAGACATATGCGATGACCATTGATGAGACATAGCCAGCAGGAGAAGTGATCGTAGGTAATAACCTAGTAACTTAGTTGTCATGATTTTATCGACCCTTAGTGTATCATTATTTTGAATTTCGAGGAAAAAATTCTTTTAAGGTGGGTAGATTGTGAGGACCCTGATTTTATAAGGCTATTTTGGTAATTAATATTCATTTTACTTTTATTTTTAATTTAAATATTAAATTGGCAAATTATTGAACTATAAAAATTCTTTGCCATGGTCTTGAGATTTTGAGTATAACACTAACCCTTACCTTCCAACCAACCTTGCATACTATAATTAGACAAGCCAAATTAGGCCCATGCATTGCCTGTAACTCATAAAATCAAATATCTATGTTTCATTTGGGTCACACAACTTTCGCGTCATAATTCAGAGTAATTGGCTAATAATCATCGTTGTCATTGCGTACGACTTTAATGCACAATACCAACCCTTTTTGTACAACCAACTTGATAACCTAGAGCTTAACCCTGCCTATTATGACCATCTTAATGGTGTCATATTTATTAAAATTATCGCATACTTCATAACCCTTGCATGGTTCAAATCCATGTTTTAAATTCTAATTTTTTATTTTAGGAAATCGCATATTTGCATATCTTTTGTGCACTTTAATTAAATTAAAATAAATATTTATATATTAAGTCCAATAATTATTATATCCCTAGAAAACTATATTGGGCCCATATACACACCTCCCTATTGGACCAAACCAAACACCAAACATCCAACACCTAAAAGTCCACAAACTAGCATATATAAGCGACCCTCTCCCCTTTCCCAAGCCCTAGCCACCCCTCCTCTTCCTTTAACGACCACAACAACTCCCCTTATCCTTTTAACATTTTCTCTTTCTCCTATTCCATATCCATACCCCCACGAACTCCGAGCACCACCCCCAAGGCCGACCTTGCACCCGAAAGGCCCCATAGAAGCCGAACCTTGCTGCGGCTGCTGTTTGCAACAATGAAAACACTCCCAAAACCTGATTTTATACTTCCATTTGAATTCTTCTAGCACCCCATCAAGTTTCTCAAAGTTTGGAGTCCGTTTGATACTTCGAAAGATCCGTGTTGCGAGAAAGGTCTCCGCCGTAATCGCATTCGTCTAAGTTTTCCAACTTGGATCATTTTTCTATTTTTTAAAGAACTAAAATCTTGTGTAAATTCATGTTAATATTATATAATATTAAGAAATATTTTCATGCATGAAATCCATAAATTTTACGTTCAAAAACTATCCCAAATCCATGTACAACCATGACACGGACACGTTGCACCAAGGCTAGTTGTAGTTCAATAAATTTTGCCATATTTTATATATAAAATAAAATTCCAGAAATTATCTTAATAATATTTCAGAATATTTAATATTTTTTTCATATTAAATAATATTTTGATGCCAATATGGGAGTTGCATGCACAAACTACATGTCGAAGTTGTCTAGAATAACTAGTTGTCGTTCGTAGAAACTTTTTGCATGCGATGATGTTGGTTCGATTATTTTTATATAATTATAAATAATTCTATAAATAAAAATATATTAATATTTTAGAATATAAAATATGGTATGTTCATATTAAATTAAGTTTTGATGTAAGTTGGGTAGTTGTATGCACAAACTAGTTGTCAAGTTGCGAAGATATTTAGTCGACGTGCATAAAAACTCCTTCACATGCATTAATGAAGTGGTAGTATTTTTAGTTATTTATAAATATTTTTAGAATAATAAACATAATTAATTTAGTATAATGTAATGATAAGATGCTTGTTAGAGAGGTTCCATGCACATATAAGTAGAATTAGAAGAATATAGGTAATAATAAGTATAAATTAAATAATGCACATATAATACTTCAGAACAAAATAAATAAAGGTAATCCATATAATGTTAAATATTAATTTTGTGTTTGTATATGTGATATTGATTAGGCCTTGAACTAAGACTTGAGAGCAACTTCGGGACCGCACGCAAGTTACCTTGCCAAATTGTACAGTTTATTTACATGCATGCTTTCCATTATTTTATTCGTACATGACTCCTTTTCTATGATGTACTTGTTGTCTTACCATGATTTATTTTCATGCATCTTATACCTTATATCACCAACTTTATCTAGTTATTTCTGTATACTTCCATGCATGAATTCGATAATATTGGTTCAAAAGTTTTATTTACTTGAGCAACTTGACCAGATCATGTATTCCTGATACTTGTATTTAACTTGACCTGTCACCTGGTTTTTTCTCGCGATCGCTAGGAACGCACCGTGATGTGATAGAGACCCTCTATAGATTTCTAGGCACACACTGTGATGCTCTCTATAGGACCGCTAGGCACGCACCGTGACGCGATTGCGATTTTCTTTTAGCCACACCTAGTGTCACTACCACATTCTGAAATAGGGGTATTTTTGACTTTTTTTATTATAAGTGTTGTGTGAATTTATTTAATTAATTGCATGATGTGTATTTATATAGATATTATATAATGTTCGTAATGCATGAGTTAGTAGACTAGACCTAGAAGCCCACTAGATGAAGTCCTGATCGAAATATAGGATTGTGGATTTAAATTGTATTGTTTCATGATTAATTATTTAGGGTTATAATTAATTACCGTGATTTTATTTAATTGTTGCGCCTTACCGTTGCTTCGATTTTTGGAGCGCTACCCTAACTTTTACCTTCCAACAAATTTTACACCTTTATCCTAGACATGGCAGCCTACTATTCTAACCTTTGTGTAACTTATAATTATGCTCTATTGTGCTACATTTTAGTCGCACAATATTCGTCGCAAACTCTTATTTTTAATTCTAAATAAATCTAATTTTGTATCTTTGTGCGTTCCAATCGAAATTGGAGACACAATCTCGACCCATTTTTGAGCAACCCAAATTAGGATAATATTCTATTCTGAGTCTTCTTCATTCATGACACTTGTGTCCCACCTAATTTTAGCCCCATGTACTTCTAATTAATTTTAGAATACCAATTGTATTTATTTTAATTAAATTAAACCATAAATTCAACTTTGTGTAATTTTCCAATCGTTGGGCACTTTTATGCAAAAGTGCGTTAAGGTGTCCACCCATTGGACACAACACATAAAGAAACCCATTTCTCCTTCATGTGAATTTTTTTATAATTTTTGGGAGTGTGTAACTCAACATCAACCTCCTCAAACCATAACCCTCCAAATTTTGAACCAATGCAATCCTAGCCATCCATTTTGAACCTATTTGAATCATAGCCCTTGAAACATCTTCATGACAAGCCCTTTTCCCAAGGGTTTGACCAAGCCAATTTCTAGGTCAACCCAACACCATACATATATAAATATTCTTTTCCTTTACTTTTTTCTTTTCTTTTCTATTCCAAAACCACAAGTCACAGCCGACATACACCCCCCATCTTCCTGTTCATCGCCTTCTTCTTCTTCCCGCCGACCGGAGACTGGCAGCCGCCGACTTCACCCTCGCCTGAACGATGCCCCGGAGCACCCCGCCTCATCTCCTTTGCCTGAAGCACGGCCCGACCCTGCTGTACATCCCGGCCACCCCGTCGACAACTCGACCAGATCTCCTTCCTCCGCCCTCCTCGACCGGAGCCGACCCGCTGCTCACCACCATCCATCCCGCACTCATCCCCATCCTTCACCCGACCGGATCATGACCCAGACCCGCCTCCCTCGTCATCTTCTTCATCTCCGGTCGATTGAACACCAACCACGCTGCCGTCGATCAGAGCCCCGACCATCCCGTTGCACCCCGCCATTCGCCAGAACCCGCTGCACTTCGACCCCGTCGACGACCTACTGCACTTCGACCCCGTCGATGACCCGCTGCACCTCGAACATCAACCTCCCTGAGCACAGCCGGACCTCCTCATCCCGATCCCCTCGATTGAACCACCACTACCATTATCACCTCGACCAACACCACCATCACTACTTCGTCCTCCTCCTCCAATCATAACTATCATCATCCCTAATCATCATCATCATCATCATCACCATCACCATCATCATCACCTCCATCATCGTCGTCATCAACCTCGTCAACATCATCGTCATCGTCATCATCGTCGTCATCATCGTCAAGCCGATCTCGTGCACGTGCACGCCGAGGCCAAGATGAGGAGTATTTCTCTTGTGATTTGTTTGTGTACACATACGTGAATGATGATAGGATGTTAGCGTATCGTGTTATGACAACTCTTTAGATGCTGATTTCAAGAGACCCTGCAAATAACCCGAACTCGTATGCACATGCGTACGCGTATGCGTATATTACTTATTTGGTATATATATATTTAGTATGCGTATATTGTTCATTTGGTATATGTATAAATATATTTAGTATGTATGTATGTATCTTATTCATTGGTATATGTATATATATATTTTGTATATGTATTCTTTTGGTATACATATAATTATTGGTTGTTATATACATTTATAAATATATGGTATGTATATATATATATATTGTAAGTAATTAAATGCTATGCTAGTTATGACTATATATATATGTATTTATGCGGTGTGGCCATAAATGTTAGTAGTAGGTATCCCGTGTCTATATTTGACTATATATATATATACTATATGACCCTAGTATGATTACGGATACCATGTATTTGCACATGACCATGTAACCCTGTAAACTATGAGTAGACTGCCTTATGTACACTGACGTACTGGCAAGCCATGTGTTAGCTTGGACTATCTGATTTTGTATATCAATTGTAGACATGACACACGTGCAATTAGAAGCACACTTGACCCTAGTTGACCAGTAGTACCCTAGTGTAGCTGCTGAGTTCAGTATATTGTGTTTGTGTGTGTGCTAGTGTAACGACTGATGCTATATTGTATTATATTATTGTAAACCCCACGATTTATTCTGTAGATAGTCAGGGTTGGATTTGGAAAATTTGGTTTTAGCAGCAGATGTTGAGGTTTAGAGTGGAGATAGGTTTGTATGGTATTTAATTCATTTAATTAAAACCCCTTGGCGTGCCCTATCATTGTTGGATTATTCGGAGCCCAATATCAGCCCATAAATTCCATCGGTGTATTGTACTTCTGACTTGACCCGCCAAATTAGGCACTGGACTTTTCCGTCACTTAAAAACAGATTTAGTTGTGCTCTAAATTAATTGTACAATTTTCTGAAACCGTAATCCATATTTAATTCCGTGTCGGACACCTGTGTCGTTACCCTAAATTTTGAGATACCAACTTAACCCGTTGAGTCGGACCAACTAAAGGGTCCAAGACTGACTCCAAGCCCCCACCATTTTTGACATTTGCGTCATTTTCAGATTTTGACCCCAAGTGCCCCCAATTAATTTAAAAGCACGGGACACTTTAATTCTATTTAAATCGGGGATACCAATTTTGCCTAATCCTATTTTAATCCTTAATAAATCCCGTTGGCCATAAAATTAAACCCGTGCCAAACCCCCAACACCCCCTCGCCATGCAAATCAACAACCATAATTTTCTCTAAAATTTTGGCGTCATTTTATGTGTTCGTGCAATTTCCCGAATTTAAGGGGCTAAGTTGCATTTTAGTGATTTTAGGTGCCCTCACCCCATTGGCCAAAACCAAATAGAGAGGTCAAAAAATTGGGTCCAATTTTACTCATCCATTCACTACTCCTCATGAAGAAATTATTTTTCTTTATGACATATCTAGGCCCTCCATTTTGAATAGGAGCATCTCCACCCTCCATCCATTCACCACTCCCTATAAAACATCACATAACCCCACCCTCACAAACTCCAACCGGCCCTAATCCCTAGGTGTGGAAAACCCCCCTCTCTCTCTCCTCACTCCTCCATATTTCTCCATGAAATAAACCACCTCCCTCCATTATTATTCTTCTTCTTCCTCCTCCTCCTTTATTTCTTCTTCCACCTGAAGACTCGACCGGCCGGCCGACTGACTCGGCTCCGGCCAGTCGACCCCCGTGGCGGCTCCGGCTACAGCCCCACCGACCGACCCCTGTGCACCCCGCCCGGCTGTACACTACTTCCCCGCTCCGGCCGGACTGTCCCGCGACCCGCCGGCAGTGCACTGTCCCGCGACCCGACCGGCTGTGCTACTGCCACCCCGCGACTGTCCCTGACCGACGGTGCAATACATCCCCGACAGCCCGTGTGACCCCCCATCCGACCTCCTCCGGCTTCGGAGCTCCTCCGGCCCGGCCGTGCACCCCCGTCCGGCCAACTTCCCCGTCTCCTCCCTGCCCAGTTCCTATCACCACACCCTTAGCTCCCTTCACCACCATTACCACCATTATCACTACCACCCCGCAGCCACCCTCCATCGGCCGTGCTCCGGCGACATCGGCGAGGTCGACTCTCCCCCTCTCTTGTTTTTAATTCCAGAATTTAATATCTATTTAAATAGGATGAAATATGGTTGTGTGTGTATTAACTAGGGTTGTTTTTATATCATGTCGATATATATGGTTAGTGTAGCATAAATAATCATATGTTAACTATGGGATTAAGGTTTATATTGGCTAAGGCTAATGAGGATTAATGTGCCTGTGGATTTTAAATAACTTGAGGTTGGGTTTAATGAGGTTGACATGTTTTAGGGTATATGTAGTGTAGTATTCATGTATCTTGTGTTTTATAAAGTTGGATTCGGATGTTGTACTTAGTTGGAATTAGGGTGAATACAACTTGTGAGAATATAATTACGATGATTGGATAGGGTGATCAAGGACTTGGGGATTCGACTAGTGTTATGTTGAGGAGATAAAATTGTGATAGGTGGATTATAGATTAGGGTTGGCTTCTACAGGGATTGACGATTTAATTAAGATATGTACTCAAGGAGAATAGGATTTTTGACCTTTAAATAAATAATCGGGACCTATGGTACGTGATGGAAAATGTTAATTACGGAGAATTAAATCGAGGTAAGTGTAAAGATGACTAGTTGATTTGACTATCGTACCGATAGTCAACTGTGGTCAACCCCTAGTGTCTTGTCCCTGTGAGTCGTAGTTGAGACTGGGTTTAGGTGTAGATGTGTGTCACATCCCTGCTTGACGTAGAATAGATTATTGATTCTAGTTTGTATCTCATCTCTAGGTACTGCGGGACCTGAGGGCTTGGACGCGGTACCAGATCCCCGTCATCAGTAGCCGCACGCAGGCAAGTGTACCTTGTCACGACCCGATTCCGTAGAATCGTTTGAGGCATCCCCCGATTCGTGACCGCCGTGTGGGCCTGGGGTTGCTCCCGCACAAGGATTTAATGATTTGCATAGCAAGCACATATTCAGAGTACGCAGATAAATTGAACACAGATATGAAACATAGAAAAGTTCTCTTTATTGATAATGAACATCTATTACAAACTCTTGAACGAGTTAGCTAATATGCCGAACGGCTTACAAAAGAGATGACTCAAAATGAGATAGCAGTCCTGTACATTATATCCCTTTATAAACTCAAAATGATAAAGACCTCGAGGGTGGAGGATAGCTTTGCCACGGAGCTGCATTTGTGTATGAAGATTTGCAGCTTCGGACTTCAAAAGGCTTCGAGGCGCGGTGAAGATGCGCCAACAACTGGACTAGATCGGAAAGACGATTTTGACTCCTTGCTCGGTTCGCCTTGGTGCGGAGAACCTGTTTCAACGAGGGTCAGCATATCGAAACATGCTGGTGAAGGCGAGCTAGCCTGACTATACCAATCAATACGTTGTTTTAATGAAGCATGCATATTTGTGGGTTTCTATCTTGCCTTAGTTCATTTACAAGTAAGCAGCATATAGAATTTACTGAAATGAACGTGCCACCGTTCGGTGGATTTTACCTGACCGTCTGAATTACCTGCACAATACTTACCATGCCTTCCCTGCCACGAAGACACAAGTTAGTTTGCAACAGGTTTAAATATACAAGATGATCACTGGCTTGGTTGCCATAATGGATGATAGTCTTTGACGAGAATGGCGTGCAACAAAAGTACAAGGGGCGTTGCAAGCCATTCCGCCAAGAACAAGAGACTAAACAATAGGTCTCGCCTGGACCGGATCGATGCCAGTGCCCCAGCATCGTCCGCAAGACCGTTACCCTGTGCACAAGTTGTCCATGATCGAACAATATACAAGTAACAAGTTTGTAGTTGAGGCAACAAGAGTACAAGACAAGCAAGTACAAGATAAGCAATTCATGATTTATTCCCAAACGAACAAGCATGCAGTTAAGTATCCGTTCATGAATTATTGACAAGCATATGAACCAAGTCTATTCTCTTTTATCTTGGTTTCTTTTATTATTACTTGGTATCGTTTGATCGGGGCAAAGGAGTGAAGCTTGGAAGCAGGGCTAGCTAATCGGGTTGGTAGCCACTCACTTAGATTATTGGAAGGGAGATGGAAAGAGCCGCTTCACGACTCCGCTCGTAAGCCGCCTACTGTTCGTTCACCTGCACACGAACAGCTCGATTAATACTTCTTCCTCTCTTTCCAATCTCGGAATAGAAATGCAGTTCAATGAACGAAAACAATGAAAACCATCAAAACCGTTCAAGAAAAATAAGCAAATCCCAAAACCAACTCAAAGCACGAAAGCAATAAGCGACATCGAAAACTGAGGCAATAAAAGATAGCAGCGGAGAGGTCCCTCCTGACTCTGCCGCTAAGCCAATCCTTGGGGCGCAGTCCACTGAATATGGAAATCGATTCCGAAGAAACAAATCCATAACGAGGACGAGTTCTTAATTCAATCTATCCCGATCGAACGATACCGTCTTGTGTTTCTTAGCCGCGCTCTCCGCACCGGGAGAACGGGACGCTACATACCTTGCCACCCTGTATTTTCAGTTTACAGATATTCATTATTTCGTTATGTACTTTGTGCACGTACTTATTTTGATGTTCGATACTTTGTGTCCGGATCACAACCGGGTGAAGACGTACATTGTAACGTCTTAGAAGGATTGTTAGATGTTTCGTAGCATCTCGATATGCGTACCTGAGTATATCGATACCCCAGGACACACTCATACACTGTGATCGTGCCAGATTCCTGTATCCTGATACTGACATCATGACCAGAGACTGGGACGACCTTAGGGTCGAGTCTGTTGAGTTATTTCTGTGTGTCGAGACTGTAGTTAGAAGTTCAGGTTCAGCGCACAATCGTTGACCGCTTGGGAAGGGGAAAACAGTTACTAGACGTTTGGGCTACTCTGCACGCGCTTATATATATATATATATATATATATATATATATATATATATATATATATATATATATGTATTGTTTCTGTAGTGATCCTATATCTAGTGTAGTTGTATCACCCGTGTGACTCTTTGCCCGGAGCTGCGGTATGTGCCGTGTGTTTCCGTGTCCGAAGCTACAGTTTTATTTTAAAAAGCCCACGCATCGAACATTATCTTTAAACTGTGTCACACTTGTTTGGTTATGATAGAGTACCCTGTTGTTGCACTTGTACTTTCTGTTTACTTGGCATGTTGTATTTTTGTACCTTGTTACGTCCCTCTGAAGACCTGGTTCCCTTCCAGTTTTGCAGCATAGATGATTACGGAGCATTTGGAGTTGCTGTTGGAGTTGCATGTCTTGCGGGCATGGTACCAGGTACTCATATTATATCTACCGGCATTATGGTTATTGTTTATTTCACCTGCTATTGTAGCCTAGTTTTTATAGACTCATACTTCTTCTCGAGTCTATTCGAGTTAGTGTATTATTGGGCGGCCGACTCTAGCACAAATAGCTCTTTCTTGTATATTGTTGTATATTTTAGATTGAGACATAGAGGTTTACATTTATGGAATATCTAGATAGTGCCCTTTTTGTCACTACCCAATTCTAGAAAATAGGGTATTTTTTTTATTTGATAAATAGTGGATTGTATTTAATTAATTATATTTATATTTATTTGGTGCTTGTCTTATTTTTTTAATGATTGTTTTAGGGTTTTGGCTAGCCTGGACCCATGTCCGACCCTAGTGGACCCATGTTCGACCCAGCCCACACCCTTGTGAGAATTATTTTGGGGCTTAGATTTATTATTTTATTTTTAGAAGGTTAGTTGGAGAGATTTGGAGTTAGTTTGAGTGTTTTTGGAACCCGAAACCCAAAACCAATTTAGGGGAGGGTATTTTGGGCATTTGGAGCTTGTGTAACCCTTTTATATTTGCTTTGGCCGGCCCCTACCTAACCCACCCGTGAGAATTCTAGCAGCCCCCTCTCTTTATTCTTCACTTCTTCATTCTTCTTCTTCTTCTTCTCCACTTCTTCTTCCTTCTTCCTTCTTCTCCAAGGTGAGTTCTCTCTTCCATTTTTCTTCTTTCTTCTTCCATTCCTTCTCCTTATGCTAGCCCTAACCTTGCTTTTTCCCTAACCTAGGTGTGAGGAGCTTAGATCTAGTGTGGGAGCTAGATTTGGTGGCCTGGAGCTTGAGGGAGGTGATTTCTAGGGGTTGTGAGACTTTGGCCTTGGGATTCCAACTCCCAAGAGGTAAAACCTAACTTTCCGCTTCCTAATTATTTTTTTATAGTGTAATTAGTGTTGTAGAACCTTCCTAGACTCTAAGCCTACCCGTAGGAGGAAGTTGGAACTAGTTTGGTTGAGTTTAGAGACTTTGACATTAGGTTTTGTGTCGAATTCGGGTGGAATCCGAATTTGGCCCAATTTTGGGTGATGCCCTAGGTTAGACGGACCTAGGTAGACGTTGTCGGGTGTCTAGAGAGTGAGTGCGTGTCTCCGTTTGGACACGGGAAGTCGTGTCGCGGAGAAACGGGCATTTCGGGCAAAATTGGGGTTTTTCGTCGTCGCCGATTCTAAGTGCATGTGCGTTTCCGCCACGGACCTAGAATTGACGCGGGACCACTTTTTCTAGGATCTGGACATCGTGTAGAGCACGTGGGTAAATTTTGGGCCGATTCCGAGTTCGTTTGGTGTGCGTTTCAGGAGGTTTTCCGAGCCGCACATCACGTGTTCGTCGAAATGACCGAACGGCCATTTCGACTTGGTTTTCTCGTTTCGGGCTTGTGCGCGCGTTGGGTTAGTATCGGAGAGTGTGTGCTAGAGTTTTTGAGTTATATTTTATATATTTTAGGGTGTTGGTGAGTGTCGGGGTCGTTGGGCGTGAGTGGGGCGTGTTGTTGTGTGTTGTGGTTGAGTGGTGTTGTGTCTCTTTATATATATATTTATATGTGTCTATTTATATATATTTGTATGTGTGTTTATGTATCTATATATATTTATATATATGTGTGTACTATATCTATGTGCTTGTGTATATATATATATATATATATATATATATATATATATATATATATATATATATATATATATGTATATGTGTAAGTGTGCTTGTGTGTGTATATGTATACATATATATATATTTATGTGTGTGTATATATTTATAGTTGAGAGTGTGTGTAGATGTATATATATATAAATTAAGTGTGTATGTATATATATATATATATATATATATATATATATATATATATATATATATATATATATATATATATATATATATATATATATATATATATGTAGCTAGGTATATATATTTGTGTGTGAGTGTGTGTATTAGTGTGTTTGTGAGTGTGTAGGTGTGTGTGTTAGTGAGTGTGTTAGAATAGATATAAGTGTATATATATATAGGTATCTAGTAGTATATATATGGTTATATGTGTGTATATATATATATATATATATATATATAGGTTGATATGTATGTATATATATATATAGGGGTGTGTGTGTGTGTGTTTGTAGCTAGAGGGGGGGTGGTCCAGCCAACAGCAGGCAGGCAGCAGCTGCTGCTGCCTGCACAGCAGCAGGAAGCTGCAGCAGCAGCAGCAAGGCTGCAGTAGCAGCAGCATAAAGCAGCAGCATCAGCAGTAGCAAGGAGCCAGCAGCAGCAGTGCAAGCTCCAGCATGCAGCGAGGTTTGGGTATATATAGGTGGTTATGTGGATTGTTAGATAGATAGTTTATAGATAAATAAGATAATAGGTAGATAGTTGGATTTATAGATACTAGATAGGTAGATAGCTAGATACCTAGATATACATCTATCTAAGATATAGATATCTATACCTATAGCTAGATAGATAGTTAGATATATAGATATAGTATATATACATATATATTTATGCGTAGGGTAAGGTATAGGGGTATATATGCATATGTGTGTGGATATCTATATACATAGGTATATACCTACTTAGATATATATAAATATGGTAGATATCTATATTACCTAGCCTAGATTAATAACTAGGTGCATAATTAGTAGCTAGATAGCTAGCTAGAGGGGTTTTAGAGCAAAACCTCAATACCTTGAGATACCGAGGTATCTCGATACCTTGAGATATTCAAGGTATTGAGTTTCGAGCGGGGTATTTGAGCATTAGCCTAGGAAATGCTTTGGAGTAATTTTTATATGTTTATATATATATAATTACGCGTGCTAGCTTAGGTTTTAGCGGGTTTAGGCGGAGTGCGTGGCCTAGGGCGAGGTATCGGATACCAAGGGTATCCCGGTATCTCGATTAGGCGAGTTTGTGAGTTTAGTAGCTTAATGAGCTCGGTTTGACCTAGAATTTCAGGGGCACCTTAGTTTGACCTAGCTTTGACCATAATTGTTTCCGTTGACTGTAAAAGTCAACGTTTGACCTAATTTTGACCTAAAGTTGACTTTTTAGACCCCGGGTTGACTTTTTGACCCAAATTTCACCGGTTTGACCCGTTCGACCTAGAATAGCCCTAGAAGCCTGTTTTTAATTATTTTATATCAGTTTAAATGCTTAGAACCCTGTTTAATTCTGCTTTTCACATTAGGTCCTTGTGACACCGGTCCGGATCTCGATCCTCATCAGTTGCTCAGGACATCAGGCGAGTACCTACCTCTGATAGTTTTTATTTCATGATAGCGTTTATATCACCTGTTCTAGAACTGTAATACTTGATTCTGACATATTATTACACGAGCTGGTACTAGTGGATCCCGTCATGAGATGTTATCCCCTTTACCGTGTTCAGCGGGTACTCTATCACGTGTATTTCATCATGTGCTTCGGGTATTGATTCTCATGTGCTATCATGTGCTTCTTGTGCTCTCGCCTTCGTGTGCGCGAGCTATTATCATGTACGTAGCGTGTTGTGGTTGGATCTAATGGTATTAGTGGAGGAGGGGAGTAGGAGTTGATTATGTGATCAAAGCCAAACAGTATTCATGTGTATGTCGGTTATGCAACTCACGCATAACGGAGTTATCGTAGTGTTTTTCATGTGCAACCTAAGCCGATCACATAACGAACGTGTGCTCAAGGCACTTAGCTAGTATTCATGTTTCTCACCTGCAGTTACTTTTCTAGTACTTGTATTGTTCTCCAGTTTACTTTGCAGCTACTTATTATGCTCCAGCATATATTTATTTCCTGTGCATCTTGATTACTTTTCTATTGCTCGTCATATACACCTTACCATGTATTTGAAGTTGCTTTCAGAGTTATGTACTTCGCTCCAGTCCTGACTGGGCATATTTTTTCCAGAGGATCCTGAAGACTATTGCCCGACTTCTATGGGCCGGGTGTTGACGATTGTTGTGACCCCGTGATCGAGGAGGAGTGCGCCGAGGAGACGCCTATAGCATCCTAGTTAGCTAGGTGGGTTTCCTGGGTTGTTCCCAGTGTTTTATTTTGGATTATTGTACTTATTCTTTTGTGGCTGTGAGATGTTGTAGCTATTATGGCCTTGGACTGTATTATTTTGGATTATCTTGCTCTCTTGGTTCTGTTTCTTTGTTTATATCATATCGTGCTTATATTCTTCCTCTAGATTTTATGATTGAGATCATTGATATATATATTGTGTGGTTGCCCTCCTTTTGGAGAGGTCATACCGGATTTTTTTGTGAGATATAGATAGATATGGTTGACCTAGAACGGACCTTTACAGCGTTCTACCGCCGATTCTGTGGCGTAGGCTGGACGTACCCACGGCTCATGCCCGATTTTCGGGTGCGGGTCGTGACATATTTTTGGTGGTGGCCCATGCAGGTCCAGTTTTTAGGTTTACCTACAATAGGATATAGGATATAGGCTGAGAGAGAGTGTGCTCAATCACAACTAGGACCCTTCCTGCTTCCTTTTGCTATCTTTAATTTTTCCTGAAATTATTTCTTTTGTAATATTACTGTCCTTCATTGATGTTATCGTTTCATGCACTATATTGACTTCTTTTGATCTGTGTTCAGGATGCCTCCGAAGACCAGATCTCAGCGCACCGTCCTAGCAGCTGCCACCGAGAGGTCTGCCACCTCTCGACCTGCTCGACTTCCGGCAGCCGCTACCGCTCCACTCGCCACTCCTGCGGTTGAGGGAGCTTCAGTTTCTCTCGGAGATCCCCTTACTCCTATTGATCCGAGAGCCACCCCAGTTATTCTGGTGGTACCTCCTCCACCACCACCTGCGCCAGTGGATGCTACGCAGTTGTTCACATTCTTTCGAGAGATGATGGATGCGCAGTACCGCCAGACAGATGTTATGAGGATGGGCATTGAGAATGCTCATCAGGTGGCTATGACAGCGGTCGACAGAGTGGCTCAGATCCAGCCACAGCCAGAGCAGGCTCAGTATCCTAGGCCGGGTACTATCATCGATTTTCAGAGGATGTGGCCTAAGGAGTTCCGCGGCACAGAGGGGATCCTGTACGCCGACGACTGGATCGAGCATATAGAGGGCATTTTCAGGCTGGCGATGATCCCAGCTAGCATGCAGATAGAGGCAGCGGGCAGCCAGATGTTCGACCTTGCCCTTACTTGGTTCCGCACGGATACGCGGATAGCAGCCCCGGGATTGACTTGGGAGGCTTTTAAGAAGCTTTTCAAGGAGAAGTTCTTCCCGGATGTGGCTCTCAGTGCTTTAGAGAGTCAGTTCGAGGCGCTCGTCCAGGGGAGTATGTCAGTGGATGAGTATGCAGCAGAGTTCTGCCGTCTGGGCAGATTTGTTGAGGGGTTGTCTGAGGCAGCGAAGGCACGGAAGTTCCACAAGGGCTTGGTCATGGAGGTCAAGTCCTTGACTAGGAGCGACCGCGAGGCGACCTTCGAACAGATTGTCAGCGACGCTCAGAGGGCTGAGGATGATTTGGAGCTGAAGACAAAGAGGAGCAGAGATGCTTCAGGAGCAGGTAGCAGTGCAGGCCCAACCAAGAGGCCATTCCAGCAGACCCAGCAGCACCAGGGTCAGGGTCGTGCGCCATTCCGGCAGGCGCCCCAGCAGCAGAGGCACGGTCAGCAGCAGGGCCAGAGGCAGCCCATCGTTTGCCCTTTCTGTAGGAAGCCAAGGCACGGATGGGACATATGCAGAAAGAGCCTGGGAAGATGTTTATTATGTGGCGCAGCAGATCACCAGCTGAAGGATTGTCCTTCAGCGCTTGCCCGTACAGCTCAGGGCGGAGGAGCCGCTCAGAGGGCACCAGCCAGAGCACCTGTAGCGCAGTAGAGAGGACCGCCTTTGCAGACTCAGTAGCAGAGGTTCGCCCAGCACCAGCAGCAGCACCGAGGAGGACAGTAGGGGCGAGCTTTTGCCCTGACAGTAGACGAGGCCGAGCCAGTTGGTGATGTTATCTCAGGTTCTGTTCTCCTTGATTCCATTCCAGCACTTGCTTTATTTGATTCCGGTGCTTCCCATAGCTTTGTGTCTGTATCTTTTGCTGTTAGACACCATCTTGTTGCTGAACCTTTAGCTAGACTTTGCAAGATCACGACCGGGGGTGGTATCATCCTAGTCAGTGATGTCTGCAGAGACCGGAGAGTTACCTTGGGAGGCCGAGAGTTGAGTGTGTGCCTACTCGTAATGCCACTTCCGAGCTACGATATTGTACTCAGGATGGATTGGTTGAGTACGCATTGTGCTAGTATAGATTATCGTGGAGGCAGAGTTTTGTTTAGTCCGCCAGGTGAGCCAGAGTTTTAGTTTGCCAGAGGAGCAGCGGAGCAGACCGATGGAGTCTTCTGCGGAGCCCTGGTGGTAGAGCCGAGGTCGCTACATCCACTGATAGAGGAGTATATTGATATCTTTCCGGAGGAGTTGCCAGGGTTACCTCCGGACAGAGATGTGGAGTTCTCTATAGACTTGGTGCCAGGCGCGGAGCCGATATCCCAGCACGTCTATAGAGTTAGCAACAATGAGCTGGTAGAGTTGAAGAAGTAGGTGGATGAGCTTCAGGACAAGGGATTTATCAGATCTAGTTCTTCTCCGTAGGGTGCTCCGGTACTTTTTGTGCCGAAGAAGGATGGGTCGATACGGATGTGTATCGACTACAGGGCTCTGAACAACCTCACAATCAAGAACAAATATCCGCTGCCGCGTATTGATGATCTTTTTGACCAGTTGAGCGGAGCGAGGGTGTTTTCCAGGATTGATCTGAGGACAGGCTACCACCAGGTGAAGGTCAGGAAGGAGGATATTCCGAAGACAGCCTTTCAGACCAGATATGGACAGTATGAGTTCTTGGTGATGCCGTTTGGGTTGACTAATCCCCGGCAGTGTTCATGAATCTGATGAACAAGGTGTTCCATCAGCATCTGGACAGGTTTGTGGTGGTGTTTATAGATGACATCTTGGTGTATTCGAAGACCCCAGAGGAGCACGAGGAGCATCCGAGGATAGTGCTGGAGACCCTCAAGAAGGAGAAGCTTTATGGAAAGCTTTCGAAGTGCGAGTTCTTCCATGACAAGGTGGAATTCCTTGGTCATGTGGTGACTGGAGAGGGTATCTCGGTGGATCCGAGAAAGATCATGGCAGTTGAGGCATGGAGTGCTCCGAGTTCAGTAGCCGAGGTCAGGAGTTTCCTGGGACTGGCAGGTTACTACAGGAGATTTGTTCAGGATTTTTCCCGGATTGCAGAGCCGTTGTCCAGGCTGACTCGGAAGGACGTGGAGTTTGTTTGGTCAGAGGAGTGCCAGATCGCCTTTGATGAGCTGAAGAGGAGGTTGACGACAGCTCCAGTGTTGACGTTGCCATCAGGTTCTGGAGGTTTCACTATCTATAGTGATGCATCGGGGAAGGGACTAGATTGTATGTTGCAGCAGAATGGGAGGGTGATTGCCTATGCTTCCAGGCAATTACGTCCTCATGAGAAGAACTACCCTACCCACGATTTAGAGTTGGTAGCTGTCATCTTTGTTCTGAAGTTATGGAAACACTATTTATACGGAGAGCGTGTGAAGATCTTCACAAACCACAAGAGCTTGAAGTATGTGTTTACCCAAAAAGAGCTGAACATGAGGCAGAGGAGATGGTTGGAGTTGATGAAAAACTTCGACATATCGTTGCAGTACCATCCAGGGAAGGCGAACGTAGTTGCGGATGCATTGAGCAGGTATCCGATAGCTATGTGCCTGACTACAGATCGTTATCTTCTGGCAGATCTAGAGAGCTTGGACATTGAGGTGATAGTGCCTGGAGTTGAGATACAGATGTGGGGACTGCAGATTCAGTCAGAGTTGGTAGACCGGATCAGGGCTACACAGTTTGAGGATGAGTCCCTGAGGAGCATCAGGGCGCAGGTTCAGATGGGATTGTCAGATGACTTCACCATTGTTGATGATGGTTCTTTGCGGCACGGTACCAGGTTGTGTGTGCCGAGTGGGTCGTTGCACGAGGATGTTCTCCAGGAGGCGCATTGATCCCAGTACTCTATGCATCCAGGTGCCAACAAGATGTATAGAGATCTGAGACAGCATGTATGGTGGTACGGGATGAAGCGGGAGGTAGCACGCTTCGTATCCCGATGCTTAGTGTGCCAACAGGTGAAGGCGGAGAGGCAGAGGCCAGGAGGATTGCTCCAGCCGTTACCCATTCCGGAGTGGAAATGGGAGCATGTGACCATGGATTTTGTTTCTGGACTTCCCCGTTCTCCAGGCGGGAAGGATGCGATTTGGGTCATCGTGGACAGGTTGACCAAATCGGCCCACTTTCTACCATTCAAAGTGGGTACGTCTACAGAGAGGCTAGCAGAGATGTATGTGCGTCAGATAGTCAGACTGCATGGAGTTCCAGTGAGCATAGTATCAGATCGGGACAGTCGCTTCACTTCGTATTTTTGGAGGAGCCTGCAGGCTAGCTTGGGCACCCAGCTCAAGTTTAGTAGTGCGTATCACCCACAGACAGATGGTCAGTCAGAGAGGACCATTCAGACACTTGAGGACATGCTTCGCACTTGTGTTTTGGATTTCAGAGGCTCTTGGGAGGATCACTTGCACTTGGTAGAGTTTGCTTACAACAACAGCTACCAAGCCAGTATCGAGATGTCACCTTTTGAGGCGTTGTATGGACGGAGGTGTCACACTCCGTTGTCATGGGATGATGTAGGTGAGAGAGCTTTGCTTGGCCCGAAGATGGTGGTTGATGGGGCAGAGAAGGTCAAGCTCATTAGAGATAGACTTCGGGTGGCGCAGGACAGGCAGCGGCATTGGGCCAATAGCCACTGGAGACCTTTGGAGTTTGAGGTATAGCTTAGAATCTAGATTTTGTTCTTATGTTTGCTAGTGATTGCTTGTTTTAGACTAAGTACTGAGACCTTGTTTGTGCTAGGTTGGAGATCTGGTGTTCCTGAGGATTTCTTCGACGTGGGGCACTATTCGCTTCGGTGGAGGCGGGAAGCTTATCCCACGTTTCGTAGGACCCTTCCGTGTTCTTGAGAGGGTCGGCGCCGTGGCGTATAGGCTTGAGTTGCCGCCTACGCTGGAGGGAGTTCACGATGTGTTCCACGTGTCGCAGTTGAGACGGTACGTGGCGGATCCCAGTCACGTATTGGATCACTCGGAGATCACGGTGGGCCCTACTCTTAGCTATCCAGAGCAGCCGGTAGAGATTCTGGATCGGCGGGAGAAGGTGTTGAAGAACCAGACTATTCCCTTGGTTCGCGTCGCGTGGAGGCATCACTCTCCAGGGGAGTCGACCTGGGAGAGGGAGGATGAAATGCGCGAGCGATACCCCTATCTCTTCGAGCCCTGAGGTATGGTTCTTTCTTTGCATTCCTGTCCTAGTTTCGTCTTTTAATTTCGAGGACGAAATTATTTTAAGGAGGGTAGACTGGTCACTACCCAATTCTAGAAAATAGGGTATTTTTTATTTTTATTTGATAAATAGTGGATTGTATTTAATTAATTATATTTATATTTATTTGGTACTTGTCTTATTTTTTTAATGATTGTTTTAGGGTTTTGGCTAGCCTGGACCCATGTCCGACCCTAGTGGACCCATGTCCGACCCAGCCCATACCCTTGTGAGAATTATTTTGGGGCTTAGATTTATTATTTTATTTTTAGAAGGTTAGTTGGAGAGATTTGGAGTTAGTTTGAGTGTTTTTGGAACCCGAAACCCAAAACCAATTTAGGGGAGGGTATTTTGGGCATTTGGAGCTTGTGTAACCCTTTTATATTTGCTTTGGCCGGCCCCTACCTAACCCACCCGTGAGAATTCCAGCAGCCCCCTCTCTTTATTCTTCACTTCTTCATTCTTCTTCTTCTCCACTTCTTCTTCCTTCTTCCTTCTTCTCCAAGGTGAGTTCCCTCTTCCATTTTTCTTCTTTCTTCTTCCATTCCTTCTCCTTATGCTAGCCCTAACCTTGCTTTTTCCCTAACCTAGGTGTGAGGAGCTTAGATCTAGTGTAGGAGCTAGATTTGGTGGCTTGGAGCTTGAGGGAGGTAATTTCTAGGGGTTGTGAGACTTTGGCCTTGGGATTCCAACTCCCAAGAGGTAAAACCTAACTTTCCCCTTCCTAATTATTTTTCTATAGTGTAATTAGTGTTGTAGAACCTTCCTAGACCCTAAGCCTACCCGTAGGAGGAAGTTGGAACTAGTTTGGTTGAGTTTAGAGACTTTGACATTAGGTTTTGTGTCGAATTCGGGTGGAATCCGAATTTGGCCCAATTTTGGGTGATGCCCTAGGTTAGATGGACCTAGGTAGATGTTGTCGGGTGTCTAGAGAGTGAGTGCGTGTCTCCGTTTGGACACGGGAAGTCGTGTCGCGGAGAAACGGGCGTTTCGGGCAAAATTAGAGTTTTTCGTCGTCGCCGATTCTAAGTGCGTGTGCGTTTCCGCCACGGACCTAGAATCGATGCGGGACCACTTTTTCTAGGATCTGGACATCGTGTAGAGCGCGTGGGTAAATTTTGAGTTCGTTTGGTGTGCGTTTCAGGAGGTTTTCCGAGCCGCGCACCACGTGTTCGTCGAAATGACCGAACGGCCATTTCGACTTGGTTTCCTCGTTTCGGGCTTGTGCGCGCGTTGGGTTAGTATCGGGGAGTGTGTGCTAGAGTTTTTGAGTTATATTTTATATATTTTAGGGTGTTGGTGAGTGTCGGGGTCGTTGGGCGTGAGTGGGGCGTGTTGTTGTGTGTTGTGGTTGAGTGGTGTTGTGTCTCTTTATATATATATTTATATGTGTCTATTTATATATATTTGTATGTGTGTTTATGTATATATATATATATTTATATATATGTGTATATTATATCTATGTGTTTGTGTATGTATATGTCTATATATATATATATATATATATATATATATATATATATATATATATATATATATATATATATATATATATATATATATGTATATGTATAAGTGTGCTTGTGTGTGTATATGTATACATATATATATTTATGTGTGTGTATATATTTATAGTTGAGAGTGTGTGTAGATGTATATATATATAAATTAAGTGTGTATATATATATATATATATATATATATATATATATATATATATATATATATATATATATATATATATATATATATATATATATATATATGTAGCTAGGTATATATATTTGTGTGTGAGTGTGTGTATTAGTGTGTTTGTGAGTGTGTAGGTGTGTGTGTTAGTGAGTGTGTTAGAATAGATATAAGTGTATATATATATAGGTATCTAGTAGTATATATATGGTTATATGTGTGTATATATATATATATATGTTGATATGTATATATATATATATATATATATAGGTGTGTGTGTGTGTGTGTGTGTGTGTTTGTAGCTAGAAGGGGGGGTGGTCCAGCCAACAGCAGGCAGGCAACAGCTGCTGCTGCCTGCACAGCAGCAGGAAGCTGCAGCAGCAGCAGCAAGGCTGCAGTAGCAGCAGCATAAAGCAGCAGCATCAGCAGTAGCAAGGAGCCAGCAGCAGCAGCAGTGCAAGCTCCAGCATGCAGCGAGGTTTGGGTATAGATAGGTGGTTATGTGGATTGTTAAATAGATAGTTTATAGATAAATAAGATAATAGGTAGATAGTTGGATTTATAGATACTAGATAGGTAGATAGCTAGATACCTAGATATACATCTATCTAAGATATAGATATCTATACCTATAGCTAGATAGATAGTTAGATATATAGATATAGTATATATACATATATATTTATGCGTAGGGTAAGGTATAGGGGTATATATGCATATGTGTGTGGATATCTATATACATAGGTATATACCTACTTAGATATATATAAATATGGTAGATATCTATATTACCTAGCCTAGATTAATAACTAGGTGCATAATTAGTAGCTAGATAGCTAGCTAGAGGGGTTTTAGAGCGAAACCTCAATACCTTGAGATACCGAGGTATCTCGATACCTTGAGATATTCAAGGTATTGAGTTTCGAGCGGGGTATTTGAGCATTAGCCTAGGAAATGCTTTGGAGTGATTTTTATATGTTTATATATATATAATTACGCGTGCTAGCTTAGGTTATAGCGGGTTTAGGCGGGGTGCGTGGCCTAGAGCGAGGTATCGGATACCGAGGGTATCCCGGTATCTCGATTAGGCGAGTTTGTGAGTTTAGTAGCTTAATGAGCTCGGTTTGACCTAGAATTTCAGGGGCACCCTAGTTTGACCTAGCTTTGACCATAATTGTCCCTGTTGACCGTAAAAGTCAACGTTTGACCTAGTTTTGACCTAAAGTTGACTTTTTGGACCCCCGGGTTGACTTTTTGACCCGAATTTCACCGGTTTGACCCGTTTGACCTAGAATAGCCCTAGAAGCCTATTTTTAATTATTTTATATCAGTTTAAATGCTTAGAACCGTGTTTAATTCTGCTTTTTGTATTAGGTCCTTGCGACACCGGTCCGGATCTCGATCCTCATCAGTTGCTCAAGACATCAGACGAGTACCTACCTCTGATAGTTTCCATTTCATGATAGCGTTTATATCACCTGTTCTAGAACTGTAATACTTGATTCTGACACATTATTACATGAGCTGGTACTGTGGATCCCGTCATGAGATGCTATCCCCCTTACCGTGTTCAGCGGGTACTCTATCACGTGTATTTCATCATGTGCTTCGGGTATTGATTCTCATGTGCTATCATGTGCTTCTTGTGCTCTCGTCTTCGTGTGCGCGAGCTATTATCATGTACGTAGCGTGTTGTGGTTGGATCCAATGGTATTAGTGGGGGAGGGGAGTAGGAGTTGGTTATTTGATCAAAGCCAAACAGTATTCATGTGTATGTCGGTTATGCAACTCACACATAACGGAGTTATCGTAGTATTTTTATGTGCAACCTAAGCCGATCACATAACGAACTTGTGCTCAAGGCACTTAGCTAGTATTCATGTTTCTTACCTGCAGTTACTTTTTCAGTACTTGTATTGTTCTCCAGTTTACTTTGCAGCTACTTATTGTGCTCCAGCATATATTTATTTCCTGTGCATCTTGATTAATTTTTTATTGCTCATCATATACACCTTACCATGTATTTGGAGTTGCTTTCAGAGTTATGTACTTCGCTCTAGTCCTGACTGGGCATATTTTTTCCAGAGGATCCTGAGGACTATTGCCCGACGTTCTACGGGCCGGGTGTTAACGACTGTTGTGACCCCATGATCGAGGAAGAGTGCACCGAGGAGACGCCTATAGCATCCTAGTTAGCTAGGTGGGTTTCCTGGGTTGTTCCCAGTGTTTTATTTTGGATTATTGTACTTATTCTTTTGTGGCTGTGAGATGTTGTAGCTATTATGGCCTTGGACTGTATTATTTTGGATTATCTTGCTCTCTTGGTTCTGTTTCTTTGTTTATATCATATCATGCTTATATTCTTCCTCTAGATTTTGTGATTGAGATCATTGATATATATATTGCGTGGTTGCCCTCCTTTTGGAGAGGTCATACCGGATTTTTCTGTGAGATATAGATAGATATGGTTGACCTAGAACGGACCTTTACAGCGTTCTACCGCCGATTATGCGGCATAGGCTGGACGTACTTACGGCTCATGCCCGATTTTCGGGTGCGGGTCGTGACACTTTTATATTACAGCTTATATGTATTCGAGTCAGACCAGAGTCTGGTCGAATGCGTAGCTGGCGTGTCACGTATTCCTGGTCCTACGTATTTTGGGACTGGGGCGTGACATATTTTTGTGGTGGCCCATGCAGGTCCGATTAAAATTGTCTTGATCACCTGATTGTGCCAAACGAGCCTGCAAATTAGGAAAAGATATTATGATTGTTGAATAGGATCTCAATCCATAATCGATTTTAAAAACTCTTTATTTGTGATTATCGCCCTTGGACTTCCAATGTGCATTCGTTCAATCTTCGTCAATATCGCTATCCTTGTTTTTCGTCCCCTATTGTTCGGGGAGACGGACGCTTGCGCCTGATGGTTTCCTCCAGAAGAAGATCGTAGTTCAGACGGCAGAAGACGTAATATGTGCAATAATCTCTGAGAAGATTGTTACCCTCAGTAGGGTAGACTGATAGGTTTTTTTGGATTCTAGAACTAGTATAGAAGGGTAGCAAGAAAATTGGAGCCAGTAGTACCCTATTCGTAGTTGAGATAGCAGTGATCTTGGAAGTACGAGGAGCTAGAAAGATTGTTGATCAAGACCTAGAATAATTTAAGGAAATGCATAGCCCGATGCTGGAAACTAGTGGTTGTACATGATAGTAATACCAGGAATGATATTATGGACTAGAGAAGATAAAATTTTAGGCTCTCACTTGGAAAATAATGATCTGATTCCAGGAAATCTAGTATGTGCTTGAGTGATACCATTATTATACTATGTGATTTGGAGAGATAACTAACGAAAAGAAGAAATTTGAGGAATAAAAATTTTAGGGAAGACCTTGAGGAGAAAAGAAATTATACATTAGGCAAGAAGGAATTTTTCTTTTGGAGGATTAGTGTGGTAAACAGAACAGGAGAATTTATTTTGAGGTTAAGTCTGGACGATGACACCATCCTAACATAAGTTGATTGAGCCAATACCACGCGACACTAGACTGTCGATGTAGTGCATTATATTTTTAGACCACCGGATTACCCTGAGTTTGAGTTTTTAGAGAGCCTGGAAGCATGGTGCATACCTACCTTTGAGGCACACATTGCAGAAGGGGAACCAGTGTACCCCGCATTATACCAGAGTTTGAGGATGTGGTTCTAGAGAATCTTTTCGGCCTGCCACCTGACAGAGAGATAGAGTTGTTATAGAGTTGACTCCAAGAGCCGAGCCAGTTAATTTTCCATCTTCAGACTAGCACCGATAGAGTTGGTTGAGTTGTAGGTCCGTCGCGGAGGATCTCTTAGATAAGGGTTTCAGTCGGACTAGTGTTTTCCATGGGGGAATACCCATCTTAATTGTGCCGAAGAGAGACGGAACGGTACAGTTGAATCAGCTAAGTGCCGCACATGTATTCTAGAAGATCGATCTCAGATCAAGCTATCAACAGATCAAGGTACGGAGAGAGGACTTTCCGAAGACTATTTTTCGGATGTAGTATGGACACTATGATTTTCTAGTCATGTTGTTTGGCTTAACCAACGTGCCAGCAGTATTTATGAGTTTGAGGAACAATATTTTCCACCAGTACTTGGATAAGTTCGTGGTGGTAATTATCGACGATATCTTGGTTTATTCCAAGAGCCAGGAGGAGCACGAGAGACATCTCAGGATCGTGTTGGAGACGCTGAGAAATGAGAGGTTGTATGCCAAGCTCAGCAAATATGAGTTATGTTCAAATAGAATAGATAGTCTATTATGATAAGCGTGTTGAGGTTCATACAGACAGATTATGAAATTAAGTCGCAGCACCACCCTGGCAAGGCGAATGTAGCTTACGACTCGTCGCCAGTTGTTAGAGGATTTTCAGGGACTCAGGATTGAGAATGTATTGCCAGGCATGGATGAACAGACGGCCAGTCTCGATGTTCAGTCCATATTTATTGAGAGGATTAAGGCAGCCTTGCCTACAGATACGAGATTTAGACGACTGCGAGAAAGGACAAAAGGCCGACATGCAGACGGGACTCAGGATTCATGTAGACGAAACATTGAGGTATGGAGATCGCCTATACGTTCCGAGTGGCGAGCTACGCCAAGAGTTGAGGACCGAGGCCCATAGCTCGATTTATTCTATTCATCCCGGGGGTACGAAGATGTACCGAGACTTGAGGCAGCATTTCTGGTGGCATGGGATGAAGAGAGAAATTACAAGATTTGTGGCAAAGTATTTAGTTTGTCAGCAAGTCAAGGCTGAACATCAGAGGACTGCAGGATTATTACAGCTACTTCCCATTCCCGAGTGGAAGTGGGAACACATTACCATGGACTTCGTCACAGGATTCCCGCGAAGCCCTAGCGGGAAGGATGCAGTTTGGGTTATCGTAGACAGACTCACCAAGTCTGCACATTTCTTGCCCTTCAGAGTTGGGCAATCTACAGAGATTTTAGCTGACATGTATATGAGGCAGATAGTACGACTACATGGAGTGCTGGTCAGCATCGGATCGGATCGTGATTCCAGATTCACGTCACATTTTTGGCGGAGTATACAGGAGAGCCTAGGAACTCGTCTCAAGTTCAGCACTGCATATCATCCACAGACTAATGGTCAGTCAGAGCGCACGATATAGATATTAGAGGATATGTTGAGAGCGTGCATGATTGATTTTGGAGGATCTTGGGAGGACCACCTACACTTGGTAGAATTCTCCTACAATAACAGTTACCAGGCCAGCATACATATGGCACCTTATGAGGCACTGTACGGCAGGAAATATAGGTCGCCAGTTTATTGGAGTGACGTGGGAGAGCGTCAGATACTTGGTCCAGAGTTGGTGACACAAACAATGGAGAAGGTCAAGCAGATTCAGAGCCACCTGCGTGCAGCACAAGACAGACAAAAATACTGGGCAGATGCACACCGCAGACCATTGGAGTTCAAGGAAGGTGACCATGTATTTTTTTGAGGATATCGCCCACCCGCGGTACCATCAGATTTGGAGGCAGAGGAAAGCTGAGTCCGAGGTACATCGGACCTTTTGATATCTTGGAATGAGTTGGCGAAGTGGCTTACCGTCTTGCATTACCTCCATCATTAGAGGGAGTACATAACGTATTTCACGTATCGCAGCTGAGGAGATATGTTGCAGACCCTAGCCACGTGCTTGATCATTCAGAGATTACAGTCGGGCCCAGTCTGTCTTACGTAGAGCAGCCAGTTGAGATCCTCGATCACAGCGAGAAGACTTTGAGAGGGCAGACGATTCGACTGGTCAGAGTGGCATGGAAGTACCATTCACCAGGCGAGTCTACTTGGGAGCGCGAGGATTCTATTCGGCAGCGATTCCCGTAATTATTCGAGGAGCAAGGTACGAATTTACGTACGAAATTTGATTACTAGTTTTTTTAAAAATTCTTTTAGCTATTATCGTGTTTTACTTTTAATTTCGGGGACGAAATTTTTCTAAGTTGGGAAGAATGTAAACCCCCACGATTTATTCTGTAGATAGTCAGGATTGGATTTGGAAAACTTGGTTTTAGCAGCAGATGTTGAGGTTTAGAGTGGAGATAGGTTTGTCTGGTATTTAATTCATTTAATTAAAACCCTTGGCGCGCCCTATCATTGCTGGATTATTCGGAGCCCAATATCAGCCCATAAATTCCATCGGTGTATTGTACTTCTGACTTGACCCGCCAAATTAGGCACTGGACTTTTTCGTCACTTAAAATCAGATTTCGTTGTGCTCTAAATTAATTGCATAATTTTTCGAAACCGTAATCCATATTTAATTTTGTGTCGGACACCTGTGTCGTTATCCTAAATTTTGAGATACCAACTTAACCCATTAAGCCGGACCAACTAAAGGGTCCAAGACTGACTCTAAGCCCCACCATTTTTGACCTTTGCGTCATTTCTGGATTTTGACCCCAAGTGTCCCCAATTAATTTAAAAGCGCGGGACACTTTAATTCTATTTAAATCGGGGATACCAATTTTGCCTAATCCTATTTTAATCCTTAATAAATCCCGTTGGCCATAAAATTAAACTCGTGCCAAACCCCCAACACCCCCTCGCCATGCAAATCAACAACCGTAATTTTTTCCAAAATTTTGGCGTCATTTTATGTGTTCGTGCAATTTCTCGAATTTAAGGGGCTAAGTTGCATTTTAGTGATTTTAGGTGCCCTCACCCCATTGGCCAAAACCAAATGGAGAGGTCACAAAATTGGGTCCAATTTTACTCATCCATTCACCACTCCTCATGAAGAAATTATTTTTCTTTATGACATATCTAGGCCCTCCATTTTGAATAGGAGCATCTCCACCCTTCATCCATTCACCACTCCCTATAAAACATCATATCACCCCACCCTCACAAACTCCAACAGGCCCTAATCCTTAGGTGTGGAAAACCCCCCTCTCTCTCTCCTCACTTATTCATATTTCTCCATGAAATAAACCACCTCCCTCCATTATTCTTCTTCTTCTTCCTCCTTTATTTCTTCTTCCACCTGAAGACTCGACCGGCCGGCCGACTGACTCGGCTCCGGCCAGTCGACCCCCGCGGCGGCTCCGGCTATAGCCCCGCCGACCGACCCCTGTGCACCCCGCTCGGCTGTACACTACTTCCCCGCTCCGGCCGGACTGTCCCGCGACCCGCCGGCAGTGCACTGTCCCGCGACCCGACCGGCTGTGCTACTCCCACCCCGCGGCTGTCCCTGACCGACGGTGCAATGCATCCCCGACAGCCCGTATGACCCCCCATCCGACCTCCTCTGGCTTCGGAGCTCCTCTGGCCCGGCCGTGCACCCCCGTCCGACCAACTTCCCCGTCTCCTCCCTGCCCAGTTCCTATCACCACCACCCTTAGCTCCCTTCACCACCACTACCACCATTATCACTACCACCCCGCAGCCACCCTCCACAGGCCGTGCTCCGGCGACATCGGCGAGGTCGACTCTCCCCCTCTCTTGTTTTTAATTCCAGAATTTAATATCTATTTAAATAGGATGAAATATGGTTGTGTGTGTATTAACTAGGGTTGTTTTTATATCATGTCGATATATATGGTTAGTGTAGCATAAATAATCATATGTTAACTATGGGATTAAGGTTTATATTGGCTAAGGCTAATGAGGATTAATGTGCCTGTGGATTTTAAATAACTTAAGGTTGGGTTTAATGAGGTTGACATGTTTTAGGGTATATGTAGTGTAGTGTTCATGTATCTTGTGTTTTATAAAGTTGGATTCGGATGTTGTACTTAGTTGGAATTAGGGTGAATACAACTTGTGAGAATATAATTATGATGATTGGATAGGGTGATCAAGGACTTGGGGATTCGACTTGTGTTATGTTGAGGAGATAAAATTGTGATAGGTGGATTGTAGATTAGGGTTGGCTTCTACAGGGATTGACGATTTAATTAAGATATGTACTCGAGGAGAATAGGATTTTTGACCTTTAAATAAATAATCGGGACCTATGGTACGTGATGGAAAATGTTAATTACGGAGAATTAAATCGAGGTAAGTGTAAAGATGACTAGTTGATTTGACTATCGTACCGATAGTCAACTGTGGTCAACCCCCTAGTGTCTTGTCCCTGTGAGTTATAGCTGAGACTGGGTTTAGGTGTAGATGTGTGTCATATCCCTGCTTGACGTAGAATAGATTATTGATTCTGGTTTGTATCTCATCTCTAGGTACTGCGGGACCTGAGGGCTTGGACGCGGTACCAGATCCCCGTTATCAGCAGCCGCACGCAGGCAAGTGTACCTTGCCACCCTGTATTTTCAGTTTACAGATATTCATTGTTTCGTTATGTACTTTGTGCATGTACTTATTTTGACGTTCGATACTTTGCGTCCGGGTCACAACCGGGTGAAGACGTACGTTGTAACGTCTTAGAAGGATTGTTAGATGTTTCGTAGCATCTCGATATGCGTACCTGAGTATATCGACACCCTAGGATACACTCATACACTGTGATCGTGCCAGATTCCTGTATCCTGATATTGACATCATGACCAGAGACTGGGACGACCTTAGGGTCGAGTCTGTTGAGTTATTTCTGTGTGTCGAGACTGTAGTTAGAGGTTCAGGTTCAGCGCACAATCGTTGACCGCTTGGAAAGGGGAAGACAGTTACTAGACGTTTGGGCTACTCTGCACGCGCTTATATATATATATATATATATATATATATATATATATATATATATATATATATATATATATATATATATATATATATATATGTATTGTTTCTGTAGTGATCATGTATCTAGTGTAGTTGTATCACCCATGTGACTCTTTGCCCGGAGCTACGGTACGTGCCGTGTGTTTCCGTGTCCGGAGCTACAATTTTATTTTAGAAAGCCCACGCATCGAACATTGTCTTTAAACTGTGTCACACTTGTTTGGTTATGATAAAGTACCCTGTTGTTGCACTTGTACTTTCTGTTTACTTGGTATGTTGTATTTTTGTACCTTGTTACGTCCCTCTGAGGACCTGGTTCCCTGCCAGTTTTGCAGCATAGATGATTACGGAGCATTTGGAGTTGCTGTTGGAGTTGCATGTCTTGCGGGCATGGTACCAGGTACTCATATTATATCTACCAGTATTATGGTTATTGTTTATTTTACCTGCTGTTGTAGCCTAGTTTTTATAGACTCATACTTCTTCTCGAGTCTATTCGAGTTAGTGTGTTATTGGGCGGCCAACTCTAGCATATATAGCTCTTTCTTATATACTGTTGTACATTGTGGATTGAGACATAGAGGTTTACATTTATGGAATATCTAGATAGTGCCCTTTTATATTACAGCTTATACGTATTCGAGTCAGACCAGAGTCTGGTCGAATACGTAGCTGGCGTGTCACGTATTCCTGGTCCTACGTATTTTGGGACTGGGGCATGACAATTATATGTATATAGGACCATTGGATCGTCCTACGAGACTTCAGGAGCAGGACATTGGTATTGCCAGCTAAGGACCCCAGGCGAGTACATTCTCTGATAGTTTCTTATTTATGATATCCTCTATGTTCACTGTATTTAGTGTAGATATCCATATTTTTTGACACGATGGTTACACGGATTAGTATATCTGAATCTCGTCATGAGATACTATTCCTTGTATATGGTATATCTTGTACAAGTCTTGTTTCATTGATTATCTTGTGCATGTACAAACACTAATTCTCAGGGAGACTTGCTACCTTCCTAGAGAATCCCGTGCCATAGCGTATCATGGTTGGATCTACTATACCAGTCGGGGGTAGAGAGTATTTTAGTGTAGATATGTGATCATACCCTTCATGTACAAGTCATGTTCTCATATTAGTGTTAGTCATACACCGCTCTTATGACTAGCCAGGCCAGTATTCGTGTACAAGTTCCCAAGCCGATCACATGTTAAAGCTAGTACTCACACACTTAGTCATTAGTATTCTTGTTCATTGCCATATTATTTATTCTTGTATTTATTTCCAGTATTTCCTTTATTGTGTATCTCTTGTACATGTATATGCATCTTGTATATTTCCATCTATTTACTGCTACATAGTTTATATCATTAATGTAGAACTGCTGTTAGAGATGTACTTCGTTCCATCCTGACTGGAAATATTTTTCCAGACTACGACTTAGAGGACTTATTTCCGGCATACTTGGAGATTTGGATGTTATTGATTGCAGGTTAGACTATTTATTATTGTTTAGACCTGTCTTGTATTTTATTTGTTTTCTTCGATATCTCATCGTGCTTTAGTTTATGTGATTGAGTATTCTATATTATATTATGATATTTGTGTCTCCTTATGGAGTTGGATATTCATGTGAGAGTGATTAGCTAGTATTATGACCTAGACAGCATTCTACCGGCGATGCTGCGGCGTAGGCTGGACGTTCCCACGTACTCGTACCACAAATTCTGAGTGCGGGTCGTGACACATTTTTAGTGGTGGCCCATGCAGGTCAGACTTCGCAAGTTGTGCGATGCCGTGGTAGTGCGACATCTTAGTTGTACTACTGCGTGCCTGCGATAGGATCTAGGATATAACATACTAGGATGAGAGCGAATACTCAATCACAATTAGGAACATTTCCAATCTATCTACCTTGTTATCCTTATTCCTTCTGAATATTGCTTCCCTTAGAATTTTACTGTCCTTCCTTGATGATATCGTATCTATTGCATAAATTGATTCTTTTCGGTCTGTCTTCAGGATGCCGCCGAAGACAAGATCTATGAGAGTGGGAGCATCAACTTCAGAGGGGTCTGCCACCTCTCCACCTGACAGACAGACATATGGAGTTCCTCCTCTCCCACCTGTTCCGAGTGTTGCCCCAGCTATGACGGAGAACCTTCCTCCTTCACCTACTTCGTTTCCTGGAAGTATGTCCATTGATGGGGCACAGATGTTTACTTTTATCCAGGGCATAGTAGATGCCCAAAGAGTGATGGCAGAAGGTCAGCGAGTTCAAGCTGAGGCTCAGAAAGTGCAGGCAGAGGCACACCAAGCGCAGACTGAACTGATGAGAGAGAGCATAGAGAACGCTCACCAAATGGTACTACAGGCAGTTGAGAGAGTTGCCCAGCAGTATCCTGGCCAACAGCAACAGCAGAGACCAGGCACTATAGTTGATTTCAAGAGGATGATACCTCGAGAGTTCAAAGGCATCGAGGGAATACTCTACGCGGACGACTGGCTAGAGGATATAGAGAGGAACTTACGTTTGGCGCAGATTCCAGAGATTCTTCAGATCGAGGCCGCTGGCAGTCAGATGTTTGATATCGCGCTGACGTGGTATCATACGGAACCAAGACTCACCGACGAAGGACTTACTTGGGGGACCTTCAAGGAGCTTTTCAAGGAAAAGTTCTTTTCTGAGGTGGCCCTGGGAGCCTTGGAGAGTCAGTTTCATGACTTGGTCCAAGAAACCATGTCGTCGACGATTATGTCGCAGAATTCTATCGATTAAGCCGCTTTGCATCGTCTATGATTCGATACCCAGGAGACAGAGCCCAAAAATTTAGAAAGGGGCTGACGAGAGAGATTAGGTCGTGCACTTCTGGTCATCGTACCGCTACCTTTGGGGATATCTTGATGGATGCCCAGATTGTAGAAGATGATCTAGATCTCAGGCCTAAGAGGAGTCATAATATTTCTAGAGATACGAGTGGTAGCTCGGGACCGGCCAAGCGTCCCCATATTCAGCAGCAGCCAAGGACGTTTCAGTATAACTACCAGCAGCACCAGGCACCGGTTCGTGTTCAGCAGGATCAACAGACTTGTCATTTCTGTAAGAAGCCAGGTCACCTTTGGGAGAGATGTAGATGGAGGATAGGACTTTGTTTATGATGTGGCGATGCGGGACATCGAATGGGGGATTGTCCCCTAGATCCTTATCTTCCCGGCCAGCGCGCAGCTCCAAATTATAGAGATCCAGTTATGCCACCTCTGTAACCGCAGATTGCTCAGCACCCGTGGAGGGAGCCACCCCAGCAGGGCGGAGCATTTGCGATGACGGTCGAGGAGACCGATATTGCAGGTGATGTGTTAGCATGTTCTATTCTTTCCTTTCCTCCTGTTCTATTTTTGTCTGTTTGATTGATTGATTTCTTAGTACCGTAGCATGTATCAGTATTTCTTGCTAGAATGTAGTTAGTAGTACACCCTAGCAGAGACTACAATACCATGACAAAACAGACTATAAACCATACATTTTTTTTTAGATTACATGTTGTATGACTGTAGGTAGGATTTTTCTAGACTTTGATTGTTGGGGGTTTGACTGTAGTAAAGATTAATGAAGAGTTTATAACTGGATAAAGAGAGATAATGTGCCTTAAATTTCGAGGATAAATATTAATTTAAATAAAGAGTTGAGAACTTAATGTGGCAGAATTGACGATTTGTTAAATCATAAGTTTAGGAAGATTATGATACGATTGAATTTGTCATTAAGTTTTGAGGAGTTAAGAAGATTACCAGTATATTTAATTGACTAGAAGATATAAATTTTTATAAATTTATATTTGAATGAGGTATTTGAAGATTTCATAACTATTATATTATTTGAGTTTTGTATGAAAAAAGAAATCAAGGAATATGAACACAAATGGATTAGTGTAGAATTCAAATTTTAGGATGAGATTCAATTTTATAATATGCATTGATTGGATTTAAATTAGAGGATTGGATATTAAATTTTTGAGTATTTAATTATTAACTTAAAATTTTGAAGGAGATTGTAATAAGAATGGAATTTAATTTTTATTTCGAGGATTTTCAGGAATATAATATTTTGAAATTTTTGTGAAATAACAATGTGGATTTACTTCATAATTATGTGGTTTGATAAATTTAAATTTTGATGGAAAATAATATAATAAGTAAATACAACTGTTGAGGATCTTAAATTTTGAGGACGAAATTTTTCTAAGGAGGGTAGACTTGTCACTACCACATTCTGAAATAGGGGTATTTTTGACTTTTTTTATTATAAGTGTTATGTGAATTTATTTAATTAATTGCATGATATGTGTATTTATATAGATATTATATAATATTCGTAATGCATGAGTTAGTAGACTAGACCTAGAAGCCCACTAGATGAAGTCCTGACCGAAATGTAGGATTGTGGATTTAAATTGTATTATTTTAGGATTAATTATTTAGGGTTATAATTAATTACCGTGATTTTATTTAATTGTTGCGCCTTACCGTTGCTTCAATTTTTGGAGCGCTACCCTAGCTTTTGCCTTCCAACAAATTTTACACCTTTGTCCTAGACATGCCAGCCTACTATTCTGATATTTGTGTAACTTATAATTATGCTCTCTTGTACTACATTTTAGTCGCACAATATTCGTCGCAAACGCTTATTTTTAATTCTAAATAAATCCAATTTTGTATCTTTGTGCGTTCCAATCAAAATTGGAGACATAATCTTGACCCATTTTTGAGCAACCCAAATTAGGGTAATATTCTATTCTGAGTCTTCTTCATTCATGACACTTGTGTCCCACCTAATTTTAGCCCCATGTACTTCTAATTAATTTTAGAACACCAATTACATTTATTTTAATTAAATTAAACCATAAACCTAACTTTGTGCAATTTTCCAATCGTTGGGCACTTTTATGCAAAAGTGCATTAAGGTGTCACCCATTGGACATAACACATGAAAAAACCCATTTCTCCTTCATGTGAATTTTTTATATTTTTTGGGAGTGTGTAACTCAACATCAACCTCATCAAATCATAGCCCTCCAAATTTTGAACCAATGCAATCCTAGCCATCCATTTTGAACCTATTTGAATCATAGCCCTTGAAATATCTTCATGACAAGCCCTTTTTCCCAAGGGTTTGACCAAGCCAATTTCTAGGTCAACCCAACACCATACATATATAAATATCCTTTTCCTTTACTTTTTCCTTTTCTTTTCTATTCCAAAACCACAAGTCACAGCCGACATACCCCCCCATCTTCCTGTTCATCGCCTTCTTCTTCTTCCCGCCGACCGAAGACTGGCAGCCGCCGACTTCCCCCTCGCCTGAACGACACCCCGGAGCACCACGCATCATCTCCTTCGCCTGAAGCACGGCCTGACCCCGTTGTACATCCCGGCCACCCCGTCGACAGCTCGACCGGATCTCCTTCCTCCGCCCTCCTCGATCGGAGCCGACCCGCTGCTCACCACCATCCATCCCACACTCATCCCCCTCCTTCACTCGATCGGATCATGATCCAGACCCGCCTCCCTCGTCATCTTCTTCATCTCCGGTCGACTGAACACCCACCACGCTGCCGTCGACCAGAGCCCCGACCATCCCGCTGCACCCCGCCGTTCGCCAGAACTCGCTGCACTTCGACCCCGTCGACGACCCACTGCACTTCGACCCCGTCGACGACCCACTGCACCTCGACCATCGACCTCCCTGAGCACAGCCGGACCTCCTCATCCTGATCCCCTCGACGGAACCAGCACCACCATTATCACCTCGACCACCACCACTCTACACCACCACCACCATTATCACCTTGACCACCACCACCATCACGACTTCGTCCTCCTCCTCCAATCATAACCATCATCATCCCTAATCATCATCATCATCATCACCTTCATCACCATCATCATCACCTCCGTCATCGTCATCATCAACATCGTCAACATCATCGTCATCATCATCATCATCGTCAAGCCGATCTCGTGCACGTGCACGCCGAGGCCAAGGTGAGGAGTATTTCTCTTGTGATTTGTTTGTGTACACATATGTGAATGATGATAAGATGTTAGCATGTCGTGTTATGACAACTCTTTAGATGTTGATTTCAAGAGACCCTGCAAATAACCCGAACTCGTATGCACATGCGTACGCGTATGCGTATATTACTTATTTGGTATATATATATTTAGTATGCGTATATTGTTCATTTGGTATATGTATAAATATATTTAGTATGTATGTATCTTATTAATTTGGTATATGTATAAATATATTTAGTATGTATGTATCTTATTCATTGGTATATGTATATATATTTTGTATATGTATTCTTTTGGTATACATATAATTATTGGTTGTTATATACATATATAAATATATGGTATGTATATATATATATATTGTAAGTAATTAAATGCAATGCTAGTTATGACTATATATATATATGTATTTATGCGGTGTGGCCATAAATGTTAGTAGTAGGTATCCCGTGTCTACATTTGACTGTATATATATATACTATATGATCCTAGTATAATTACGGATGCCCTGTATTTGCAGATGACCATGTAACCCTGTAAACTGTGAGTAGACTGCCTTATGTACACTGACGTACTGGCAAGCCATGTGTTAGCTTGGACTGTCTGATTTTGTACAGCAATTGCAGACATGACACCCGTGCAATTAGACGCACACTTGACCCTAGTTGACAAGTAGCACACTAGTGTAGCTGCTGAGTTCAGTATATTATGTTTGTGCGTGTGCTAGTGTAACGACTGATGTTATATTATATTATTTTATATGTATATAGGACCATTAGATCGTCCTACGAGACTTCAGGAGCAGGACATTGGTATGCCAGCTAAGGACCCCAGGTGAGTACATTCTCTGATAGTTTCTTATTTATGATATCCTCTATGTTCACTGTATTTAGTGTAGATATCAATATTTCTTGACACGATGGTTACACAGATTGGTATATCCGGATCTCGTCATGAGATGCTATTCCTTGTATATGGTGTATCTTGTACAAGTCTTGTTTCATTGATTATCTTGTGCATGTACAGACACTAATTCTCGGGAAGACTTGCTACCTTCCTAGAGAATCCCGTGCCATAGCGTACCATGGTTGGATCTACTATACCAGTCGGGGGTAGGGAGTATTTTAGTGTAGATATGTGATCATGTCCTTCATGTACAAGTCTTGTTCTCATGTTAGTATTGGTCATACACCGCACATATGACTAGCCAGGCCAGTATTCGTGTGCAAGTTCCCAAGCCGATCACATGTTAAAGCTAGTACTCACACACTTAGTCATTAGTATTCTTGTTCATTGCCATATTGTTTATTCTTGTATTTATTTCCAGTATTTCCTTTATTGTGTATCTCTTGTATATGTATATACATCTTGTATATTTCTATCTATTTACTGTTACATAGTTTATATCATTGATATAGAACTGCTGTTAGAGATGTACTTTATTCCATCCTGACTGGAAATATTTTTCCAGACTGCGACTTAGAGGACTTATTTCTGGCATACTTGGAGATTTGGATGTTATTGATTGCAAGTTAGACTATTTATTGTTGTTTAGACTTGTTTTGTATTTCATTTGTTTTTTTCGATATCTCATCGTGCTTTAGTTTATGTGATTGAGTATTCCATATTATATTATGATATCTGTGTCTCCTTATAGAGTTGGATATTCATGTGAGAGTAATTAGCTAGTATTGTGATCTAGACATCTTTCTACCGCCGATGCTGCGGCGTAGGCTGGACGTACCCACGTACTCGTACCCCAAATTCTGGGTGCGGGTCGTGACACCTAGTAGCACTATTTTTGATCACTTGTCATCGCCTGTACTTTCTATTTATGTCATTGCCTCTTCCAGTTGCATGTTTATTTTACTGTTACATATTGATATATTTTTATTGTATCTTGTTATGTCCCCTAAGGATCTGGATCCAGATTTTGTTCCCATGATATTGCTGAGTTAGATTGGTGGATGTTTGTTTCTTCGAAATTTCAGGTATCACTATTTGGTGCATTCTTATCATTCTACCGCAGTTACTTTTGTTCTTAGATCATAGTAGTTGAGTTAGTATTGTGCATGTTTTTTATTATTTTATAGATTATTATATCATCTAGACATCTTATACGGTTCAAGTCGGACGAGAGTTTAGTTGAATACGTAGCTGACATGCTTATGTATTCCAAGTCCTACGTATTTTGGGACTGAGACGTGACATCCTCAACAAGAAAATCTTTCGTATTCCATTTTAGTCCACCCTACCCCCAATGAGGGTGATTTTGATGGTAGTCTCTTCATTTCTTTGGATGCTTCCAATGAATGGTTCAATAATTTTGTGGTAGAAATATTTGTTCTGACAACCCCATAAACTTTACCAACTTTGATGAATTCTTGCCTAATTTTAGAGATCTTTGTTTGGAAGAATTTGTATCTACTCAAAATTGCGTGTACTATAATACAATTATAATGTTATGAATGAATTTTTTCTAGTGTTGGTGGTATACAAATTAAATTTAACGACATCGATTTGACGGAGATTCTACAACTTCCAGCGCCTACTCATTGCGACGCCTTAATCGATGCTCGTTAATTCAAATTTGTAGGCGACGTAACACTTGAATCTTTCAAAACATCGATGTGTGATCATTTTTCTCGTCCACCAGAAAAACTCTATGCGAGACACCTTAACTAGCATTTTTATAAACTGCATCGCATAGTCTTTTCGGCTATCCAGCCTAAGACGTGCTCCTCTAATGAAATCACTTACTTAGAGATTTTTGCTCTCTATCATTTGCATTTCGATATCCCTTTTAACTTTCCTAGAACAATGATGAACGCCATGATCCATGCAAGGAATAAAGGACACTTCTTTATGCCATGCATTTGCCTATGATCTTTGCCTATTTTTATATTCTTTTCGGTGACCGTCCTTTCATTGATGCCCTGACTTTTCTTACTAAAGCTCGTAGGACTGAACCTTCACCTCTTCCTGCTCCACCTGCTGACTCCTCATCTGACTCTGAGGACCATACACAACCTTCTCATGCTCTACCGGCCACTCTTGACTCTATTCAGATAATGCTTCGCGATTGTTTTCAATTGGAAGACGACCATTATCGACAGATGGATTATGGCTCTACACTTCAAGCCCATGCTATCTCCAACTCCTTGGCAGATATTCAGTATAATCTACCCTGTCACCCAGTTGGACCATTTTTTTTTATCGTGATCAGTCTCATGAAGGCTATCGAATTGATGATCCATACATTTTGTGCTACTTGGATCCCGGTGATGCATTTTATGATCCTCGTCGCTCTACTAGTGATCCTTTTAGTTTTGGTCCACCTGCTGACGCTGATCAGTAGGCTTGGCGGCGCTCTTGGACTTGGATTTAGTGCTGATGACTTAGAGATGATGTTCTAGTTTCTTTTCATTCAGTTATGCACTAGTTTGATGTTGGTACTTTTTCTGTTTAGCTTTTGTCTTCATTCTATGTATGCAAATTTGGCATTTAGCAGTTTTATGCATCTCTATTTTGTACTTGAAATGCTTAGTTGCAATGATATCTGTGTTCGTGTTCTCTTAATTTCACTTCACAATATGTATTATGTTATTTCTTCGCTTTTGTGTTTGTGTTTACTACCGTATTTATTGCGGGAGAGCTATACAATTTTGCCATATGACAAAAGGGAAGAAAAACAAGGAAGGATGATACCCAATACTGACTAATTGAGGGAGAGTTGATTGATGTTTGGAAATGGAGGAGGTGGAGAGGAAGAAGTTTAGGATTTTGAAGTAAAGGTAGGAGGAAAAAGATTTTGAAGAAATGGAGTGAAAAATAGAATGCTTGAATTTTTAGGAAAGATTTTGGGGTTTGGGGAGGGGCTGGGCAGCCCCTAGTAAGAAAATAACTGTCTCAAGTAATTTTTTATCTAAACTGGACTAACTCCAATTCTGACTAGTCCCGACTAAGTTTTGAAGTGCCCGATAGAAACTCTTAATCTAATACCTCACAATTAAATTTATTTTATAAACTTACAAATAAATCACACGACAAAATTTACAGAACTCGTGCGAAACCAAAGTACTCGTACCCCTATGCAAAAAACCCCCCAAATTTCAACACAATAGATTCTCACAAAAATTCCCCAAAGACTACGCTACGCCTCCCATCCCATCCCATCCCTCCCTCTCTTTCTAACCCCCCAAATCCCACACAAATCTCATGTCCTTTTCCCAGATCCACCAGCACCACCTCCACCAACCCTAACCCTAATTTCCCCTCCAGATCCCGAGCCCAAACCCTAAAAAAAAATAATGAGCAACAAAGGGAACACCTCCCCGGCGCTGCCGACCGGCGGGCGGTTCTTCACCGTGGGCCTTGTGACCTCCTGGTACTTCTCCAACATCGGAGTCCTCCTCCTGAACAAGTACCTCCTCTCGAACTACGGCTTCAAGTACCCCATCTTCCTCACCATGTGCCACATGACCGCCTGCTCCCTCTTCAGCTACGTCGCCATCGCCTGGCTCAGGGTCGTGCCCATGCAGGCCGTCCGGTCGCGGCTGCAGCTCGTCAAGATCGCCGCGCTCAGCCTCGTCTTCTGCGGCTCCGTCGTCAGCGGGAACGTCTCGCTCAGGTACCTGCCGGTGAGCTTCAACCAGGCGGTGGGGGCCACCACGCCCTTCTTCACAGCGGTGTTCGCGTACTTGATGACGGTCAAGAGGGAGGCGTGGATCACCTACGTCACGCTCATACCGGTAGTCACCGGCGTCGTCATCGCCAGCGGGGTGAGGCTTGTTATTCTTATGTCCTGGCAATGTGTTTCGGCATTTTTTGGACACGAATTTGACACAAAGATTCGACTTTGGGAGTGCAACACGGACACGGCACCGATTTTTCTGATTTTGTGAGCGTCCTTGCTTGCTAGGCCTGAACGGATCTCCCGAGATATCATATTTTTTGGTGAAGTTCTAGTTTGAATTTAGTTTGTGTCTATGTTGCGTGGACACAAGTAAGGCGGGACACTAATATAGACATAGTTGACACAGGCATGGGATAGGATCTTGGAGCATCCTGGTGTATTTTGTGGTATTCGAGTTGATCGGGGAGGATCTCTTTGAGATCTTTTTGGTTGGAATCAGATTTGGTTGTTACAACCAAATGTAACGAATTGTAAGCACCAAATCGGGGTAGATAGAACTGTTTTACTTCAATTTATCCAGCAAGATCATTGTAGGCTGAAAATTGGTGGCTGTAACAGGCATGTTTTTTCAGCCAGAACTTGCAGATTTTGTTGTGTTTTTCTGGTTTATTATTCCTATATTGTAGAATCTCCTTGAGGCTATAAAGATGACCCTTTAGGAGCCATTGTAAGAATTTGAAAAATTGAATGAAATTTGCCTCCTAATTTAGGAGAGATTCCCACTAAATTCTGCTTTAAGTTATTAATATTCTTTCGCTCTATACGGAAAAAAGTTGTTATCAGAGCACGGTGGTTCTAGGTGTTGTATGGTCCATACCAATATACCATGGCCATATACAACGACGTCTTGACGACATACCGACGACTTAGACAACCGATGGTGAGTTATGTAGAATGAGAATACTTAACAAGTTCCTAGGAAAAAAACAACTCAATCGGCGATTTGGTGAATGAGGTTAAGAAGATGGGGGAGATCCTGGTCCTTATGATGGTCAAGATAGAAAACCTTAAGAAGAACCAAGCACCACCTAGCACTATCAACAATCGATCCAACGACAGCGAAGGACGACGATATTCCTGCCAAAGCTTAGATGACTCCTATGAAATAAATTTAAGCGGAAGATGCCATGGTAATCCGAGGAGCCTACTACAACAACGTTATCATCGACATTGCTGGCATGAGGCGATGACCTTTTTGCATTGAGGTCAAGCTGGACATCCCCTCCGACGACAAGATGGATGTGAAAAAGCTGGATGCTTGGAATGACTAAGTGAAGACCTACTTTACCCTTTATCCTTTATGGGTATAGTAGCGAGGAGAAAGTTACGTTTGCACGACTAAAGCTGATGAGCCATGCTTTGGCATGGTGGAACGCCTACTTGCACGACTTCAATAGGAGGATAACATGGGACGAGTTCAAACGCCTCATATGCCAGGAGTACAATCCAACGAGGTACTCCCAAGACCGGTGGATGCACTAGCACAACCTGAAGCAGTGCCACAACCAATCCGTGCATAGCATACGACGGAGTTTTGGCGCCTGACAATCACGCTAGGCATTTCTTTAACTTGGAAGATGTCATCTCCAAGTTCGTGGCTTGACTTTCTGAACACATTCAGAATAAACTTTAACTATATCGGACAACTGGTATCTCCAGTGCCAGTGCCACTGCAATGACGATCGAGAAGAACAAGCCCGACGGCTCAAAGACTCTCGGGAAGGGGGGGGCAAGGGAAGATCTTCCAAGTTGCACCAAAAGCGCGATGAGGAAGACGCTGATAACAACTCTTCCTCTTCCAAAAATAATATGTAATGTGAGCATTGCAAGATTAAAAGTCATTTGAAGATGTTTGAAGCTCCAACTCGAGATAATGTCGAAAATATCGAGGGAGGAGAACAACACCAAGCACGTGGCTACAATCACGATGACAGAAGAGGTTAAAAGGTTCGATTCGGTTCGTTGTGTGTACCCATGTTTAGTGTCGAAGACAATGTCGAAGGTGCTAGACCCAAGTCAATCGACTGTATAAGAAATTGCAAAAGAACTCTTCACTATCAATAATTCAAGTAAAAAATGAGGTCATCGACACCATCGAAACATGTAGCTAGAAGAACCACATCTCCGCAAGCCTTGTGGAGTGGTTTGGCCTGACGATGATGCCGCATCCGTATTCATTGGGGTGGTGTCACGCCCTGCTTCCAGAATACTGGATAAATACGAGGACTGACATGGCAACCACACATTGCAGAATACCGAAGTAAGCCGCAATGTGCTAAGGTTGTCTATAAGACAAATGGGTGAACTCTAGCATGCTATGACGTCAGTCCTAAGGCCGACAAATCCTAGAATCTCAATCCATCACAACACTTGTAAGGGTATATCATACATGAAAGTAAAAAGACGTTCCAAATTATATGTCACATATGATCATGAAGCTAGCAAATACAAAATGCTGCATTAGCAGAGTGTAATTATACATGATCAAATATACCAACCATGGTCTAATATATACATCATGTTGACCGAAGTCAGAGAAGTGATCTCAAAATAAGGGGCTAACACTGCCTCTTGCTAAATACTACAAAATGAAATAACACTACGAGGGGTGGAACAAGGAAACCCACTTGCGAGCTTCGACCGCAGTCCTACAAGTGCGAGCCATCTTGCTGGAAGTGCTGTGGACCCTGGTTCTCCTCGAGATAATCTGGCCATATAAAACCAGTGGGGTCAGGACCCCAAGCAACAAGTACCACAAAAGAGCTCAAGGTGATAGACAAAACATAACACAACATACAACATCAAAGAGAGAAGAATAAATGAAGGTCGAGACTTGTACGGTACCAATGTACTTGTCTTAAAATTATAACCGGAAGAACTGATAACAAAATGCTATAAAGGAAAGTAAGACGACGAGCGGCAAGAGGGCATAAGAACTACTCTGGATCGGGACCACAACCAACCAAACAAGGACCGGGGTTGCAGATCTTCACCCGAGCATAACTTAGCACCCTAACCACGCGCTGAAAGAATGAATTAAAATGACGAGCTAAACGAATAGACAAACATTCATTCCACGGCCAAACATGCCTACGGCTTGCTATAATTAACTAACTAGGGTTATCACAAATCTAGTTACTAATAAATGCATGCTTTGAAGAATATCGCTACCACCGACACTGCAGTTAACCCGGATGGCCAAGGGTACGCTTGTCTAGTACTTATAGTGCACATCACAAACAATAATGGATAAAGAACTAAAACAGATAACTGATAGCATAACAACATAACGTAAGCATAAACTAGCTTTTGAAAATATAAGTAAATTTTTCTTTGTAAATGAGATTTGGTTTTATAAAAAAAAAGTTTTGTAAATGAAACTGATTTTGTAAACATAAAGATGTTTTGTAAGTGAAACTGATTTTTGCAAACATAAACTTGTCTGAAAATGGTCTTGTAATATAATTGAAACATAACTGGAACATATACTGAAATACATAATGTTATGAACTGCGGCTCAATAACTTGTAGTGCCACTGGCCAGTCATGGAGCCCTTGCCTAACAGGGTTGTTCCATGCTGCATGGGGCCCATAGAGATCGGGGTAGCCGGTAGCGCAATATTCTTCTCTCCCAATGATCTAGGTAATTCTTATCTTGTTTAATTATTACTAAATTATTTCAAGTTCTCGAGTCGTGGACACTTGAGAACTCCCTAGAATGACGAGTCACGAGTACGAGCTTTTCACGAGTTAAAGTATTCGCGACACGCGATACGTTGGGCAATACTTACACTTGATTGTCCGATGCCAAATGCAATGGATTTTCATACACATATTTTTACGGCGTTGTGAGGATTGTAAACTTGTACATAAACCGGTCTGGTAACATAAACTTGTATCAACATAAGGAAGCACACAACAATAATCACTAAAATGATTATTAAATAGACATAATTAAAATAAACACAAAATGTGCACAAGGTTTCCTGACCGCATGCAACCACTGGCCGCATGGGCCAAAGTGCTGAGTGATGGGTCATAAATGCGTGTCAGAGAGTGACTAAAAGTGATTGATGTGACATGTCATAAAGTGTGTCTGGAAGAAAAGACAACCATAAAAAGGTGCAGACACAAAAAGACGTGCAAGGAAAGGACACATGTCGTTTCTAAGTCAAATGACAATATGGCCGCATGAGCTTCTAGCCGCACAAGCTCTCGCTCTATGGAAAATCTCATGCGTTCAGTGTTCTGTGCTTTCAATTTAGGGGACGCATATACAGAGACAGTTATGCGCCTAACAAGATAGGTGTCATGCTGGAAGGGGCGCATGAAGCTGGGCGCATGTAACTCCTTCGTCCCAAAACAACACAAACTTCATGGAAAAACTCCCAAAAAAATCCGAAAATTTGTTTTCTTCGTAAATTTTTTATTTTAACTCTGAATCAAGTGAACCAAAAGCCAAAATACTCGAAATGAAGTGCCACATCCACCACAAAAACTTTTTTCCTAAAATATCATGTTCCAGTAGATCAAATCCACAAAAAACACATGAAACCCATAAAATCCCAAACTTCAAATTCAGATATACTCGTAAAAAATTTCAAACTCCAAGAAATAAATATGATGAGGAACACATGGGGAACATTTTTCATCAAACACATTTTTAAAATAACATATATGTGAAAAATTCGGAAATCAAGACTTCACCATTGAGCAAGATGTACTTGCCTTGGGTGGCTCATAGCCTCTACCTCTCACGGTCCAAGTCACAGCAACTTCTCCCTGGGGTTAGGGTTTGGCTAGAGGGAGCTTGAGGGAGAGGAGGAAGAAGGAAGCAAGAAGAGTGAAATGAGAAAATGAGTGAAGAGAGAGAATACTCATATATATACTAAGAGGAGAGGAAGATGGTTTAGTCATGGGTTCAACCAAAATGAACCAAACTAGGTGTCCAATCTACATGCGGGTCCTAAACCGGGTTATGACAATGCCAATGGGTATTCTACTGGTCTCGGGTAGTCTCTCTCAATAACAAAAAAATAACAATAAATAAAATGACAGGAACCAACATGAGAAATATAACAGGAATACATTATCGAAAAAAATTTAAATCTAAAAAATTCAAGAAATACCAAATCTTTAATCAGGTGTGACATCTCTACCCTCAGAAAAATTTCGTCCTCGAAATTTCACCAAGACTAGTCGAGCTGGAACATACGAGAAATCTCAAGAATCACATCATAAATCAAAGGATTATACTATGCAAGTAACTCAAATAAAAAATAATTGCAGAAAGTAACTTATGAATAAATACACAAAGCAACACAAAGGGAAATGGAGGCATATGCATACATATACCCCTGAGTCAGTCAAATAGGAATTCCTCGCTTGCCTATGCTGACTCACAAAATGGATAAGAGCCAAGTCTAGCAGTAAGTTGGTACCAACGACTATACCGAGGACATGACTCTAATCCAGGACATACCTTCGTAGTCGGGACATGATAGACATCACGTATCACGAGATACGTAGGCAAAAGAGTTGGACGAGAAACTCGCCTTTGCTCGTCGAATAAGTCGAGCTAACCATTGCACTCCGGACATAGTGGAATACAATGCCATCGACAAGAACCCAAGATGTATTGCCACTACCTGATCTGTTACTGAAAGATAAAACTGGAACAAACTCAGGAAGATGGTACCTGCGACCGTCGAGGTACTGCCCTTTGGCTGACTAGGATACTGAAACTGTATCTGGGACTGCGCATATAACCGTGCTCTGCGCTGCCTGACCCTCTGAGCTCGAGATTGGGGAGGATATTATGCCAATGCCTGTACTATTAGTATTAGTATTGGCTCATCTTGGTCTACCGCTACAGGATTTGATAATCGAGGTAAATGAAATGTCTGAGATGGCCTGCCGGACGTAGTTGGTCGTTCTTGAGGCGACAATTGTTGGCAAATTTTAACTGCATGACCTATAACTAAACAGTGAGAACATCAGCCATTTGCCTTCCAACAATTTGATCTAAAATGGCCCATCTTCCCATAGTAGGTACATCCTTCTGGTTCTGTCAGGTGCTGTTGCGGGTGATATTCTGGTATCGAGGTCTGGGGTGCTCGACGTCCGGGTGATAGTCGTGGGCAGGAAGCAATCATATGATCGGGTGCTCCACATAGAAGACATAGATGATTAGCCCTCCGACATGTTACACTGGTGTGTCTTGCCTTCCCGCAGAAGGAACATACGACTGGAGCCTCCGGGCACTGATACGAAGTACTGTAAGCTGATACTGGTGAGGGATGCTGAAATGAAGAGTCTAACGGGGGTGCACGATTCCTCTTACGACCCTCAGTTGTTGATGTGGTCCCCTGACCATATACTCATGTCCTGGCGATGCTTCTACGGTAGACTGGGCTGGACATCGAAGAGTCTAACTGGGGTGCACGATTCCTCTTACGACCCTCAGTTGTTGATGTGGTCCCTGACCATATACTCATGTCCAGGCGATGCTTCTGCGGTAGACTGGGCTGGATATGCTGACTTACTGAACGCTGATACCGTCCTTCTTCAATCCCTACTCCATCTGGGCACAAGTCTTTGGTTTGGAATTTTCCTGACAAATCATGCCTGTTGAGTTCTAGCAACATCTGAAGACTGTTGGATGGTGCGATTTTGCTTTAGTTGAGACCCCCGGTAAAGCTGGAACACTTGTTGCTGAAGTTGTTGTTGTTGCTGTTGTGTCACCATCATGGTCCTGATTATCTCTAGCATAGCCTGTGAGCTTAACTGCTCCGGTTGTGCTAAGGGAACTAGTGGAACTGGTTGGCTACTGGCGGAGCTGACTGATGATGAGAGGTTGCTGGCTCTTGATTATGACTTGGCAACGAAATCTGTTTCTGGCCTACTACTGGATCTGCTAGAACTACTGGAGCGATGGAACCCTCAGAAGGTGGATCAGGTGGAGTGTCCCTGAAGGATAATGACACAAGGATCTCAACAAATGACGAGAATGGAACAATCATGTCAAACAAGCTTGTAGTTCAAGGAGAGCGAGAAGTACACGTTACAATTGGAGTTCAATCGAAGTTAAATAGAGGATTGAGATTCTAACAAGATGAGTTCTCCCACAAGTCTGAAAAACAGACCTGCATGGGCCACCACTAAAATCTTGTCACGTCCCGCTCCTAGAATACTGGATATATACGAGAACTGACATGGTCAACCACACCTTGCAGAATACCGAAGTAAGCCGCAATGTGCTAAGGTTGTCTAGAAGACAAATGGGTGAACTCTAGCATGCTATGACGTCAGTCCTAAGACCGACAAATCCTAGTATCTCAATCCATTACAGCACTTACAAGAGTATATCATACATGAAAGTAAAAAGACGTCCCAAATTACATGTTACATATGATCATGAAGCTAGTGAATACAAAATGCTGCACTAGCAGAGTATAATTATACATGATCAAATATAACAACCATAGTCTAATATATACATCATGTTGACCAAAGTCAGATAAGTGATATCAAAATAAGGGGCTAACACTGCCTCTTGTTAAATACCACAAAATGAAATAACACTACGAGGGGTGGAGGAAGGAAACCCACTCGCGAGCTTCGACCGCAGTCCTACAAGTACGAGCCATCTTGCTGGAAGTGCGGTGGACCCTGGTTCTCCTCGGGGTAATCTGGTCATACAAAACCAGTGGGGTCAGGACCCCAAGCAACAAATACCAGAAAAGAGCTCAAGGTGATAGACAAAACATAACACAACATACACCAGAAAATAGACATATAAGAATAAATGAAGGTCGGGACTTGTACGGAACCAATGTACTTGTCTCAAAAATATAACTGGAAGAACTGATAACAAAATGCTATAAAGGAAAGTAAGGCGACGAGCGGCAAGAGGGCATAGGAACTACTCTGGATCGGGACCACAACCCTTAAACCAAACAAGGATCGGGGTTGCAGACCTTTACCTGAGCAGAACTTAGCACCCTAACCACGCGCCGAAAGAATGAATTAAAAGGACGAGCTAAACGAATAGACAAACATTCATTCCACGGCCAAACATGCCTACATCTTGCTATAATTAACTAACTAGGGTTATCACAAACCTAGTTACTAACAAATGCATGCTTTGAAAAATATCGCTACCACAAACACTGCAATTAACCCGGATGGCCAATGGTACGCTTGTCTAGTACTTATAGTGCACATCACAAACAATAATGGATAAAGAACTAAAACGGATAACTGATAGCATAACAACATAACGTAAGCATAAACTAGCTTTTGAAGATATAAGTGAATTTTTCTTTGTAAATGAGATTTGGTTTTATAACAAAAAAAGGGTTTTGTAAATGAAACTGATTTTTAAACATAAAGAGGTTTTGTAAATGAAACTAATTTTGTAAACGTAAAGAGGTTTTGTAAGTGAAACTTATTTTTGTAAACATAAACTTATCTGAAAATAGTCTTGTAATATAACTGAAACTGAAACATAACTGGAACATATACTGGAATGTATATACTAAAATACATAATGTTATGAACCGCGGCTCAATAACAACTTGTAGTGCCGCAACACACGTAAACTTGGTCAGTCATGGAGCCCTTGCCTAGCAGGGTTGTTCCATGCTGCATGGGGCCCTTAGAGATCGGGGTAGCCGGTAGCGCAATATTCTTTCCTCCTAATGATCTAGGTAATTCTTATCTTGTTTAATTATTACTAAATTATTTCGAGTTCTCGAGTCGTGGACACTTGAGAACTATCTAGAATAAAGAGTCACGAGTACGAGCTTTTCACGAGTTATCGTATTCGCGACACGCGATACATTGGACAATACTCACACTTGATTGCCCGATGGCAAATGCAATGGATTTTCATACACAAATATTTCCACGGTGTCGTGAGGATTGTGAACTTGTATATAAACCGGTCTGGTAATATAAACTTGTATCAACATAAGGAAGCACACAACAATAATCACTAAAAAAATTTATTAAATGGACAATTAAAATAAACACAAAATGTGCACAAGGATTCCTGGCGCGTGCGCCCACTGGCCGCATGGACTTACTGGCCGCATGGACCCAAGTGCTGAGTGATGGGTCATAAATGCGTGTCAGAGAGAGTGACTAAAAGTGATTGATGTGACATGCCATAAAGTGTGTCACGAAGAAAAGACAAAACCATAAAAATGTGCACACATGAAAAGACGTGCAAGAAAAGGACACATATGTCGCTTCTAAGTCAAATGACAATCTGGCCGCATGAGCTTCTAGCCGCATGAGCTCTCGCTCTATAGAAAATCTCATGCGTTCAGTGTTCTGTGCTTTCAACTTAGGAGGCGCATATGCAGACACTCATGCGCCTAACAAGATATGCGTCATTCTGGAAGGTACGCATGAAGCTGGGTTCGTGGAACTCCTTCGTCCCAAAACAACACAAACTTCATGGAAAAACTCCAAAAAAAATCCGAAAATTTGTTTTCTTCATAAAAATTTCATATTAACTCCGAATCAAGTGAACAAAAAGCCAAAATACTTGAAACGAAGTGCCACATCCACCACAAAAACTGTTTTTTTCTAAAATACCATGTTTTAGTAGATCAAAACCACGAAAAACATATGGAACCCATAAAACTCTAAACTTTAAATTCAGATCTACTCAAATATATTCATCAAAATCCAAAACTTCAATATCTAAATATGATGAGGAGCACATGGAAAACATTTTCCATCAAACATATTTTTAAAACAACATATATGTGAAAAATCCGGAAATCAAGACTTCACCTTTGAGCAAGATGTACTTGCCTTGGGTGGCTCCTAGCCTCTACCTCTCACGGTCCAAGTCACAACAACTTCCCCCTAGGGTTAGGATTTGGCTAGAGGGAGCTAGAGGGAGAGGAGGAAGAAGGAATCAAGAAGAGTGAAATGAGAAAATGTGAGGAAAGAGAAAATACTCATATATATACTAAGAGGAGAGGAAGATGGTTCAACCAAAATGAACCAAACTAGGTGTCCAGTCTACATGCGGGTCCTAAATCGGGTCTATGGCAATGCCAATGGGTATTCTACTAGTCTCGGGTAGTCTCTCTCAACAACAAGAAAAATAACAATAATTAAAATGACAAACCAACGTGAGAAATACAACAGGAATACATTATCGAAAATAATTAAAATCTAAAAAATTCAAAAAATATCAAATCTGGAATCTGGTGTGACAGGTGGACAACGAAGGATGTATGACAAATGATGAATTGCTAATTCGCAATTATCAGAAGCTACAAAGATGAGGTAATTTGGAGATGGTTGCACTAGAGATTTGTCAAGTAATTTGGGCAGTCTATTCCTATATGATAGGGATGCCCACTACCATCTACGAGCTCATAATTATGAGCTTATCAAGGACGGGAGAAAATTCATTAACATCCGAGAGCGAACTAACCGACCAATTTGGTAATGACCTACCAAGCTAAGCATCTTGTAAACGCTTGTCGAAAGTTAACCTTGGTGATGATTCACCCTTTGGTCCCAGACATCAGAAATAAATCTGTACTAATATTGTTTTGTAGGAAGCAAGAGGATGAGATGACTCGACTTCTTGGTTAACAACCAAGGTTCTTTGAGGAGAACCACAATTCCCACCAAACCGAGCAGTAGATCACAAGACCCAACATCCAAGCAAGGCACAGTGGTTCAATCGGTAAACTGGCCAAGTCGAGTTTTCCCCCTCTCGTTCTAAATCTAGCAGGAGCTGGCTCCTCCAAGAGAGAGGGAGCAAAGATCTGGGAGGATCTCTTAGTTGAGATCTTTTCGCTATTTGGTTGTCAACCAAATGTAATAACCAAATTGAGGTAGATAATACTGTTTCACCTCAGCTTATCCAGCAAGATCGTGGGAGATCAAGCTGAGAATTGGTGGTTGCAACAGACACAATTTTTCAATCACATCTTGCAATTTTTTTTGGGTTTGTTGTTCCCACCTTGTAAAACTTCCCTGACGCTATAAATAGGACCCTTCAGGGGCCATTGCAAGAATTTGAAAAATTGAATGAAACTTGCCTCCTAATTGAAGGAGAGATTCCTACAAAATTCCATGTCAATTATTAATATTCTTTTCATTCTATATGGATCATCGTGTTGTGTCTATACATGTCAAGTGTGACAGGGACATAACACCAATTTTTGGATCTACCAAGATATCACATTTTGGTGGAATTCTAGTTTGTATTTATGTTGCATGAATACGACACGATACAGTACAACATGGTGACATAGAAACGACATAGATTTTGGAGCATCCTAGTGGAGTTTGGAGTGTTCACGTCTTGTCTGATGTCCTACACGACATGACAGGGAAACAACACCGATTTTCGAGTGTCCACGATAACTGGGCATCAATTGTATCTTGAATGATGTCTCTGATCCGACAACAGGATGCAAAATGGGCACCATGTTGATTTTGGAGCGTCCTAATGTATCTTGTGATGTTTGTGTCATGCCTGATGTGTCCGACACGATGCGACATAGACAAGCCCTTTTTTGGAATGCCCATGCTTCGTAGATGTCCATTGATCTAGCGATACATCACATTTTTGGTGAATTTCTAGTGTATTTAGTTCAGATGGTGGAAATGATATCCTTGGATGAATTTACTTGTATATATTATTGAACTCGCAAGAGATTGACAAGGACATGGTTCTTCTATTCTTTATTGGATTTTGGTAATTGGTTGAAGCTGTGCTTGATTGTTATTTTGATGTCCTTAGTCATTTATTTACTATTACTATCAAATTTATTTACTATTACTATCAAATTCTTACTCTTTGGTGTCGCAATTGTAGTCGACTTGCAGGGGTGTTTGCTCAGAGGCCTTGAAAATGAAAGTGGTGAACTGTACTTTTTTCTATGTATAAAATCACAACATGTGATTTCTATACGAATGAGAAACCAGTGAAGCTGGACTTGCTTGCTGCTGTTACCCAACTTTACCCTCTACAATAGAAACACGATTGCAAGAGAATCACATTTGTTCATATGTGTGAGAATCTTTTTCTTAATGCCTTTAGTCCTCTATGCAGTAAAAGAGAGGCTCACTTGCTTCTTAACACCCCCCCGTTTTTCCAACACAAGTCTGATGGGTCCAATGTTTTCGATAGCTTGAACGCGGGTTACTTCACACCCACCTAATCAGAAAGTGGCCAGAATTGCTTTGCCACACAGGAAGACATCTGCTTCTTTTCCAATTTCACTTCTAAGAAAAGGCTAAGGGGCTGTGTGGTTGGCTGTAAATGCAACTGGTGCAGCATTTACACCAATTTCAGTGTTTGTTTTACTGTAAATGGTGTGAATTATGCAACAAAAGCTGCAATGATTACCACAACAACACCAGCAGCATTTGTTGCAGCAAAAATGGCTGCAACACCACTTACAACATCTTTTGTTGCAAGGGGATTCCATTTCAGGCAACCAAACAGCCCCTAAGTGGAAGAAAAGACTGGCAGTGCAGTTGTTTTCTCTTTCTGTACATTAATATTTAATCTCTTTAGAACTTCTCTGGCACTGTCGGAGCTAGAAATCTCTAGGTCTTTGGTTGTTTGACTTCTACAATTTCTTGAAAGTAAAGAAGATACTTTCTCTCTTCTGCTAACTTCTAAGTATCTCTTAATTTTAAAGTTTTAACAAAATTGTCTTTTAAGCTGGATAGTCAGTGAAGTTTATATTTAGATTGGTTGACTTCCTTTCTTGTATGCCTTCTCTTTTCTTGAGCTTACTCGTGTCATTTGTAGTCTGTCTGACAACATTCAACATTTCAACTTTTATTGGTACTAGTCTACTAGGTGATTGGGGTCACGGATATTCAGGCTCTCCCAAGATTCTGAGCACGGCTTGCATTGTTTATGTTCCTACAGTGTTTAAATCCATGGATATATAGAGTACATGAGTCTTAATAAGGATGTCTATTATTGTCTAATTAAAAAAAAAAGATGTCTATTTAAACTAAATCCCTATTTGGATTTATACTTTAGGTGGAATTATTTTCTGGTTATAGATATTTGTAGACATACCTTAACAATCTTCTCACTTTGAAACATAATAGTTTTTTGTTTAAGATGGTCTCAATGCATAACATAGGCCATATTGCATTGCTGGTTTGGCTACATAGGACAATCCAATTATATGCATTTCTTCTGCTGCCCATGATTTTCTTATATGCACATTGCTTTTGCTATGGGTGTTTTCTCATGACTATTGTTTCTCTTGGTCATCTTTGGTCAGTGTTTTAAATTTTGCTATGCGGAATCGGTGAAGCGAAGGGTCGCCTAGGCGGCTGCCTAGTTTTTTTTTTTAATTTGAAATGCGAAATGTGAAATCCATAATACAATTTTTAAATCCAAACATGTTCTAACTTCTAAATCCATATTCATAATTTTTTTTTGAAATTTAAAATTTAAATGTTCTAAAATCCAAATATAATCTTAAAATCCAAACAACATATCCACAATACAACTAAGCATAAAATAAAAAAAACAAAAATAAAAAATAAAACAAAAACTGCACGGCCGAACATGGCTGCCTAGGGCTGAATAGGCCCGCTTAGGCTCCGAACAAGTCAGCCTAGGACCGAATATGGCCGAACAGACGTCTAGGACCACTGCCTATGGGGTTTTCGGTGCGGCCGCCTAGGCCGAAATTTAGAACACTGTCTTTGGTACACCACTGGTGCATATTTGTTCCTTATCACTTTGCTTGCAGTTTATATCATCACCATTTGAGGCATTTAATATATATTAGCTAATATTTGAATAATATACATCTAAACCAATTTAGGATAAGAGGATACCAAACCATTTGAGATTGTTTTGACACGTGGCTGCAACAAAGATCAATAGATGCAACGGCTAGTAGCAGAGATCGAATGTTAGTTAAAGGAGCAGCCAAGCTAGGGCTAATTATATACAACTCAGATTGACATTTCAAAAACTTATATGATGTTTGCTAATGTTAAAGATGAGACGACCCTGGATAGAACAAAATTGAAGATGAGTAATTAAGGATTCATGTCCGACCTAATTTTTGGGATAAACTCCAACAATTTGGAATAAACCCCAAAATTTTGGAACAATGGCTTTATTGTGTTTTAATATTAGTACCAGTTTGTTGTTTCTTGTTTCTGCTTCCTGTTAAGTCATCATGTTAGAAGATAAGGATGCACCAGGGTGACTCTTACAATGCAATTCTCCTTATAAGTCAACTATATGTTTTTATCAAGAAAGATGATGGAAGGTTCTAACCAGTCTTACTGTTTTATGTAGGGAGAGCCAAGTTTTCACATGTTTGGGTTTATTATGTGCATTGGTGCAACTGCTGCAAGGGCACTTAAGTCGGTGACACAAGGGATCTTGTTGTCATCTGAGGGGTAATTGATTTATGTGTTATTTGTTCAATTTGAAAATATTTGCATGTGTCAGTTCTATCATGCAAGTCTTGAATATGCCTATTTCTTTAATGTTTTCCATTTCCATTCTGATCACCGTACTATTGGGTTATTGTTACATCATAGCAGAAATTGCTTTTTAGTCGCAAGCTTGTCGAGTTATGTTACCGTGTTTAACTCTTTTAACACTTACGTAACTGTTTCTACTTTTAATCAGGGAGAAGCTCAACTCCATGAATCTTCTCTTATATATGGCTCCAATAGCAGTTGTTTTCTTACTTCCTGCAACACTTTATATGGAGGACAATGTGGTTGGCATCACAGTTGCGCTTGCTAGAGAAGATATCAAAATTGTATGGTATCTCTTGTTTAATTCCGCATTGGCATATTTCGTGAACTTGACCAACTTCTTGGTCACTAAGCACACAAGTGCTTTAACACTCCAGGTATGGATCTTCTTTTTGGTTTTTTTTTTCTTAGAATATTTTGATGCCTTGTTGGTATATGCAAAAGCCAACTGTTGTAGAAATGAGAATGTAGTGGCAAGTGAATCTAGGATTATTTGTCTAACATTGGTATTTTGATAGACATTTTCTAGTAAATGGAAGTTTTTGTCGGGAAGGTTTAGTTCTTGTATATTTTATTATTTTCTACTTCTTTTTAATTTTCCTTTTAAGTTCAGATAAACTCCACCCTCTATGCTGTGCTGTTGGGCATTTCCTTGATTAGTAAGAGTAGAACCTTCTAGTTTTTCATGTTAGTATGTATTTTTTTTCGTTAGTGAGGTATAGAAAAAATTCAGAAAATGAGATGAATATATGTTGGTAAAGGAGTCTTAATGCACTCGGTCTAACCCTTGCAGTATTCTGAGGAAGCTAGTATTTTCCTTCAAACCATAAAACTACACTTTTCCACTTTGATGATATGAATACTCGTACGATTTGAGCATGACCATGAGATATTAAGTGGAACTGAGTTTATGCAAATGCATCTTTGCGAAGGGGATTTGGACGGTTATTCTTTCACTGACTTAATGTGTCAAGGAGATGAATACAGTTCCTAGCAAATTGTACCATCTTATCTCTTCATCTAGACTCTTCATAGTCAAGGGGTAGTTGGAAGATGTTCCCTGTTTGCACGAGCTTAAACTGCATATCTAAGAGATGGCTCTGTCTACCTGCCAACTAGCAGCCTAACTTTATAACACGACTCTCTGATACTCTTAGCTACCTTGGCTAGAATTTGGCACCAATATAGATGGTTGACTTATGCGACAACCGGTCATGAAAACTAGTCATCAAGTCATTTATGGAGCTTCTTATACTGAAAAGCTGACCCATTTTAATGGGAGAAGGCTTGGATGACGAGACATTGATCTTTAGAAAAAGCATGCAGTAGGAAAAATGAGATGCATCTATCAGAATTTGTGAAGGATAGATAATTGAACAACAACATATTAGAAAGACGATTAGTATGAAAACATTCAGAGTTATAGATAGGTTAGGAGTTCTAGTTGAGTTAGGACGTATAGATTCTATAGACTGAGTATGCTACAATAGAAAACTCTGTCAACTTGATACAATAGGATATAATATACAACAATACTCATGTGTACGATAACTTGCGGTTACCTGGGTTTTTAAAAAAAAAATTTGTTGGGTTTATTTTGGGCTAAAATTATGAATGACAACGTATTATCCAAATTCATAACAAGGAATTAATGCTATATTTATGAGGAGTCTTGAATTTTTTTTTTTATGGTTACAAGTAAGTTATGGCTCCTCTTTGTTATCTATTGGTCATTTTCTTTCTGTATCTTTTTCATTTTTCCGCAATATATTTGTAGACCTATTTGTGATTGCATTACGTTTGGTTTCAGAGTAAGTTTCTCCTAACTTCTTGACACTTTGATCAATTCTTTTGTAATCCTTATTTTTCCTCAATAAAATCCAATTATTCTTCAGGAATAGTTGAATACTCTTGAAGGGATTGTAAGGATTGAGAACTGTATGGATACCATGGTAAAGATTTCAGAAAGCATATACCACTATTCTGGCTTCTATGGGTAAAGGGGACACTATACTTTTTGCCATCATTGGTATTACCGGATTCACCATCAACAGACCCCTTTGCTACTTGGAATATAACCAGTTGTGTGTTTGTGTCGACACTAACATGCCATCACTTTGTCGACATCGTCATGCCAACACTAGCCTCACCGACTCCTCCAACCTGACAAGTGCTAACCTTGCCACCGGCATTGTTCATCACAACTGTCACTACCGGTCGCCATTGGACTTTACAAATTCAATGGTTGGAAGGCTGCAAGGTCATGATGAATACAGCTTTGTTTGCCATAAGTAGGAAACTTGTCTTTTGTTGCTTTGTGCGAGGATTGAGGACAAAGCTACTATCATGAGGGAGAAGGGATGGACTGGAGGAGAGGGGCAGGTGTGGGAGTGGAGGTCGTGAGAGGGAGGGGAACATCATAGGGAGGTCTGGGGTGGGGGAGGTGGGGGGTGGGGTTTGGTGAGGATTTGGGTTAGGTTTTTGAGAGAGGGTGGGGAAGATTTCCATCCCCCTTCTCCCCACCCCCACCCTTCTTCTGAAGGCAAGATAGTTTGGATTCAGGATAATTCCTGCTTTAATACCAGGTAAAAGAATAGAGGAAGAGAGAATTATTGATGCTTTATTGAGGGGTTATATAAGAGGTTCACTTATTACATTAACTGATGTGGTACTAAAAGAGGCAGTCTAATAAAGAAATAGGAAGAGACGTAGTACTTCCATTTTATTAAATTTAACTAGAGATGGTTGCACCACATGCTGCTGGAAGATGATGTGACGGCTGTATTTATTGCTCTGTCATGTAGTGAATGCTGCTGGGTCATTTTGACGACAATAAATGCTACAATATTTGGGAGGAATCTTTATCTTTTGTTAATGTAACCGGATTTACTTATAGCAATCCAAATGCTGGGAATATCTCAACCGCGAATATGGCAGGCATACGCTTCTTACATGTCCAAGTTTACGCAATATCTATGATTTATTGCCTTATTTTAGTGAGGCCATGGTTTATAAAGATCTTAGACTGTCAAATCTATATTCTAAGCCATGTACTACTGCTATGATACTGCCTAATCCTTGCCACAATCTAAGTCTAGTTTACAAACTAATGTTTTTATGTCTCGATTGTCTAATATGTTATAACCACAAAATAGCCGTTATTGATGTATCATTACCGGGGCCTAATGAGATTGGATATAATTTGTTAACAGAGTTTGGTTGTTGATCTTTACTATGGCATATGGTTAGTGTGCATAAAATTGTTACATGAATATTTGTGATCCATCTACTAGTGGATGATTTAGGTACTAAAGCTTGTATTACAAATATTTTGCTATGTATCTCCGCAAAGTATGTAATATAGTTTTCTTATCATGCTCATGTTTACGCAACACACATTTTTTCATATCATGCCATGCTAAGCTATATTAGTTTGTTTTTTCTTTTCCAGAAATTAATGAATTGGAGCACTTTATGAATGCTAATGTGTGAAAAAAAGGGTTAATATAGATTCTTTATCTTGTGCATAATCCATGCAATTGCTTATTGATACCTAAACTTTTTGTGATTGATGTAGTCTTTTATAATTTTCATAGTTGAACTTTTAGACCATTCTCCTTGCATAAAAATTGTAGTTAAGAAGCGCAAAATATTACAAAGTTGAAAATGAGCTAGAAGTGAACTTGGTCTAGCTATGGACTTTTGCCATCCCATCACATAGTTATTGGCACCAAAAAAGTGCCAAGGGCAAAATCATCAAAATAAAAATAAAAATCAAAAGTGATGAAATACAAGTCGGAGTACGCACAGATGGATCCATTGGTCCGAAAAGAGTTTGTAGATCGGAGCACGCTTCATTTGGGGTCCTTGGGCATCAAAACAACAATATACATGCAAGTTGAGGCAAAAAGCGAAGCCAAAATTTGATTGGCGCCAAAGTGGAAATGAAGCGTAGTCCGATGAAATTCAAGAAATAAAAGATTGTATGAACCACAACCAAATCGGAGTTCATGAGTTCAAGATACTGCTGTTGGAAGTCTTGTGCACAAAACGAGACAAAAGACAACCTGGATGTTGATCAGAGTCAAAAGTGAAAATCGGTGCGCCATGATAATTTAAGGAATTACAAGACTCTGAGCGTGAACTGCTTCGAAAATGGAGCATGGTAGTGTGATTGACATAAAAATGGACTCGGTATACGAGGGAAAAAGTAAAAAAATAAAGAGGGTCACATAAAGAGGCTCTACATGTCCTTTCCTGCCCAAAAGAAGGAAACAACAACCTATCCTGCTCCAATTAAATTATGCCAACGTGGCTGGGAGAGAAAAAGAAGAAGAAGAAAGCCACACAATTGGCACAAGCCATATGCAGATTGCACCCATTCTCTCACCGACTAACATGTGACTAAGTATGATCCCCACATATTTGCGTTTTTTTTCTCGATACTATCACATAAGGGTTATATAAGTCGGTTTTGGCCTAAAAAGACATTTTTGCCTCATGAGAAATTTATTATATACTATCATATTTTAGGGTTTTGGATGCCAAAATGATCACAAAAAAAATCAAAAAAAAAAAAAAAACCTAATCTCTAAATTTGAGGGGAAGATAACCAACAACTTTAGAAATATTTTAGCTTAAGTGTTTTTGTAAGTTTGCATGGTTTTCTATGAAGAAATTCATTATTGGCTTCTCTTTGTGGTTTCTTTTTAAAAATAAAATATAATTCTATGCATTTTATTTTTTGAGGTGGATCTATTATGAACTTTGGACTTACTGAACTTTTGCAGCAAATGATGTGGTCCCACTTTCATCAAAAATCCAAAATGAAGATCAAAATCATATAGTCTCAATATTTCGACTATCTTTTCCTCGAAATTTTGAGAAATGACATCTTTTTCTTTTGGATTTTTTGGTGATCAATTCGGCCTACCAAACCCTAAAATATTGTAGGACATATAGGGTTTTTTTCTAGGGGCAAAACTATCTTTTATCAGGCCAAAACTGACCTATATAATCCTGATGTGATAACAATGAGAACAAAAGCGTCGACATGTGAGCCATAATTGCTTAATATGTTACTTAGTGAGAGAATGTGTGTGACATTAGTTGAACTTATCCTAAAAGCTAGCCGTCCAGAGTAGAGAGCCCAAGATTATATCAAGCCACACATCGTGCTCCCCATATAACCAATGTGTGACTATAGGAGCGTAGCATTCCGCTACACTATGTATCCCGACGTCCACAAGAGCTGGCTTTGCACTATACTTCTAGTTCCGGACGAACATTGTTATGTTGACGTCACCACCTCTGTCGCACGATTGCAACCAGGAGATTTGGTGTAGGTTCTTATACCATTTGATACAAACCTCGAAAGAATTCATCCTAAAAGCTAGCCATTAAGAGGAGATAGCCCAAGATTATATTAACCCACACACCTATATAATCGATGTGGGACTGTGTTGCACAAGATTGACATCTGCTATGTGTCTTTTTTTTCTTCACGCTACGTGGCGGTTTTTGATTGGACCGGGATGAGTCTGCTACATTTTCCTTTTTTAAGGCGGGAACACTGGTCAAGGATGGCTAACATGTGTTTTTTGGGCCTACTGTATTTCTTGGGCCTAGTGTAATATTTCTCTTACTTTTTCTCTCATAATGCGCATTGACTGCATTTTTACGCTGTTCGTGCTTTAGAGCTCTGTTCGAGATTAGAGTTTTGTAATTCTTAAATTCTCACATGATACATACCATTTTCACTTTGGATACGATCCACATTCAGGCCCTGCCTTTTTTGCTTTGTTTTGTGCACCATATGATTTGCAGTTCCCGTATCTTGATCTCCCAAACTTTGATTTGGATGTGTGGTTCCTGTTGATGTTCTTGTAATTTCCTTTACTTTCATGATATGCCATGTTTTGAAGTATAGCGCTGATTGAATTCTTGCCTCACTTTTTTTGCCTCGGCTTGTAACTTGACGTTTTCATCATGGACTCCGGTTGAAGCGTGTTGTGAATCTACTGTCTCGATTTAGACCAACGGATCCATCCGAGCACAGCGATTTGCATTCCGACATGATTGGTTCTCTAACATTTTACCCTTGATCACTTTTTGGGTACCAAGTGTAGTGTAATAACTAGAATCAACATGGGAACATGATGTATGGAAGTTGTTGGAAGCATAGAATTGTCAATGGATACCTATTTTTAGCTTAATTATTCAGCTATGATGTGGAATTCTAAGGGATCAAACAGAGCATAACTCACCTTAAGCTTGAGCTCGATTTAGTTAGCTTATCTGCGGCATGGGTAAGATTGGCAGCAAAGAGTGCAACTATATGGGAAAGTTATGTTAGTTCTTATCGTTTTTGTCATTACATTTCATGTTTTCAACTATGCAAAGTATAGGCTAGCTCTGAGGGCTGTTAGGTCCATCTCTTTGCTCTACTCCTGAATGAACTCAATGAGCACATTCATGATAAGATCACGATGTGCATTGTTTGCCAGTGATACTGTTATAATTGGTGTGATTAAGAAGAAAATAATTGAAAGTTAGGAATGTGGACACAGAGTGTTGCTTGGTATTTAAAGTATAAATGTGGAGAGAGGATGTAGCTTGGTATGGCAGTGAGTTTTGTTGCTTTCATCCTGGACCTGTGGATTCAATTTATGAATACAACCTCTTTGTGAAATGATGGTGAGATCTACACGTGATCTTCCTTGAAAACCGAATTAGAGGCTTGGAACAATGGACAATATAAGTTTGCCCAACATGCAAAAATGTTAAGTAGAAATGTAGAGTTAAGGTAACAGAGTTGGGACAAAAATAGGGTATAGTAGGCGGACATAACTATGAAAAGGGTTGGGGAAGAATCAAAATTGGTACTTGCGCAATGCCCAAGAGTCGAAGAATATTCTATACGAATGATGGGCAAGCAATTCCCAACAGTTAAGAAATACTCTCGATGCCAAGGAGGCTGTTTTTGTTATTTAAGATGAACCATTTATCAGGAAACCAACATTGAGGATGACATTGCCGATTGAATCAGATATTCAGAGAGATTGATGGTTTTAATGGAAACTGCTTCAGGAGTATTATTTGATCTTAGCTGCTGAAGTTATTTTGTAGTAAGGGATTTAGATTGCCATTGTTCCAACTCTATATGCATACTAGGAGACTAGTATGATATAAGAGGCATTTAGACATCGGAAATAAAATGTGTCAACTTCATTTTCACTGGGAAAAAATATAATCTACAATTTGCGATTACGAGGACAATAGACTGCATGCTTGAGAAATTTGAATCTGTGCTCCACACAGGTTAATGTTGTATCCCATTGAAGATAAATTGTTCTGTTAGTGCATATGTAGAGACAGGCACGTGCTTGATGTGCACTCAAAAGTTTGCCTAAATTCATTTCTCCTATATTCCAGCAGTTGTAGCAAGAACACTAAAGAATTTTGCAAGAACTATAGGTGATATTTCCTATATTTTCTGGTCACTGATTTGCAGCCCTAACTTTGTGGGAAGGTTGCTAGTATGTTGCACATCATGGAGCATTGCCCTTAAATACACAATTTGTAGACCTCAGTTTTAACTTTTAAAATCTTAGTTCAGGCTTTTATAGATTTTCAAGTAAGTACCTGATTGATGGTGTTCTTGCTAGCAGCCCATGTGCATGCTACAAGACATTGGATTGTAGCTGTGTAGGTAAGAGCCATGGAATAAAGCCTGCTAAATTATTTTTAAGGTTGAGACAATCAACTTAATTCTTTCCTTTTTCCTTTCCTTTTTGTATGTGTGAGAGAACAATGGACTTGATATTACTATGGGTTATATTGCAAATTTGGTACACTGAAGGTCAACTTACAGAAATTTGTTGTTACCATGCTTCTTTGTAGTTCTCCGTACTTTTCACGTGTGCCCCATCATACTAACTTCTTTGTAGTTATCCATATTTATTCTTTGTTGACTATGACACCAATTTGTGGCTCTATTTAATGTGATTAGAAGGGAATGATGCTCCCTTTAAGCACTAGACTTATTTGTTTGATGGGGCTATATATACGAGATATTCTGTTCCTTAAAAATAACTCTTAGAATATAAAATTGGTGCCATTTTCTATTTGTCAGTGTTGGATACATTATGGACATGACATGGACACTCCAAAGTACAATAAGATGTGCCAAAATAATTACTGTTTCCATGTCACCTTGTATGTATTGTGTTGTATTATTTTCTTACCATGCAACATAACCCATACGAGTTTCATGTAAATATTCTGTAGTTTGTTTCAGTATTATATCATGCTTATTCTATCTGAAGTATACACCTGAATCATCGAAAGATAATGAGCTTCTTTTATTTCAGGTTCTTGGTAACGCCAAGGGTGCCGTGGCAGTGGTGGTCTCGATTTTAATATTCAAGAACCCTGTGTCAGTTACAGGGATGCTTGGCTACACTCTTACAGTCATCGGTGTCATTCTTTACAGCGAGTCAAAGAAGCGCAACAAATGAGCACGTCTGGCAGGATGGTAGGAAATCTGTGTTCTTGTTAATTACTATGCGGGTAGCAACAGCTTCCCGAAGCCTGACATCAGTGGGGCGTTGTGGGTGTGACTGTTACCATTGTGTCGCACCCTATTCTTTAGCTAGATACCCAGAGAAAAGGGTTTCTTCCTGCATCAGATTCAATATAGATCAGTTGACTAGTAGAATAGATAGAATTTCAATAAGAAACCAGCAGCCATTATTATTCCTCCCTGCAGCTCTATTTGATGAAGGATTGGAGGCCTACTATTCTTTGCAAACGGATTTGGGTCGTAGGTCTTATGTTGTTTATTTTGTTACCTTAATGGAGGATGTTTCACATAACTTTGTGTTCAATGTTCAATTGAACGAGTAATTATGTGCTGTTTTCTCGAGGCCAGGACTGGGTTTTGTTGTTTACTATCGTGTTGTTAAATATGCTAAGTATATATGAAACCGGAAAGTAATATTTTATATTTCATTATTGATTGCACCCCCACTGAGTTAATGCCTTTTGTAACAGGATTACGTACTGTTCAAAATTAATTTTTTTAGTTTGGTATGTTTTTACTTGAAATCTTTAATTCCAGTGGGCCTAACGTGACCCGTGAGGACGGTTGTATGCTCTTGTTGAAATCCTATTGCCTCTGTTAGGAACCAACTGATCACTAGCTAGCATTAGCTCTGGTTCCATAGTATCAAAGAGCTTACATTCAGTAGCGCAGTTTTAGTAGGGCAACATTTAGCAGCTGACTTCCATAGCATAGTGCACAAGAGATGGATAAGTTGTCTAGTCAGCAAGAGGCCTCGCCATCTAATTGCTGCTATCACATAGTTAGACAGCTCAGCAAATTAAGCCTGATACAATTACCTAACTCCAGCTATAAAAAGTGGTGTAGAGAGGAGAAATATGGCCGATGTATTGTTTTCTATTTTCAATTCTTGTTTTCCTCTAACAGCTCCTTTCTTCGTCTTCTTCCTCTGTAATCTCTTACTTCTTATCAATGTTCTCATCATGCCAGCAAGGGAGTAGAAACACTGAAACTAGCCATTAGAACTGAGAAGAATCAAAATAACAGAATCAAAATAACACAAGAGATAAAGCTAGCTAGTGATCGGTTGCTTCCTAACAATTCCCTCCCCTTATTTTGACCTTGTCTCAAGGTCAACAAAGTATAATTAATCTTGGAGAACTGCTCACAAGAGTTTTCATCCCCTGCCTTCCATTGTACCAACATGTATGCTACTGCTCTTCCACTGCTTGACTAACTAATGCTAGAAAGTAACATTGATACTGAGCTATGGCAGCTGGGTTAATGCTAGCAGTGATACTCTGGAAATAGAACTGAAACTGAAACTTGATTCTGCAATTTTGTAATACTTGGTACTGCACTAATAACTGGACTGCAAATTGGAGTATCCTGATACTACTATTTGATGCTTGATACTAAGTATTATAGCTAATATACTGTGAAGGCCTCCCTGAGCTTGTGCAGCCTTTAGTGAGATATTTTGGTCTTGGTTACTGCCTATCAGATTCTAACTAGAAGAATAGGTACTCTTGTAGGTTAATAATATACCTGGATCCCATATCCAAACATGGAAGCTGGCACCTACGGAAGTAGCAGAGACATAAACATGTTCGTCTTACTTAAATGCCTTGATAGAGTCTGTCTGGTCCCATGTCAAGGCCCATCCAACCGCCTGGAATGCCAAATGCAAGTATTACCTTGCTTCCGAATGGCATGAAATGGAGTGTTCAGGCTTATTTGCAGGTAAAGTTTGCTGGTAGTACCATCATCTTTTAACATTGAAGCTTCAGCACCTGGATCCCACACCATCCTCTGTTCTGATTTATTCAAGTCCTGATCACCCTCGTCACCACAAGGTTCAGAGACTTTTAAAATTATTAGTGACAAAGTCTCAGATTTAACTACTCCTAAACTAGTTTCTCCTGGCAACCCAAGAGCATTTGCAATGAAGTGTTCGACATGTAAGTTCTCAATCTGTTTTTCTTCAAAAAATGATTTTTTTATGATCACTAACAGGTGGGTTTACTGATTTAATGTCAGTTGAATCAGGAAATTTTTTCAGAGATGGTGTCATTGCTATATTTTGTTTCAAGCCCTCCTCTAAGTGAACTCAGGTCCATTTTAGTGAAAGAATTTTTTTACTTTCTTCTGCCACAAAACTTGATTTGGCCATATGTCTCAAGCCCTCCACCAGTTTAGGGAGGTCAGCAGCACCCTTGCATTTCACATCAACACTGAGAACATGAGTAACAGAGAGGTTCATCTCTCGGATCTGATGGGTTTTGACTTCCCTCATTTTGATTTTTGATGTAGAGTGCGAACTTGTAGCAGCCGAACCTATATATTCGGTAACATGATAGAGGCCATCAATCACTGAATTTAGAACAACATATAAGACAATTCTGTTTTCTCTATGCACCATCTTAAGATTAAAGATTTCAAATTCCTCCCCTTGGGCCTTCAACTGCCTTACTTGTTCATGCCAGGTAGCAATGGGTGGCTCATTGATGATCCTAAGAACGTTGAAGCCATCAATGACAGCAGCATCCTTGGTGGCTTGGCGCTGTGAATCGTCGACGTACGTCGGGACTGTGACAACAACATTCCTGATGGTGGAACCAGGATAAGCTTCAGCAATATTTTCCTCAACAACCTGCCTCACTCCTACTGCTTCCTTCCTCACAGGTACTTCATCAAACACTTTCGGTTCAATCTCTGCGTGCTACTGCAGACTCCGATATTGTTGCTGCGGTGGTTGATGAAAAGACGGTAGAGGTGGTAGATCTGGGAGTGGAGCAGCCTTGGTTGGAGCTTCACCTCCTCCTCCTCCTCCTCCTCTTGTAAGCATTTTACCAGGTACGTGCTGTGCATAAGTGTATTGATGCTGCACACAGGGATAGGGTTTCGATTTCCAACAGAGTTTGAAAGGGAAACACTCATGTACTGTTGGACCTCTCTTTCTTTCCTTTCCCCAACCATTTCTTTCAAGACTCGATCCAACTCATTATTCATGTGATCTAATTTATCGAGCATACGATCAATTGAATCCTTGTGTTGAAAATTTTTACCATTAGAAGAACAAGAACTCTGCTCGTAAGGAGATGCCACTGAGAAGTCATAACCTCCCTTGTCAGAGATGCCACTAAGAACAACACATGCAAGAAACTAGGGATATTCGCATCATTTGTTTGTTTTTTTATTTTTAGGCTATTTATAAAGGCATAACCTCCCTTGTCAGAGGTGTCACAGATTTTCTTTTAAAATTATTATGGTAGTTGAGTATAAAATTCAATTTATTTTTTTATTAGATTGTATGGTAATGATTTTCTAGTGGTTATTTATTCAAAATTTAGAATTCAAATTTAGAATTTCAATTTCAAATTTCGATACAGTTTCGTTTGGGACGACAAAGAACTGTCAGGATCATGACAGTCTTAACGATGTTAGGATTGCCAGGATCATGATAGTTCTGACTATTGTGAGGACTGTCTCTGTCGCCAATGAGACTGTGTGAAGTTTTGATGTTAAAATTCTAATTTTGGATTCTAAACTTTGAATAAACACTCATTAGAAAATTATTAACCTAAAATATAATAAGTAATATTTAAAAACATGAGAATCACATAGAAACTAAAAATAAATGTTCAAAAATAGAGGAAAAGAAGATTAATAGAAAGATTTTATGTGCCTTCTTCTAGGATTGGAAGAGGAGGGAGAAGTGAATTGGGGAGAAAAAAGTAGAAATAAGAGGAAGATTGGCTTTGTCACTCCCCGTTCCCAGTATACGTATTGGGAGCGTATTATTTCTTGCTGACATATTATTTATTTGATTGTTTGAGACTAGACCCATTCTTTGGTTTGTCTTGGTTCTTGGTTTATGGTTTGGGTTGGTTTGGTCATGAGTTGAACCCTTCTAAACCTCAAACCCTAGCTATATAACCCAACTTCTCTCTCTCCCTCTTTAATCTTCCTTTTCCTTCTCTCTCTTAGGTTTTTCCCTCTCTCTATAGGCAAGTATACCTTGTATGAGAAATGAAGAAATCCTCCATATTATTGGTCTATTGTGTGATTTTTAAGCATGTTTAGAACTTGATATTTTTGAATTTGGTGGATGGAATAGTGTAGATCTGGATTTTTATGAGTGTGGATATTCTTGAGTTTTTTTTTTGGGTTTTGATCTTCAAAAATTTATTGTTCTATGTGATGGAGCACTTTATTTCGAGCAATTTGACTTATGAACCACTTGATTTGGAGTTGAGATGAGAATTTTATGGTAGAACTAGTTTTTTTGAATTCTTAGAGTTTTTTTATGGTCAAACTTGCTGTTCTGGGACGATGCAGTACCATGCGGCCTAGCAACATGCGCCCCCTTCAGCATGCGCCCATATTGTTGGACACATGTCTTCTTTGTGCATTCTTTCAAAAGTCGGATGCATAGTACCTTGAACGCATAAAAATTCACTAAGGCTTGACTCCATGCGTCCAAGAGATTATGCGGCCACGAGCCATGCGTCTCTTCTTTTGGGCACATGTCTCTACACGACTTTTGTGTCTCTTCACAACTTAATGTGCTTTTGTCTTTTTTCTTTGGCACTTATGCCTTGTCATATCAATCACCTTTATGTCACTTCCCTAATATTTTATTTATTGTCCATCACTTCGGTACTTGTCCCAAGTAGTGGACTTTTGTCCGAGCATGCGGTCTGGAGGAGCATGCGGCCAGGGGGAGCATGCGGCCAGGTTAGAATATGCGACCGCGTTGGTTCATGCGGCCTGACCTTCTTGTGGACGACTTAGACACATATTATCCTTAGTGACTCCCTATGTACACGTAGTACTTTCTTGTTGGGATCATTTATTTTATTTGAAATGTTTCTTATCATCCTCTATGTGGTTGATCCTGGTTATTTCTTGTGTTATGATTCTAGGGAGAATGGACTTAGTAACCTGATCCTGTGCTAGAACTCATGCTTATGATCTTGGTAATTGGACTCAAATACTGTATCCGTGTTGATACAATTATAGCCTGATATTGTTCATGATCTGTGCACCGATGTGCGACATACCGTGTTACGTATTAAGTGATTTATATTTGGGTTATGCATCGAGAATGCCTCCAAATTCCTGAACGCGTGATACTATATATATACTTTTTTCCCAGCACGGGCATGATATGCAAGTCAAGTACCAAAACGTGGTTAGGATTTTGATTGTTGAATGTTGCATACACGCTTGGGTGAATCCAGATTGAACTTCCATGAATTCGTATCTAGCGTGCCTGTACTTTGTATGACATCTTAAGAAAAATTCTCATATGGCCACGCCTTGAGATTTCAAAACAATATAGGGTTAATTAGGCAACTAAAAGTGGTAGTAACATTGGGATAAAACGATATCCCGAGATCATGCTAATGAACTTTTCCACAGAGATTCATTCTAAGTGCGTTGTGGGCTGGCCATCACATATACTGTATATCATCCGCCTCAGTGGAGTACAATATCTGACCTATTATAAATAATTTTGAGCCACTGTTTCACTATAGGAACATTGGAACTGCTAATACCGTGATATAGCGTAGTGGCCCTATGGAAAACTGGTACAATTCGTAAAGTGCCTGTATAATCATCTATTGGCTCGGTTAGCTCATGTTCGACAATGGCATGATCTGAGGATACCTATTATGCATTATTCTGAGAGCCAGACTTCACAATTAGCAAGCCGTACAAGTGATTGGTCGATCTTATTAATTGGACTTGATTGTGATTGTATTATTCTATTAGTAGCCTAGAAAAATGGACTATCGTTGTGTGATGGATTCAACCATTGTCCTTGTTTGGTTGTAGGGTTGGACCTTTGTGCTAGGATATGCCATGGACCTAAGTTACGACACAAAATCTATATTATTATATATTTATTGCTCGGATTTTTGTTTCTCCATTTCGTGCTTTCTTTGTGGTACTTGTTATTTGGAGTCTAACACCACTGGTTTTGCATGGCCAGATTTTGAACCAACACCTGAGGATCCAGCATACTTTTTTCTGACTCATAGCGCATACTAGGAACATGGTCGCCGAGGATAACAAGTGGGTTTTCTTCTTCCATGCTCGTCATTGTACATTTTATCTTTTGGGTGTTTAGCCACCTATACCTGTTATCCGGCACGTCTGGACATTAGTTCCTTTTCATAACTGTATATAAACCAGACTGCAGCTGTAATACTGTCATGTACTTTTGTTACTCTACCATTTTCTGATTTTGTATAGCTAGTCTCTAGAATATTTTGATGAAAGCGTTTGGGATGCTTTATTGCTTTATCATACATGCTTTATGATTACTGTTTCTTGTTTGATTGATTGAGACATAGTTATTCGTGTGACCCTAAGTGACCTGATTATAGCATACACCCCCTTGTCTAGTTACAACTGTGATAGTCGTACGAGATATTGTACCTTGTACGAGGTAGCTGGCCGTGTCCGTCTCCTTATTCTGGTACTAGGGCGTGACAAGATTTTAGTGGTGGCCCATACAGGTCTGTTCTACAGACTTGTAGAGTGTCATGGTCATAGGAGTCTCAATCAGACATGATCCTTCTTAAAATTATGAATTCGTCCTCTTCGATACTCAGCTTGAAAATTTTCAGATTTGTTGCTTCCTTGTTCCTTCTCGTCTTGTACTTGATGTTTCTTATGCTCTTCTTTAGGGTTTCTCCTCCTCCAGATATTGCAAAAACAAGAGAGGATGAGTTGCCAGTGGGACGAGGTCCTATAGAAACCCAACCAAGGATCCAAGTTGAGTCCACGATAAATGCGATAGAGCAACAGACTCCGGATGTTCCCGTACCTCCCGTAGTACCGCCAGCACTAGATACCCGGCCTTGCTAGAGATTATCCGGAGGATATTGGCAGCACAAAAACATCAGATGGTGGTTCAACAACAACAACATCAGGAACAACAACGTCAATAGCTTCAACAGCAAGAACAAAATGTCCTGTTAAACCAAGGGTTGCAGACGGCCCTGAAACGAGGTGGGAGAGTAGATTCTGGGGCATCTGTTAGATTTTATAGACTGAATCCTAGATATTTTGATGGCACAGATGATGCCATTACGACAGATGATTGGCTCCAGGATATTGAGACGATTTCGGTGGCAGTTAAAGTTTCGGCTGAGGAACATGTTGATCTGGTTCGCTTGCAGCTCCAAGATCTTGCAAGACATTATTGGACCATGATGAAGGTAGGATTGAAGCATACTATTTTGTGGGATGATTTTAGAACCCAGTTCAGGATAAAGTACTTTGGGATTGTGGCTCAGTACGAGCTACAACAGAGATTCACCTACCTCAAGTAGGCTGGAAGGACAGTAGATGGTTACGCGGCATAGTTTTGCCGACTAAGCAGGTTTGCTCGAACCATGGTGGCAACAGAGTTGGAGAGAGGAATGAGGTTCCAGCTGGGACTTCACTTGGGGATCTTACATATGGTAGAGGTGCATGACTACCAGACCTTCGAGGCAGTATTGATAGCGGCCAAGAGGGTTGAGCTTACCTCTTAGAGGATGGCATCAAGAAGAGTAGACCGGAAGAGGACTCATGGACAAAGCAGCGAGGAGGGACCAGTATCGTGAACGTCAGCACCATACCTTGGCATTCGTATCCATGATATGACATAGAGGAGGCCCGTGACCTCGATAGTGATAGCATCTACTCGGCAGCAGCAGCAACAACAACAACAGCGACGGGGAGCGCCGACGAGTTGTACGTATTGTGGCAAAAAAGGTCATACCCGGGATGTTTTTCGGACAGTGAATTGACTATGCTTGATATATGGAAGCCCCGATCATAGGGTTGCCACTTATCCAATGATACAAAGGCCAGAAGGACCACTACAACAGTTTCCTCTATTGTTGGCTCAGCAAGGAGGACCAGCAGTAGCGGTGCGACCTATAGCTCAACGTTCGTTGCCGACGTAGGCTCAATTGTACCGACAACAGAAGCAGCAGAAACAACATAGACCACAACTACGACACCAAAAAAGGCAGCAACAGAGAGCTGGACAAGGCCAATTGCAGACGTTCACCTTATCCCTGGAAGAAGCTATGGCGTTAGGCGACGTAGTGGCAGGTAATATTTTTGTTACAACCTTTCCTGTCATAGCATTATTTGATTATGGAGCTTCGTACTCATTTATATCTGCACAATGTGCGACACGTATTTGATTAAAGTTTGAGGCATTACCAGAGAGACTGAATATACTCACTGGCAATATGATCGTAGGAGTTAGTAGGGTGTGCCTAGCTTGTCCAGTCATAGTATGTGGTTGACATTTATTACCTGCGAAGTTGATCAAGTTTCCTATGTATAACTTTGACGTTATCTTAGGCATGGACTGGTTGAGAGACAGTCATGCGACGATAGATTGTCATAAGGGTAGAGTGTTATTTAGAGTCCCTAGTCTAGAAGAGTTTGTTCTTAGCATAATAGCAGAAGATTATCATAAGGAAGGAATCACAACAGTAGCAACGGAAGAGGACCCGATATCCAAAATAGTTAAAGTATTCATGGACGTCTTTTTCGACGAGCTTCTTGGATTACCCCCAGTTAGAGAAGTAAAGTTCTGTATAGAGTTATGACAGGGGCATAACCAATATTCCAGAAGGTATACCCAATGTCACCATCAGATCTTGATCAGTTATATCGACACGTGGAAGAACTGAAGGCAAAGAAGTTTATTCGGACCAGTGGATCACCGTGGGGAGCACCAACGGTATTGGTAAAGAAGAAAGATAGATCGACGTGGTTGTGCATGGATTACAAGCGATTGAATACGGTGACAGTGAAGAACAAGTATCCATTGTCCATGATTGATGACTTGTTTGACCAATTAAGCGAAGCAAGTATCTTCTCCAGATAGATCTTCGATCAGAATATTATCATGTGCGAGTTCGGGAGAAGGATATACCGAAGACAACATTTAGCTCAAGATATGGGCATTACGAATTCTTAGTTATGCCATTCGGACTGACTAATGGTCCAGCAGTTTTCATGGATTTGATGAACCGTATTTTTATGCCATACTTAGACCAATTTATGGTAGTATTTATCGATGACATCCTTATGTATTTTTGTAATAGGGAGGAACATAAAGAATATCTCAGGATAGTACTACAAACTTTGAGGGAACACCAGTTATATGCGAAGCTTAGTAAGTGTGAGTTTTGGCTGGATCACATATCATTTTTTGGGCACGTTATTTCTGGAGCAGGGATGTCAGTTGATCCCAAGAAGGTAGACGCAGTAGAGAACTGGCCAGTTTCGAAGACGGTGGCGGAGGTGCGTAGTTTTCTGGGCTTGGCAGGATACTACAGAAGATATGTGTCAGACTTTGCTATGATCTCAACACCTTTGACTCGGTTAACGTGCAAGTAAGTTAAATTTGTGTGGTCAGCAGAATGCCGGATAGCCTTTAAAGAGTTGAAAAAGAAGTTAATCTCTGCACCAATCCTTACTCTTCCAGCAGGCTCTAGAGGATTCACGGTGTATTATGATGCATTTAGCAATGGGCTTGGATGTGTTTTGATGCAACACGAGAGAGTGATAGTGTATGCTTCTCGACAACTCAGAGATCATGAGAAGAACTATCCAACTCACGATTTGGAGTTAGCAACAGTAGTATTTGCACTAAAGCTATGGAGGCACCACTTATATAGCGATCGGGTGAAGATCTTCACAGATCATAAGAGTTTAAAATATGTATTCATGCATAAGGACTTAAACATGAGACAGAGAATGTGGCTAGAGTTGTTAAAATACTATGACGTGGAACTTCAATACCATCCAGGCAAGACAAATATAGTAGCTGATGCACTTAGTAGAAGATGTGGAGAATTTATGTTGACCACTCAGAAGCATATTCTAGAAGACTTACGAGAGATGGGATCGATTTAGTTCTTTCACATAATACACGAGTTCTTGCTAATCTACATATCCAGTCAACTTTGGTAGATAGAATAAATATAGCTCGGGCAGAGGACCCAAAGATTCAGAAGCTACGGGCAAAATGTGAGTCCGGTCTTCAGAAAGAGTTGACGATTCATGCGGATGGAATGCTTAGGTTTGGGAACCGTCTATGTGTACCAAACGAGGATATTCGACAATAAGTTATGACTGAAGCACATAGTTCTCATTACTCCATTCATCAGGGAGGCACGAAGATGTACCAAGATATCAAGCAACACTTTTGGTGGAACGGAATGAAGAGAAAAATAACACGCTTCGTATCACGATGTCTGATATGTCAACATGTGAAGGCAGAACAACAGAGACCGGCAGAATTATTGTAGCCGCTTCCTATTCCAGAGTGGAAGTGGAAACACATCACCATGGACTTTGTGACCGGTTTACCTAGATCCCCGACTGGTCGAGATACAGTTTGGATGATAGTTGATCGACTCACAAAAATGGCACAATTTTCTCCTTTCAGAGTGGGACAGTCTATAGAGCAGTTGCGTATTTGTATATGCGATAGATTATGAGGCAACATGGTGTGCCGGTAAGCATAGTGTCCGACGGAGATACCAGGTTCACTTCTCATTTCTGGAGAAGCTTGTACGAGAGATTGGGTACCAGGTTAAGATTCAGTACTGCGTACCACCCCAGACAGACGGGCAATCAGAGAGGACCATACAGACCTTGAAAGATATGTTACGAGCCTGTACACTAGGCTTTGGTGGATCTTGGGAGAATCACCTTCACTTAGTAGAATTTTCGTATAACAACAGTTATCAGGCCAGTATTCAGATGACACCTTTCGAGGCACTATACAATAGGAGGTATAGATCACCGTTGGCATATGACGACATTGGTGAGCGGAAGATATTAGGCCCCGAAATAATCACGCAGACAGTAGAGGTTGTCAGGAAGATCAGAGAGTGACTTCGGGTTGCGCAGGATCGAAATCGTCACTGGGCAGACCAGCATCGTAGGCCTTTAGAGTTTTGTGCCGGCGATCACGTGTTCTTGCGGATTTGCCAACCCGTGGAGTTATTAGATTCGACGTCCATGGGAAGCTTAGTCCACGATACATTGGACAGTTTTACTTTCTCAATCGGGTAAGCAATGTGGCTTATCGTCTTGCCCTTCCACCTTCGATATGAGAGATGCGTGATGTATTTCATATATCTTAGTTGCATAGGTATATTCCGGATTTGAGTCATATCCTCGATCACTCTGAATTAGTCGTTGGTACCGACTTATCTTACGAGGAGCAACCCGTATCTATTCTGGACTGAAGAAAGAAGGTACTTAAGAGCCGGACTATTTCTCTTGTCCGAGTTGCCTGTGTCACGCCCCGGTCCCGCAGGGCCGTTCGTCCTCGCTTTGGTCCCTACGGAGCCGATCGTCCTCGCACGGGCGTGATGCCGTGCAAGCCTAAAGTGCGCTTGCACAAGGCCAAAGCTTGAAACAAGGGCAAGTAAGCTATTAAATACTGAAGCAGCGGCACACATATATTGCAGAAAAGTAAAGAACACAATGGCATATGAAACAAGCTCTTTTATTGATATTCACAAATGTTACAAGCGGCGCATGGCCGAGGTTACAATTCGCTCAAGCACTCTTCTCTCGATTACAATGATACCGTTCCATACATTATGTCCCTCTATCAGAAAGTAGCTCAAAGCAGGTACAAACTCGATGCAGCTCGAGGCATCGACTCCAGATTTCCGGTTCCTTGGGATGAGGCACGACTATCGCTTCCTCGGACGAACGGGCACCTGAAAACAAGCAGACTGTTGGTGGGTCAGCACTTTATGCAAGTACTGGTGAGATAAAACAACTGAACAGAAGCTACACCCCCTGAAACCCACACTAAGTAATCATGTGGCAAAACATTACATTACTAGTGATCTTGCTAGTTTTACCTAAGTTTATTTCATGCAGTTCAGAACTATAGTCAGATTACATCTTTGAAAACATAACTTGAAAACAGTTTGCATATCGAAACTATAAGCATACGAATCGGGACAGTGCTCTATCGTGTAGTGCGCAGCATGTATTGTGCAACACAAGTCTAACTCTTAGGGGCAAAGCTTAACTAGCATACGGATCATATCGAATCGAGGCAACGTATCAAGTGGACTATCATTTAATCAAGCACACAAATAGAACTATCAATCAGAGGTCGGTCCCCGAGAAACTCAGGATCGGTAGCGGTAATCCAGCTAACCAATGACTCCTTTATCTGATGCTATTAGCAGCTGTGACTCATGGCTGCACATTACTGTCGAAGCAGCCGTAACCAAGGTTCAGCTCTGCACTAATAGCCATTGTCCGACCGATGCAAATGCATGCAACACTATCAGATAAACTCTATGATGCAGACAAAATGAACATGCGTGCTCATGCATAACTCATATTTCTTACCCCATAGCCGAACGGTTATCCCTGCAGCAGACACACAAGTTAGTCACAATATGCACCTTATGAACAAACTTATAAATCCATCTTCTTCTGGTGTCACAATGATAGGTATGCAAGAAGGTAAACCTAGCATGCGCCCTATCTATATGACGGTCCTGAGAAACTCATTGATGGATAACAACACCCCCCTAGATCCTTTCGGAACGGAACATCAGGGTGCTCTCACAATCCCTTCCGGACCGACCGATTCCCAGTGCCCCAGAAACCGATCGAGAGACTATTACCTTGTGCACAAGTTGTCCGAGACCAATGCAAGACAAGCAACATTCACATTCACATTCACAAGCACATAACAATCTAATAGCCACACCCCCCTGGAACCCGAAGGCACGGAACATCAGGGCGGACTATTAGACTATACTCTTCTTCTTATTCAAGCAAACACATCTTTTCACATATCTAATAGCACACCCTCCTGGAACCCGAAGGCACGGAACATCAGGGTGCACTATTAGTCTATGCATATACTAATCAAAGGCAGCAGTTCGATATAGCAAAACAGACAAGCGAAATATACTTTTTGACAAGCATGATTGATTCTTATTTAACATGCAAAACTATCTCTTTCTTTCTTAGCATATTCAGGGAACATATTTCAGGCATTTCGTTTACTTATCTTCTTAGCATGGCAAAGGTTCGTTCGATAGCTGTGTCGGTGTTTCTAAGCATACTATATTTCTTATTCTCTTTAGCATAGCAATGGTTCTATCTTATTCTGACAAGTATTCATATTCTCTTAGTTAGGCAGCAGATTCGTTTCGATGACAAGCTATGTGAGTTCTCTTATTAGCATACTGAGTCGGTTCTATCATTCTCTTACGAAAACATTCTTCTTAAGCAAACAAGCATTCAAAAACTCAGATTCATTATTAAGTCGTGCAAGAATCAGAGAATGCAGTTCTGCCCACTCACCTTGATTAATCGGTCGGGAACTCTCCGAGAAGACTTCCGTTCGAGCAAGCAAGTCGATCCCACTTGTACATAGCGCCGACGCGGAGCGGGGCACTACAGCCTGGGACCATCACACTCTTGAAGAATCGACGTGGGAGCGCGATGACGATATTCGGTCTCGGTACTCGCACATGTTCGATTCGGAAGGTATATTCTACCTTATGCCTTCATGTCATGCCCCAGTCCCAAAATGCACGGGACCAGGCCACGTGGCAATAGCCAGCTGTCACGTCTCCGAGGATATCCCAATTTAATGGATCCTAACGAAGAGTGCTACGCTGTCCTAAAATACTAACATGTCCAATATCAATCAACAATAGGTAAACTAATCTCATCCACAATATAAACAGCAAGAAGTACTAAATAAATTGCTGGAAGATAAACACCAGTCTCAAGATATCATAGTACAACCAATAATGTCTGGTGGGGACAAACCCACTACTATGACGAAATAAAATACTGAAATGATAGATAAAGTAGTGATGACTAGGGCATCGACTGACTAGCTAATGATGCACCCAATCCTAGGCAGAAGGCCTACCAAATAATCACGGAAACTCTGACGGTAACACCTCTAGCTCCTCTGCGGTAGCGAACCTCGTCTCCTGTCCTGGGCCGTACACTGTGGGATAATATGCCTCATCCAAATCTGGAAAGGTACCAGGTCCTCAGAGGGACGTAACAAGATACATAGAAGCATGCCATATATAAATACTGAATAAAATAAATACAATAAAGGGGTGTGCTAACCAATCTAAGTGAATGCAATGTGAGGACAACTGTGAGTATATGGGAAGGTGTAGGCTAGACATATGCTGACGTAATTCACCAGTCGTGACAACCGGCTAGTATATGCCACACATGCCCCCTATAACACGGGCGCAGGAATACAATAACTTCCAACGTTCTATAGAGTGTGGTATCTGTAATATCACCAAGTAACGTCCAATACTCTACAGAACGTGGTATCAGTAATATATATATATATATATATATATATATATATATATATATATATATATATATATACACGTCTGTATCACTCCGTCGAGTGCGGTATCTGTATAAAGGGGGTGGGTGTCCCATACGCCTACTAGTTGTCCTTCCCGCCCAATGTAAATATACAAGTCGAATACTCGACGTGCATACCCCGTATCTAAATGCCAAGTCTCTACACTGAAATAATCTTGAATTACTTACTAACCTTGATGCATGTCACACGCGCCGATAGCTAGTAGAGTACGCGAACCCGCATCCCAATATAAAATTTGTCACTATGAACATGTAGGAGTGTCAGGTCCTCGGAAGATATCAGAGTATCCTCCTAAATGTGGTAGGTCTGCTAGTGACTAGGTCAAATACACTAAATTATCGACGTATTTGTCGACTGCACCCGAGTCAATCTTGGACGTACACAGTTGTATAAAAGAAAGTAACAAGATAATAATACAACATATGCATAATCTAAATTAAACAGTAATATGGCAAGGTATCTTGCCTGAGTCCTCAAGCTGTGAATGCCAGAAGCCGGTTTCTGCAGTGTCTCCTGGCTGATCCAATGATCCTAACACACAATATAATATAGCAAATGCTGACATCAGACACTAAGCAATATATACACACTACTGTGATGCTACTCTTGGGGTATTGTCGCAAGTTCACGATTTATCGAATACAGCGTCACGCGTGCACGTAGCCAGGGTGTACACGTATTCTGTCCTCGGTTAACGTGCATCTTGAGACAATAATCATCAAGTTATGGTTACCAACTGTTTTGATTTATACGACTACATGTCCTTGGTTTCCATGTTCAAAGTACTCAGTTTATGTTCCGATGTTCAGATAAAATACTGGTCCTTGGTAACATGTCATACTTAGGGAATGTATTCATTATTTTCTAACCTAATTATCATCACTCATACACATATATCTTATTTCCTTTTATTAGGTTGGTGTCGACATAGGACACGTCGACACAACGACTCGAATAAACAACCATACAACGATACTATACGAGAAGCGAGCGAGGGATCGAGTACCTGGCTGCCTGGACGAGAGTCTGCTCGTCCTGGTCGTCTTCCTTGCGGGCGGAGCTCCAGCGTCGACCGATGGATTGGTCGGCAGCGGCAGTGGCAGCCTACAACGGATGCGGCAGCAGCGGCCTTGGCGACGTCGGTGAGGGCTGAGGACGGTGCGGGGTGGCTGACCGGTCGTAGAGGAAGGTCGGGGTAGGCCTGACGGTGGTGGTCAACGGTGCCAGAGGCGGCGGGGGCGCTCAGGGCAGCGGCTAAGGTCGAATTTAGATGGGGGAGTCGGTGATGGTGTAGGCGACGACGGCGTTGGGCGGATGGGGTGCTGCTGGCGGTTGGGTAGTGGTCCAGTAGTGAGGGGTCCTGTGGCTGGGGTGGTCCGGTGGTGGTCGTGGTGTCGGGCAGTCGGGGAGGGTAGCTAGGGTTGCAAGGGGAACGACTAGGGTTTGGCTAGGGTTTTGAGGGTGGTGAATAGTGAATTAGGGTTTAAAATGTTAGGGAGTATGTATATTTATAAGAAGAATTTGATGGGCTGGTCTCGGGACTTGGGCCTGTCTGGACTCATTGGGGAGGGGATGATCCATGTGAAAGGGTGCACGTGGGCTTGGTTGGGTCCCGCTTTTGGTGAACTTGGCCTCAACTTAATTAAATTACAAATTAATGCACAAGGCGCTCATTTACGAATATTGCGGAGCTAAAGTGAGACGCAATGACGAGTATCTAAGGTTGCACAATGGTCAGAGGGGGTAGTTTGGCATGCCTAAGAGATATTCGTGACCTTGGGTGGAAGATAACTGCTGGTGTGGTGCTCCATCCTCGAGACAACGGCAATGTGTATTATTGCACATTTATTCTAATTATATTCAAATTAATCCTAGTCTCTTGATTTAATTCAAATTAAACCCTAAATTGATCGAGGGGGTTTACACTTCATATCTTAGATTTTGTGATCAGGTGATCACCTATGTGTTGTGATGTTATTACTTGCATATGTAGATTTGCTAGTATATTTGTATCGTGCTTGTCCTGACTTCTCTAGCCTTATTTGGATTCAAATTTTGAGGACAAAATTTTTCTAAGGTGGATAGAGATGTCACTCCCCGTTCCAAGTATACGTATTTGGAGCGTATTATTTCTTGCTGTCATATTATTTATTTGGTTGCTTGAGACTAGACCCATTATTTGGTTTGTCTTGGTTCTTGGTTCTTGGTTTATGGTTTGGATTGGTCATGAGTTGAACCCATGGTCTAAACCTCAAACCCTAGCTATATAACCAAACTTATTTCTTTCTCCCTCTTTACTCTTTCTTTTCCTTCTTTCTCTTAGATTTTTCCCTCTCACTATAGGCAAGTACACCTTGCATGAGAAATGGAGAAACCCTTCATATTATTGGTCTATTTTATAATTTTTAAGCATGTTTAGAACTTGGTATTTTCGAATTTGATGGATAGAATGATGTAGATCTAGATTTTTATGAGTGTGGGTGTTCTTAAGTTTTTCTTGGTTTTGATATTCAAAAACTTATTATTCTATGTGATGGAGCACTTCATTTAGAGCAATATGGCTTTTGAACCAATTGATTTGGAGTTGAGATAAGAATTTTATGGCAGAACTAGTTTTTTGAATTCTTGAAGTTTTTTCATGGCCAAAAATGCTGTTCTGGGATGATGGAGTACCATGCGGCCCAGCAACATGCGCCTCCTCCAGTATGTGCCCATCTTGTTAGATGCATATCTGCTTTTTTTATGCTTTTAAAAGTCGGGCGCATAGTACGTTGAACACATGAAAATTTATTAAGTCTGACTCCATGCGTCCAACAGATTATGCGGCCACGAGCCATGCGTCTCTTCTTTTGGGCGTATGTCTCTACACGACTTTATTGTTTTTGTACGACTTTATGTGATTTTGTCTTTTTTCTCTGACACTTATGCCTTGTCACATCAATCACCTTTATGTCACTTTTCTGACACTTCATTTATTGTCCATCACTTCGGCACTTGTCCCAAGTAGTGGACTTTTGCCCGAGCATGAGGCCTGGAGGACCGCCAGGTTAGAACATGTGGCCGAGTTGGTTCATGCGGCCTAACCTTCTTGTGCACGACTTAGACACGTATTATCCTTAGTGACTCCCTGCGTACACGTAGTACTTTCTTATTGGGATCATTTATTTTATTTGGAATATTTTTTATCATCCTCTATGTGGTTGATCCTGGTTATTGCTTGTGTTATGATTCTAGGGGAGAATGGACTCAGTAACCCGATCCTGTGCTAGAACTCATGCTTATGATCTTGGTAATTAGACTCGAATACTGTATCCGTACTGATACAATTATTGCCTGATATTGTTCATGATCTGTACACCGAGGTACGATATACCGTGTTACGTGTTAAGTAATTTATATTTAGATTTTGCATCGAGAATGCCTCAGAATTTCTGAATGCGTAATACTATATATATACTTTCCTCCAACACGGGCATGATATGCGAGTCAAGTACCAAAGCGTTGATATGATTTTGATTGTTGAATGTTGCATACATGCTCAGATGAATCCATATTGAACTTTCATGGATTCGTATCTAGCCACTACAAAAATACACTAATTTAGCGACATATTCCGTCAAAATGCATATTTTCGATGCTATTTGCATTTAGCGACTAATTAGCGACAAAAATGTTCAGTCATAAAAATTAGTGTCGCTAAGGAAATTTCGTCGCTAATCCGTCGATAAAGCGACAGATTGAGCGACATAAATCCAGCGACGGATCAGTGACGTTAATTTTTGTCGCTAAACTTTTTGACTACTTACCGACAAAATAGCGACGGATTATGTGAATCCAAAATTTGCCAAAATTTTTAGAAGGTTTTGCACATTCAGGGCTCACCGAGTTCGTTGCTAATCCGTCGCTAAGTCAACACTCTCCATGACGGATTAGCGACGGATGTTAGCGACGGATGTTAGCGACGAACTCTAATACATGTTTGGTACATTTGTGTGTATCAGACGTTTTAGCGACGGATAGTCCGTCGCTAGGTAGTTGCTGGCCAGAGATTTTTCGTCGGCAATCCGTCGCTGATATAAGATTTTCTAGATTTTTCGTCACTATTATGTCGCCAGTCCATCGCTGACATGAGATTTTCCAAATTTTTCGTCGCTATTACATTGCCAGTCCGTCGCTAAAGGTAATATTTTTTTCAGAAATTAATTTATGCCGAGCATATACCTGTTATACATTCACCAATTTTTACACGAGCAAATTCCACACAAACTAATAAAACCTACACAAATATGTGCAAATATTATATATACAATAAAATAATAAAGTAGAGTAACCAAATATGTACAAATAACTGTTATACAATCCCACAAAGTCAAATAAATACAATTAAGTCAAAAAAATACAACCAACTCAAAAAAAAAATCACAAACTCAAAAAATCCATCAAGTCGACAGTGGAGGTGGCGGCGGCTGTCGGTTAGCCATCTACTGTGCCACAACCATAACGATGATATCCTTTAGATCATCAGGAGCAACGACAGACGGAGCAGTGACATGAGCCGTCGAAGGAGCTGGATGACCCATCGATGCCGTCGGAGGAGCTGGAGTCGTCGGACTAGCTAGAGGACCCAACGTAGTAGCCATCGGAGGAGCCGTCGTAGTAGCCATCGGAGGAGCATGTGCTGCAGCATCACGAGTGGCTATCAACTGTTGGACCAACCCATCTAGCTCATGCACAATCGTTGTGAGCTGCTCCAGAGACATCACACCAGAAAGAACGCCAGAGCCGGGCACTGATGGAGCTGGAGTAGCCATCGGAGGAGCTTTGTAAAGAACCGACTGCTGGGATGCCAACGATCCGGTACCGTACACGCTGTCGCATTTTTCTCTCTCGACAGTTGTACCCACCGATTGTTTCTCTCAGTCGGCGTACTGCTCTCAGTGCCCCCCTCTAACGTCTCATAAGTCTTCTATATTTATTTATATAAATAGGTTTAGAGTTAAGGATTTTAGAGTTATATGTGCTATATTTAATTTTGGTTATAGTATCATATTAGATACTAGATATTATAGTATGTATATAATTTGAATTATATTTGCTATATTTGATTTCCATGGTATCTTAAAATAGGATATTAACCAAGGTTTAAAATATCAGACTCATAATCGGTATCGGACCATTCCTATGAGGTTTAAAGTAAATTGAATAAAATTATAGTTTTAAGTATTTACGGTATTATTTCTTAAAATAGGATATTAACCAAGGTGCATAATTTTAAGTATTTAAAGTGTTGTTTCTTAGTATTTTTAAAATTGAATGAAATAGTAATCACCCTTGTCGATTAATTTACATGCGATAGATAATTTTTCTCTTTTATATGCTTTTACAATCTTAATATAACATAATATAACTTCATAAACCATCAGAATGGATAAAAAATTAACCTAGAAACTAGAAAATGTCATAGTTTGACTGTTTGACCTAGAGTTGACATAGTTTGACTGTTTTGACCTAGAAACCTAGAATCTAATTAAATTATAAAAATAATATAATTAAATTGATAAAATTTTATAAAGACAACTTACATATACTTTGGCGGCCCGCTCATATACAAGCTTCACATACTTCTTTCTTTGATGAGTTCGCTGGAAGATTGCTGGGAAGTCGACGGTCTCGGGGTCTTCTCCAGCTCTGGCGGCCTCGTCGCACTGTAAAAATAATTAATAAATAAGAAAAAAATTAGAATTACAAAAAAAATTGATCTAACAAATTTTTTTAATACTAATCATCCGTCGAAAATGCTCGACGGTCGGAATGGATCCACCAGTATAGAGACCACCCTTAGCATGGGCAGCCTTCGCCTTCTCACACTTGGCCTTGTAGGCCGGGGTGTCCATCTTCTTCTTCATCTCCTCCCAGTACTCCACCTTCAACCACTCCTTGCGGTGATCCGGTCCAAGTAACGCCAGTGCCTTCTGGTTGTCGTCCTCGTCCCGCCATACTATAGGTAAATCTGCAGCAAATAAAAAAATGGTGTCATCAAACAGATAATTATAAAGTAATGGTGTGGTGAAATAAGTAAATACTAGTGTGATGATAAAATAAATAATAATCGTGTCATGAAATAACTAAATAAATATCTAAGGTAATGCATATGTATGTACATACTAATCTTCTTCATCTTCCAATCGTCTTTATCTTCTACTTCTTTATTTTTATTTTCACTTCCACTATCACTATAACCTTCATCTTACAATTCTTGTTCCTCGCTCGATATCTCTATATCAGAGTTCTCCTCTATATGAGGTAAATTTTCTATCTCAATCTCTTCGTCAACTCTATCATCTTTTACGGTAACGTCAACCTCCATACCATCAACACCGATCAAACTCATATATGCAAGTTGAGGCATGATAACCTCATCCTCTTGGTATGCTAGATCCCCAATATTATATGTGTTTCTATCTCTAGTTTTGCATATAGCCCACCAATCTTTATTATTGTGTCGTCGACTAGGATAGCTCGTATAATACACTTGAACCGTTTGACTAGACAACGTAAATGGTTCAAAACCTATATATCTTTTTTCATATTTTATATCAACAAATCCAAACTATTTGTCAAATTTTTATCCTTGCTTGGGTGTTGTGTCAAACCAATCATATTTAAATAGTACAATTTTTGTCTCATAAGAGTAATCCAGTGTCACGTCCCAGTCCCAAAATACGTAGGACTAGGAATACGTAACACGCCCAGCTGTATGTATACGAACTCTAATATATGGAAACCATATACACACATACGCTGTACATGAATATTCAATCCACCAGTGGTAATATACTGTCACAACAAGTCACACACAATATATATCTCATCCACAACACAAATAATAAGTAGGAATAAAGAGCTGAATAGTAACTGAATATCAAAGATGAGTATCAAGTCTGATAGTCGGATGGAAACAAATCTACTACAAAACGACTATACTGAAGTAGCAACAAGGATCTCTAAACAGCGGTAATAAAATCACATATACTCCGAAGGTAAGACCTCCTCAGTTTGGTAAGTAGCGTCAGGTCCAGGTCCGTACTCATGCAGATACTCCTGCTCGTCCATATCTGGAAAGGGACCAGGTCCTCAGAGGGACGTAACAAGATACATAATAACATGCCAATAACGTACTGAAAAGTAAACATCCAATGGGTCGCCTAACCTTCTAAGTGAATGCAGTTTGAGAACAACTTTCTACCAAGTGAGCTATCTGGCCATAAAGTGGGATTGGCATGATTCTCTCGGAGAATCAGGGGCCTACAAAGCATGTCGTCTTTTGAATGGCAGAGGCCGCCAAGTAGTATAGGGGTCATCACGACCACGTATCTCCGGTGGAGCGTACGGGTTACATAAAAAGGAAAGTGCAAAGGAGCCAAAATGCCTTACTTGTTGTTCTTCCTACACCATGCTCTAAGCATGTCACATTCATGACACGATTTGGTTCATAGCCTATCTTTAGTACAATAATCCAATCTTACAACCAAACAAGGACAAGGATTGGACCACCATACTATAATAGGCTATGTCCATGGACCACTAATAACTGCTAAGTCCTCTAGCATACAAAGTTTCTATCAGCAGTTATCCCTATCTGTCGTACGACCTATATGTACCAGTGGCCAGCCGAATACGTAAGTCCGTGTCCTACATGTGACTCACAGTCGTGTAAGAATAGTGTCATGGCCAATGAAACATAGAATGCCTCATGATAATTGGGTGGTCTCATAAAGTAGGTCCAATGTAAATACATAAATAAAAACAGAACACAACGACACTGTCGTTGCACCCAAGTTTCCTTGGGCGCACAGTTTATATAGCAATTAAATTAAATAAACTAAATAAGTAGAAATAAAATATGCATGCATCATATGGAATATAAATAATAGTACAATGGCAAAGTATACTTGTCGGACAAGAAATTCGTATAGTGCAAGCGTCCAAATGTTAAGGACACAGGATCTGGAACTAAGGCCTTCGAATAAACATCTCTGGATGTGGTGAAGACGGTGTTGAGTTTGGTAGATGAATTAGGGTTCGGGTTTAGGGTGTACTGCATGGGATATATATAGGAAAAGATGTCGATTCCGCGGGGGTGTAGTTTAGTGGTTTCAAAAATCACTGCTGATGCTGCTGTTTCTTTCTTTCTTTTGTTTTGGTTTTGGTTTGGGAGAGTTTAGTAATATAATAGAGATAAAAAGGCTATGGAATGAGACAGCTCACACGCGCGGAGAAGGGATAGAAAAGTTAGTTTTTGCTACTGTTGTTGTTGATATTTTTCTCTTCTTCTAATGGGTCCGGGTGGGGGCTAAACGGGTAGGGTAGGCTAAGGGGTTTGGGTTAGATCCAATAGAAATTATATTTGTGCATACCATTGAGCTAGCAACTGTCCAAAGGGTCTTTTACATGGAATAAATTAGGAAAAATTTATAATGGCTCCATAAATCCCCTAAATGCACAAACATCTCAAATAAAAATTAAATAAAATCTATTTCCTCTATTTAGCTCATAACTAATAAATTAAATAATTAATTAATAAAAATTAATACGGTTTTCAGAATTAGAGATTTTATATTCTACCCAACTTATAAAAATTTCGTCATCGAAATTAAAATTAAGCCACGGTAGAAAGTCAAGAATGGTAGAAGATATAAATTAACAAAATAAATTTATACCTTGGTCTGCGAATAGGTTCGAAAAATATTTGCACATGTCGTCCTCGCGCTCCCAAGTAGATTCTCTTGGCGCGCCATGCTTTCATGCTACGCAAACCAAGGGAATAGACTGGTTCCTTAATACTTTCTCTCGACGATCAAGGATTCCCACGGGTTGCTCTTGATATGACAAGCTCGGCCCAATGGTGATCTCCGAATGGTCGAGAACATGACTGCTGTCTGCCACATATCGCCTGAGCTACGACACATGGAATACGTCATGTACTCCCTCAAGTGAAGGTGGTAGTGCAAGTCGATATGCCACTTCTCCCACTCTCTCTAGCACGTCAAATGGTCCAATATACCTTGGACTCAACTTTCAACGCCCTCCGAATCGAATGGTATTTCTGGTAGGTGATATCCTCAAGAAGACATGATCGCCCTCTTTAAACTCCAAGGGACGACGATGAAGGTCTGCCCATTGTTTCTGCCTGTCTTGCGCTGCTCGCAAGTGTCCTTGTATCTTCTTAACTATCTCAACGGTGTTGACCACTAACTCTGGTCCCATAATATGACGTTCTCCCACGTCACTCCAACACACAGGAGACCTACACTTTCTTCCATACAATGCTTCAAACGGAGCCATCTGGATACTCGCTTGATAGCTATTATTGTAAGAAAACTCCACAAGATGTAGGTGGTCCTCCCATGATCCTCCAAAGTCTAACATACAAGTCCTCAACATATCCTCCAATGTCTGAATAGTACACTCTGACTGCCTATCTGTCTGCGGGTGATAAGATGTACTGAATTTCAGACGAGTTCCAAGACTCTCTTGCATACTCCTCCAAAAGTGCGATATAAAGCGTGAATCCCTGTCTGATACAATGCTGACTGGTATACCGTGCAATCTCACGATCTGCCTTATATATAAGTCAGCCAAAGCTTCTGTAGATTGGCCAACTCTTAAAGGCAAGAAATAGGCTGACTTGGTGAGTCGGTCCACTATTACCCATACTGCATCTCTACCACTTGGACCCTTAGAAAAACCCGTGACGAAGTCCATAGTGATGTGCTCCCACTTCCACTCTGAAATTGAAAGTGGTTGCAATAACCCTGCTGTTCTCTGGTGCTCCGTATTTACTTGCTGACATACCAAACATTTAGCTACAAAGCGAGCTATCTCTCTTTTCATTTCATGCCACCAAAAGTGCTGTTGTAAATCACGATACATCTTGGTGCTTCAAGGGTGAATAGAATATATCGAACTATGAGCCTCTGTCATCAGCTCCTGTCGAATCTCTCTATTTGGAACATAAAGACGATCACCACATCGTAATGTCCCATCATCATGAATGCGTAGTCCTGTCTGCTCTCCGGCCTCTGTCCTTTCCTTTAATCTTCTGAATCTGGCTTCTGTAGGCAATGTTGCCTTGATTCTCTCTACTAGTGATGATTGTACTTGCAAGTTGGCTAGTGTCACGTCTGCTCCGGGTATTATCACTTCAATGCCAAGACCTTGCAAGTCTTTCAATAATTTCTTTTGTGTTGTCAAGAAGTAAGCTACTGGTTTTCGGCTTAACGCGTCTGCTACAACGTTAGCCTTGCCCGAGTGATAATGTAGCTCTATCTCAAAATCTTTCATCAATTCGAGCCATCGACGTTGTCTCGTATTTAACTCCTTCTGCGTGAAGACATACTTGAGGCTTTTGTGGTCTGTATAGATTTTCACTCGTTCCCCATATAAGTAATGTCTCCATAGCTTCAGAGCAAATACAACGGCTGCAAGTTTCAAGTCATGAGTTAGATAATTCTTCTCATGTACTCGTAACTGTCTAGATGCATATGCAATCACCTTGCCATGCTGTATCAATACGCATCCCAAGCCTTTCCTTGATGCGTCACTGTAGATCACATAGCTTCCTGATCCTGATGGAATAATCAATACTGGTGCTGTAGTCAGTCGCTTCTTCAACTCCTCAAAAGTGGCTTGACACTTGTTGGTCCATATGAACTCTTGATCTTTGCAAGTTAACCGAGTCATAGGTGTTACTATCCTTGAGAAATTCTCCACGAACCGTCGGTAATATCCCGCAAGTCCAAGGAACTTCTCACCTTCGCTGCTGATTTAGGAACAGGCCATGTCTCGACTGCCGAGATCTTTTCTGGATCAACAGAAATACCATCTCCTGTAACAACATGTCCAAGAAATGAGACTCTGTCCAGGAAGAACTCATATTTACTGAGCCTTGTATATAACTGCTCTCTCCTCAAGGTCTCTAGAACAATCCGCAGGTGCTTCTCGTCCTCCTCGTGGTTCTTTGAATAGACAAGTATATCATCTATGAAGACGACCACGAACTGGTCTAAATACTGATGGAAGACTCGATTCATTAAGTCTATAAAGATAGCTGGGGCATTGGTCAATCCAAATGGCATGACCAGAAACTCGTAGTGTCCATATCTTGTCCGGAATACGGTCTTCGGGATGTCCTCCTTCCGTACCTTTACCTGGTGATATCCTGATCTTAAATCTATCTTTGAGAACATCTTGGCTCCACTAAGCTGATCAAATAAGTCATCAATGCGTGGCAATGGATATTTATTCTTCATTGTCACTGTATTCAAGGCTCTATAGTCAATGCACATATGCACTGACCCATCCTTCTTTGGTACAAAAAACACTGGTGCTCCCCAGGGTGATGCACTTGGTCGGATGAAACCTTTTTCTTCTAGTTCTTTCAACTGTGTCTTCAGTTCATCCATCTCCTTCTTCGCCAGTCTATAAACATGTGATGCTATGGGTGCTACTTCCGGTGTCAATTCAATCGAAAACTCTATGTCTCTATCTGGGGGTAGTCCTGACAATTCCTCTGGAAAGACATCTTGGAATTCTGAAATAATGGGATGATAGACAACATCGTCCATTGCGAGCTGCATACCATCAAGGATTTATGTGGATCCTCGTGCAAACTCAAGTTCAGGCTGGCCTGGTACCTTGAAAAGAATGCTTCCTCCAAAGAAATTGAAGAAAGCGTGGTACTTGCTCAGCCAGTCCATTCCCAGCACAATATCAAAAGTCGGCATAGGAATGACTAAGAGTCGGGCATTCATCTCTCTGCCACGTATCACTATAGGACACGATCTACAAATTCTACTAACAGGTACAACTCCTCCTCCGGTAAGAATTCTAACATAACTAGATAAAGGTGTAGAGGCAATGTTGTGTTTGGCAATAAAACTAGATGATATAAATGAGTGGGTGGCTCCCGTATCAAACAATGTCACAGCAGAAAAAGTAAAAGCAAGAGTGATACATGTTATGACATCAATCTCCTAATTCATGTCATCCACTTCCATTGCAAAAGCTTGTCCGTTCCTCTGTGGTTGTCCCTGTCTGGCCCTCGCGAATTGATCCTCTTGTGTAGGTAACAGCTTTCCTTGCTGAAATCCTCCTGCTGCTGGAGGTCGAGGTGCTCCTGGTCTAGTTATTTGCTGTGCTGGCTTCGGTGCTGGAAGTGCTAGTCTCTGTACTGGCGGTGGAAGTGTCTGCTGCATTGGACAATTTTTCGCCAGGTGCTGTCCAGAACCACATCTCATATACTGTCCCAAACGGATCCGACAGTCTCTTGAGATGTGTCCGCGTCTCCCACAATAATTGTATTGGGACTTCTCTGGAATCTGGTACGGTCCTGCTCTGTGTTGGTACTGCTGTTACTGAGCTAAATGACGTCTAATGGGTCCTCCTTGTTGTGTTCTTGCTGGTCCTTGTTGTGTCCTCAGCTGACCTCATTTTCCTCTGCTGATGGTTTCTTGTAATCTGGCTTCTGTCAGTAATTCGGCATAAGAGATCCGGGACTGTGAGCTTGTGTAATGTTGGAGCTCCTGAGTCAGTCCGCGATGAAATCTCTTAGCCTTGGCCAAGTCATCTGGTATCAGGGCAGCGTCATATTTACTGAGACAACTAAACTCGGCATCATATTCACCAACTGTTCGGTTCCCCTGTTCCAAGTGAAGAAACTGATCGTACAATGCATCTCTGATGGTGTCCGGGAAGTACTTCCTCTCAAAGTACTCCAAGAACTGCTTCCAAGTCTGGTATGTACCCAACTGACGCTCCATGGATTCCCACTAGTGATGAACATTACCATCTAGAAGCATCCTTACACCTGTCATTCATAGGTCTGCAGGTAGCTGCGATGTTTCCAATAACTTTCGAGTATGAGTGATCCAGTTGGTAGTTTCCTCTGGGCTCTTAATGCCCTTGTACGGCCTCGGACCCATCTGTATAAAGTCCTTTACTGAACCAACTCAAGCTCGAGGTACTGGAGCTACTGCTTGAGCTAGTACAGTAGCCTGTGCAGCCATCCTCTCAAGTGCTGCCAGAAATTCTTGCCTCTGTTCGGCTGCCTGCTGCCTCTGTTCCTGTATTATCATTTGGAAGAATTGGAACAGTTGTGTCTGGCCATCTTGCGATGTTGGAAAAGTTGGAAGGTTTCCATTAGGTGAAGCGGGAAGATCAGATGGAACTGGATTGTGAATATGTCCATCTGGTCCCGGAAGTCTAGGAATTGTTGAGGTCCCTCCTTGAGTCTGACCATTGACTCCAGAAGTTGTGTTGCCATTGGCGACAGTACATCCATTCTGCATATCCATCTCTCTGCAGGTGATGTACGCAACAATTAAAAGAAGTACATGAATCAGACAGGATGCAAGTATTAAATAGAATGTAGAAGCATAAAATATGCTGGGGAATTGTTCGCGTATTTTACAGTCAAAAACTCCTAACATACATGAAGTCTCTCCCTGCGTAAACAGGGCTTCAAGGTTGTTTGCGTAAAACAGGTTGCTAAGCTGTCCGCGTAAAACAGAGATTCAAGGCTGTCCGCGTAAAACATATATTCAAGGTGGTTTGGCGTAAAGTAGAGCTTCAAAGCTGTCTGCGTAAAACAGAGATTCAAAAACTGTCGGCATAAAATAAAGATTCAAAGATGTCGGCGTAAAACAGAGATTCAAAGATGTCGGCATAAAATATGGCTTCAGAGCTGTCCGCGTAAAGCAGAGAAGCGTAAAGTAGGCCTTCAGAGCTGTCCACGTGAAAGTCTGCGAAAAAGGTTTTCTGTGTAAAGTCTGTGTAAAAAGTCTGCACGTAAAAGATTGCTATTCTTCCTGCGTAAAGTCTGCGTTAAAAGTTCCTGCGTAAAGTCTGCGTAAAAAGTTTGCGCGTAAAAGATTGCTATTCTTCCTGCGTATAGTCTGTGTAAAAAGTTTCCTGCGTAAAGTCTGCGTAAAAAGTCTGCGCGTAAAAGATTGCTATTCTTCCTGCGTAAAGTCTGCGTAAAAAGTTTTTTGCGTAAAGTCTGCATAAAAAGTCTGCCTGCGTAAAGTCTGGAATACGTTTTAATGCAGCGTAAAGTTGTACGAGGAACTCTTCGTATTCCTCGGATGAATTTGTCAGTCAGATCAGTGATCCTGACATCTGACAAAAGTACTGCACGATGATCGAGAGGACGACTGTGATGATGATTTTGCACAGAGACCCAGGTTATCTTTTAGTGACATATTTGATACAAGTCATTTTTACGTATGTAAGAGGAAGAAAATGGAGTCTTCTGAATACGCTACATATTCTACATGGACAGAAATGAGTTTTTACGCTCAAGACAAGACAAAATCAGACGCTACGTCAAAAGCTATTTCTTGTACAGAGCTCGAGGCATATCTCTGCATTTAATGCACGAGATTTATCATGACTGGAAAAGTTAAGACTGTGACTAATACGCTCACATCACCATCCTTACATTTTATGCCAATTAGGGCTATTTTACGCTGGTTATCTATTATTCATTAATCATCAAGTTTTACACAGGGGCAGTTACCTACGTGGCTTGCATGCCATGATCTTCGAGAAACAGTTATACGCGTTTACCTTATAAAAGGATACGTGTCATACGCAGATTTAGAGGACTATTTGAACGTGGGTAGCAGTTTGTCATAACCGCAGCGTAAAGGAGGCAATCTTCTTCATAGTTTGGTCTTTTACGCCAACAAGACAGTCATTTGGCTTTTACGCCAACCAGGCAGTCATTTGGCTGATCTCTATAAATAGAGACCCTTGGTCACAGGGTAAAGGATTTTTGGCGTAAAACTTTGTTTATTCAAATATATGATAGTTGAAAGGAAGAATGAGGTTTTAGTCAAGCGTGGATGAGATCCTTATACTCTATTCCTATACGCAGGCTTGTTCGGTACAGTTACGTAACCGAGACAATATATTCTGGACCTGCATGGCCCACCACCAAAAATATGTCACGCCCCAGTCCCAAAATACGTAGGACTAGGAATACGTAACACGTCCAGCCGTATGTATACGAACTCCAATATATGGAAACCATATACACACGTATGCTGTACATGAATATTCAATCCACCAGTGGTAATATACTGTCACAACAAGTCACACACAATTTATATCTCATCCACCGCACAAATAATAAGTAGGAATAAAGAGCTGAATAATAACTGAATATCAAAGATGAGTATCAAGTCTGATAGTCGGATGGAAACAAATCCACTACAAAACGACTATATAAGTAGCAACAAGGATCTCTAAACAGCGGTAATAAAATCGCAGATACTCCGAAGGTAAGACCTCCTCAGTCTGGTAAGTAGCGTCAGGTCCAGGTCCGTACTCCTGCGGATACTCCTGCTCGTCCATATCTGAAAAGGGACCAGGTCCTCAGAGGGACGTAACAAGATACATAATAACATGCCAATAACGTACTGAAAAGTAAACATCCAATAGGTCACATAACCTTCTAAGTGAATGCAGTTTGAGAACAACTTTCCACCAAGTGAGCTATCTGGCCATAAAGTGGGATTGGCATGATTCTTTCGGAGAATCAGGGGCCTACAAAGTATGTCATCTTTTGAACAGCAGAGGCCGCCAAGTAGTTTAGGGGTCATCACGACCGCGTATCTCCGGTGGAGCGTACGGGTTACATAAAAAGAAAAGTGCAAAGGAGTCCAAATGTCTTACTTGTTGTTCTCCCCCATGCTCTAAGCATGTCACATTCTTGACACGATTTGGTTTATAGCCTATCTTTAGTACAATAACCCAATCTTACAACCAAACAAGGACAAGGATTGGACCACTAATAACTGCTAAGTCCTCTAGCATACAAAGTTTCTATCAGCAGTTATTCCTATCCGTCGTACGACCTATACGTACCAGTGGCCAGCAGAATACGCAAGTCTGTGTCCTACATGTGACTCACACTCGTATAAGAATAGTGTCATGGCCAATGAAACATAGAATGCCTCATGATGATGGGGTGGTCTCATAAAGTAGGTCCAATGCAAATACATAAATAAAAACAGAATACAACGACACTGTCGTTGTACCCAAGTTTCCTTGAACGCACAGTTTATATAGCAATTAAATTAAATAAACTAAATAAGTAGAAATAAAACATGCATGCATCATATGGAATGTAAATAATAGTACAATGGCAAGGTATACTTGTCGGACAAAAAATCTGTATAGTGCAAGCGTCCAAATGTCAAGGACACAGGATCTGGAACTAAGGCCTTCGAATATACGTCTTCGGATGCGGTGAAGACTGTGTTGAGTTTGGTGGATGAATTAGGGTTCGGGTTTAGGGTGTACTGCATGGGATATATATAGGAAAAGAGGTCGGTTCCGCGGGGGTGTAGTTTAGTGGTTTCAAAAATCACTGCTGCTGCTGTTTCTTTCTTTCTTTTGTTTTGGTTTTGGTTTGGGAGAGTTTAGTAATAGAATAGAGATAAAGAGGCGGTGGAATGAGACGGCTCACACGCGCGGATAAGGGGAAAAAAAGTTGGTTTTTGCTACTGCTGTTGTTGATATTTTTCTTCTCCTAATGGGTCCGGGTAGGGGCTAAACGGGTAGGATAGGCTAAGGGGTTTGGGTTAGATCCAATAGAAATTATATTTGTGCATACCATTAAGCTAAAAACTGTCCAAATGGTCTCCTACATGGAATAAATTAGAAAAAATTTATAATGGCTCCATAAATCTCCTAAATGCACAAACATCTCAAATAAAAATAAAATAAAATATATTTTCTCTATTTAGCTCATAACTAATAAATTAAATAATTAATTAATAAAAATTAATACGGTTTTTAAAATTAGGGGTTTTACATCCAGCTCTACGACATCTCTTAGTACACCGTAATAGTCGTATTCTGGATTGACATCGTAGACTGAACCCCTCACACATACTCCAGAATTTTTTGTATAATTAGCCTTCTCATTGACAAATGATTGATTAATAGACTTTTCAGTGGTTCTAGATTTGAAGCCATTGATGGTGTATCCATCGCAACACTTTGCCCTTTTGCTTGGTCCGATAGTTAATACTCGAAGTCATTCGTTTTGTAAGTCTGTACCAGGACGTAAAACCTAAAATATCACGTATCATATAGGCATTAGACAAAGATTGATCTGAATGCTAAATTTAGAATGCTTAATGTTTATCATCCGTACATAATTATAGAACATGATGTAAATTTTCTATCAACCTCTCTAGCAAGATCATCTTCAGTAATATTAGGTCTCTCCATTTTTAACTCAGCTCTAAAAGTATTGTGATAATAAGGAGAACAGTTAGAGCAATTCTTTTTCAAGTATATACAAAATTGAAATATCTAGGAAAGATGAGGCGCATACTTCTCAATATCTTGCATCTCTTTTATACCACTATTTAACAATATATACCGATGAGCGGCTTCAAACTCATCGTCTTCCAACCAACGTACTTTAGTAGCACTTGTAGGCGTCACTCCCATATTGAAGATAGTATGGATTGCACTATTAGGGGCATCAACCCCACTATCATGATTTCTTGGGGCCCTATTACGATTTGTTCTGACATGAGTATCAAAGTAGATGGAGAAGAAGTTTGAAACCTCCTCAATGATATATGTTTCGCATATCGAAGCTTCTACATGAGCCTTATTGCCAACCTTCTTCTTCAGGTGATGTAGATACTTATAGATAATATATTGAATCTTAGAATTATTTGAATAGAGAAATTATTAGTATAAATAATTTATACCTCTCAAATGCATACATCCATCGATAATGGACGGAAGCACCGACGCATGCTTTGTATGCAAGATGAATTAGCAAATGCTCCATACTATCAAAAAAATTGGGGGAAGCACACTTTCTAACTTACACAATATCAATACAATCTTCTCCTCAATTTCTATTATATGTTGCACTATCAACTTGCTTGAACACAAATCTCTAAAGAATATAGATAATTCGGCCTCCGTACTTGAGAAATTTATCAACGCATGAATCAGCAAGTCCTTTCTTGCTTTGACATTGTCTTTTATTTTTTCCTTGATATCCATCATCGTATTGAAGATGTTGTCGAATACATTCTTTTCGATATACATGACATCAAGATTGTGCCTTATGAGATTGTCCTTCCAATAAGGTAAGTTCCAAAAGATACTCTGCTTCGTCCAATTATGCCTACGTCCGAACCCTTCAAAGTGATTGGGCGATATCAGGTCTTCCATTACAATCGATAATCCATCTACCTCTTTCCAAACTTTGCCTCCTTTCAGTCTCAATGGGGGAGGAGATAGTTCCTGTTTACCAGCTCTAAAGGCATCTTTGTTCCTTCTCCACGGATGCAACGCGGGAAGGAACTGAAGGTGACAATAAAAATACTTTTTCTCCATTCTGGAGATGGAATGCCTTACTATTTTCCATACATATCGGACAAGACAAAGTACCATGAGTACTCCTCCCCGATAACATCCCATATGCTGAAAAATTATTGATGGTCCATATAAGAGACGCTCTCATCTGAAATTTCTGCTCCTTCGATATATCATATGTCCAAATGCCGAATTGCCACAATTGTTTCAACTCATCCACCAACGGCTGCAAGTAGATATAGATGTTCTTCTTTCAATTTTTTGGACCGGGTATGATAAGTGTCAAGAACATGTAAGGAGTCTTCAGGCACATCTACGGTGGTAGATTGTAAGGAGTCAAAATTATCGGCCAACAAGAGTACTGAGATTCCGACTGTCAGAAAGGAGTGAATCCATCAGAATATAAACCGAACCGGACATTCCTAGGCTCCATAGCAAATTCAGGATGACACAGATCAAAATATTTCTATGCCTCTCTATCGGAAGAATGAGATAATTATCCTTCATCCATCTTTCGTTCCTTGCTATGCTATGTCATGTGTTGTGATATATTTGCGGACATATACATTATCTGCAGCCTCTTTGTGATGGACAAAAACTGCATGTACTTTTAGGGACGCAACCTTGCTCGGACAGTTGACTTTTCTTTGTCCCGAATTGGCTTGTACCGTTCTGTATGACAAAAAATGCATTTATCTTTATCCTTGTTCTCCTTGTAGTACAACATGCAACCATTTTAAAAATAATCTATCTTTTTGTAGCCTAATCCGAGTTTTCGTATCATCATCTTCGACTTGTATAAGTTTTCAGGCAACTCTTTCGATCCTTTTGGCAACAACTCTCTAACAAACTGAATTATCCGGTCGTAGCATTCCTGCGGCAAGTTGAAATCAGATTTTAGGTTCAACAGCCGCATCACCACCGACATGACATAATGATAATCACAACCCGGGTATAACGGAGTATCGACATTCTTGAACATATCATAGAATTCATTCGCATCAGGATTAGGATCCTCCGGATCAAAACTTGGACCAGCCGCATCAAATACCAACTCGCGCGCCAGGTTTTGCGGTCAATATTTAAAGTTATCTCCGAGAGTGAACTCTTTTATCTCCGTATTGAAGGAGGAATGATGATATTGCGAAAACAAAGGTTCTCCTTGTGCCGTCCACTCTTTGTAGTTCGGTATGAAACCCTTCTTGTAGAGATGCTCCCTCACGAGATCCACCTCTTTGAATGATATATTACTACATTTGACACAAGGACACCAGATGAGCCTCCCATCCATGAAATGAAGTTAACTACGGGCATATTTGAGAAATTTCTCAACGTTCGTCATGAAATTATCTGTCAAACTAATCATACTCTCATGTCGCCGATTGTACATTCATGATCGGTCGACTAAGTATCGACTCATTAATTCTGTATGTACCATATATATATTAATTCAAACAATATTGATTGATTAGATTCAAGATAAGTTAAGATATTTGCTAAAGGATTAGTTAGTTAGGATACTTGATGAAGAAGTCTCATAAAGAACTAAATATTGTAAAAGCTAGAGTTAGGATACTTGTTTTATACGTATCCAAAATCATACTTCCTCGACACTCATCCGAATATGGCCAATACATGCCTTAGCATAATAAGGTTGTAAAAGCAAGTGAAAAATAAACTTATCTACAACATGTAAACTAATCGGCAAGGGTGACTACTATTTCATTCAATTTCAAAACTACTAAGAAAAAACACTAGAAATACTTAAAATTATGCCTAAATGTATGAAATATATTTTCTAAATGTTATTAATTTATTAATAATTATTTGTTTTTCGATAAAAAAATCTGATACTCCGATTCGTAACCGACGATATGGCCGATACTCCGATTCGCAATTCTATATCTACTTCTAAGTACTTAGTACCTAATTATAGTAACTACTAATTACTATTCATATTAGTACTCTAAAGTATAACTATAAACGTCTATAATACAATTCAATTTTTTGATCGATTTATTTGTGTTTTTTTTGCTAATATATATAGTAACTAAATATACCAATTTTTTAAACCGAACCGAATAATGCTCACCCCTAACTATGATTGTGTCCGTGTCAAAATTCACATACAACAAACCCAAATCGTGTCCATGTCTGTATCAATTTTTTTTTTGGTAATTAACACTATATTTGTGTCATGTGTCTGTGTTTGTGTCGCATGTTGGTAAACCTAATTCAATTTTAAAACAATTAAGAAGTTTAACCTAAATCAAAACTATCCAATGTGTCATGTGTCGGTGTCTGTGGATGTGTCATGTGTCCGTGTCCAAATTCTAAATCAAAATAACCTAATTAGGATTATTACCTGTTGTTGTGGAGGATGGGGCTCCGCCTAGGCAGTCTGACCAGAGGGGGGGTGAGGAGGGGGACGAAGAGGGGGACGAGGAGGGGGGGCAGAGAGGGGGATGGGGACGGAGAGGGGATTGAGGAGGAGAAGGAGGAAGGGGAGAGGGGGGCGAGGTCGGGGGTCGCCGGAGAAAGGGAGAGGGGAGAGGCGGTCGCCGTGAGAGGGGGTTGCCGGATGGGAGTTTGGGGTCGGGGAAGGAGGAGGAGAAAGAGATGGGAGATGTCACGCCCCGAGGCGTCCCCCGAGCCGTGACCGCCGTGCGGGCCTGGATTTGCGCCCGCACAAGGCTTAGGTGATTTGCATAGCAAGCACATACTCAGAGTACGCAGATAAATTGAAACACAGATTTGAAACATAGAAAAGTTCTCTTTATTGATAATGAACATCTATTACAAACTCCTGAACGAGTCAGCTAATATGCCGAACGGCTTACAAAAGGGTTGACTCAAAATGAGATAGCAGTCCTGTACATTACATCCTTTTATAAACTCAAAATGTATAGACCTCCTGGCTGGAGGATCGCTTTGCCACGGAGCTGCATTTGTGTATGAAGAGTTGCAGCTTCGGCTTCAAAAGGCTTCGAGGCGCGGTGAAGGTGCGCTAACAGCTGGACTGGATCGTGAAGACGACTTCGGCTCCTCGCTCGGTTCGCCTTGGTGCGGAGAACCTGTTTCAACGAGGGTCAGCATATCGAAACATGCTGGTGAAGGCGAGCTAGCCTGACTATACCAATCAACACGTTGTTTTAATAAAACAAGCATATTTGTGGGTTTCTATCTTGCCTTAGTTCATTTACAGTTAAGCAGCATATTGAATTTACTGAAATGAACGTGCCACCGTTAGGTGGATTTTACCTGACCGTCTGAATTACCTGCACAATACTTACCTTGCCTTCCCTGCCACGGAGACACAAGTTAGTATGCAACAGGTTTAAATATACACGATGATCACTGGCGTGGTGCCATAACGGACATAGTCAAGGACAGGGATAGCATACAACCAGAACACGACAAGCACACGATACATTGCAAGCTATCCCCTCCAGCACACGATGACTACACACGAGTTCCGCCCGGACCGGAACGGTGCCAGTGCCCCAGCGACCGTCCGCAGAACTTACCCTTGTGCACAAGTTGTCCATGATCGAACAATACGTTACTTAAACAATCAGTTACGCCTTCGAGGCAACACGAGCACACGACATATTCATAATTGTTAAGCATTCATGCATTTCAGGCAACACGAGTATGAAATATGTATTTGCTTAAGACAAGCAACATTTTATGATTATTTCCAAGCGAACAAGCATGAATTTAAGTATTCGTTCGTGACAAGCATATAACCAAGTCTATTCTCTTTTATCTTGGTTTCTTTTATTATTACTTGGTATCGTTTGATCGGGGCGATGGAGTGAGACTGGAAGCAGAGCTAGCTAATCGGGTTGGTAGCCACTCACTTAGATTTTGGAAAGAAGAAGGAAAGAGGCGCTTCACGACTCCGTTCGCAAGCCGCCTACTGCTCGTTCACCTGCACACGAACAGCTCGATTAATACTTCTTTCTCTCTTTCCATTCTCGGAATAGAAGTGCAAGTCTATGAACGAAAACAATGAAAACCATCGAAACCGTTCAAGGAAAACAAGCAAATCCCAAAACCAACTCAAAGCACGAAAGCAACAAGCGACATCGAAAACCGAGGCAATAAAAGATAGCAGCGGAGAGGTCCCTCCTGACTCTGCCGCTAAGCCGATCCTTGGGGCGCAGTCCACTGAATATGGGAATCGATTCCGAAGAAACAAATCCATAACGAGGACGAGTTCTTGATTCAATCTATCCCGATCGAACGATACCGTCTTGTGTTTCTTAGCCGCGCTCTCCGCACCGGGAGAACGGGGCGCTACAGGAGAGGGGGTCGAGGTCGGGGGTGCCGGAGAAAGGGAGAGGGGGTCGCCGTGAGAGGGGGTCGTTAGAGAGGAGTTTGGGGTCGGGGAAGGAGGAGGAGGAGGAGGAGGAGGAGGAGAGGGGGCCAGGGCCGGGGGAGAGAGAGAGAGAGAGAGAGAGATTGAGAATGGGGTGAAATCAAACGCGTCCTGACATTTTAACATTTTGCGGTGACGGAATATTCCGTCACTAGTCCGTCTCTGAAGTAAAATCGACACCACAGTGGCGGACTAGCGACGAAAAATTAATATAGGTTGTCTACATAATCAAATTAGTCCGTCAATTATCCGTCGCTGATATCCGTCGCTATTTTCCAGTATTTTTTGTAGTAAGCGTGCCTGTACTTTGTACGACATCTTAAGAGAAATTCTCATGTGGACATGCCTTGAGATTTTAAAACAATATAGGATTAATTATGCAACTAAATGTGGTAGTAACATTGGGAGGAAACGATATCCCGAGATCATGCCAACGAACCTTCCCGTAGAGATTTATTCTAAGTGCGCTGTGGGCTGGCCTCCATAAATACTGTATATCATCCACCTTAGTGGAGTGCAATATCTGACCAATTATAAATAATGTCGAGCCACTGTTTCACAATAGGAACATTGGAACCACTAATACCGTGATCTAGCGTAGTGGCCCTACGGGAAACTGGTACAATTCGCGAAGTGTCTGTATAATCATCTATTGGATCGGTTAACTCATGTTCGGCAATTGCGTGATCTGAGGATATCTATTATGCATTATTCTGAGATAACCTCAGACTCCACAATTAGCAAGCCGTACAAGTGATTGGTCGATCTTATTAATTGGACTTGGTTGTGATTGTATTATTCTGTTAGCAGCCTAGGGAAATGGACTATCATAGTGTGACAGATTCAACCATTGTCCTTGTTTGGTTGTAGGGTTGGACCTTTGTGCCAGGATATGCCATGGACCTAAGTTACGACACAGAACCTATATTATTATATATTTATTGCTTGGATTTTTGTTTCTCCATTTCGTGCTTCCTTTATGATACTTGTTATTTAGGGTTTAACCCCACTGGTTTTGCATGGCCATGTTTCAAGCCAGTACCCGAGGATCCAATATACTTTCCCCCGACTCATGGCGCGTACCAGGAACATGGCCGCCGAGGATAACTAGTGAGTTTTCTTCTTCCCTGCTCGTCATTGCACATTTTATCTTTTAAAAATTTAGCCAACGGCACCAGTTAGCCGGCACATCTGGACATTAGTTCATTTTCATGACTGTATATAAACCAGACTGCAGCTGTAATACTGTCATGTACTTTTGTTACTTTACTAGTTTCTTATTTTGTACAGCTGGTCTCTAGAATATTTTGATGGAAGCGTTTGTGACGCCTTATTGCTTTATCATACATGCTCTATGATTACTGTTTCTTGTTTGATTGATTGACATAGATGTTCGTGACCCTAAGTGACCCGATTGTAGCATGCACCCCCTTGTCTAGTTACAGTCGTGATCGTCGTACGACGTATAATATCTTATACGGGGTAGCTGGTCGTATCCGTCTCCGTATTCTGGTACTGGGACATGACAAGCTTGTTAGGAAAGATATGAGAATGTGTTGTCCCCATTATATTTTGTGATTAGCCCCTGTCCCGTGTTGTCCTATAATAATGGAGTTTCTGCCTTTATAATAACCTATTTTTAATTCTCAGTGAAGAATTTTCTCTCTTGATTTGGGTGCAAAATTCGGCTTGCTTCGAATTATTATTGCAATTTATTTTGCAATATTATTATTATAGTTAGTAGAAGTCACACACGTGCATTGTTGCACATTTTTTTTTTCTCATCATTTTTTAAATAGAGTTACTTATTCAAATGGTGCTTTGGGATTGTAATGGCCGTCGTTTTAGTGATTGATTTTTTTTTTAATTTGGTTCATAAGCTTTTGATTTTGGTTTAAAACGTGCCAAAAATATGTTCCATTGGTGCTTTTGGATAGAAATCGTTAGAAATAGACATGATGACCACACCTTATTTTTATCAAGATTTTCATTTTGGAATATCATTTTCAGATGAATATTTAGTGTTAAAAAAAAATTATACATAAACAAATAGCTTTTGTCGAGTACAAAATGACGGCTCTACAATCAATCATAACCATCGTAGCGGCTGGTCAAGACAAAAATAATCCTTAAAAATAAGACACATGACCATCACACGTCTATTTTTAACAGTTTATATCCAAAAGCATAAACAAAACTTATTCCATGCACTCTTTAAACCAAAATACAAAACTTAGGTACCAAATTAACCAAAAAAAAGTTCAATCACAAAAACGACGACTACGATATTTCTCAAGCACCATTTGGACAATTAACTTTTTTTAATAAATGCATTTATGACAATTATTTTGAAACACTATAATTTTTTTAAAGTAACATTATTTTTTTAAATGATTAACATTTATATAATTATTTATGTTAGTAATTAAATGATATATATATATATATATATATATATATATATATATATATATATATATATATATAATGAGACTTGAAAACGGTTCAAAATTGAACCGTCTAAGCCGTTTGTAAATACTTCACTAATTATATTTTAAACAATAATTATTATTTAACTACATAATATTATTTATTTACAACTAAATAATCTAACTCAAGTGTTTAAGATGTGAGATATTTTTCTTGATTGTTTCAGTTCGATTATTAGGGATGACAATATTTATAATAATTTTATATAAATAATTTTGACTTTCACTTATTAATATGAATTTGTACTTTAATTCCACTTTTTGTCTTTATTAGACTTATATTCCACATTTTATCACGAAAAATAATTGTTGTTGCAAATTTTTTTTTTTTCGTGACAAAAAGTGTAATTTGAATCTAATAAACACAAAAAATGGATTGCAGTACAAATTCATAAACGGAAGTTAAATTTCTTTTATTTTTTATTAAAAAAAATTAATATTTTTTTTCGTATATATAATGCACGACACGTGCACATTATTGACATATACGAGGGTAAAGAAGATATTTTTGGAACATACAAACTTAAAAGCATAAATATATTTTACTATAGACTTATTATTCATATTATTTCTGTCGAGTACTGTAGTACAGTTGCAGTGTAGTGTGCTGCAAATGCGATCTTCAGTGAACTGCTAGGCGACAACGGTCCTGCAGTGGACGTGGCAGGACACAAAAGAAAGGAAGAAAACACGAGCGTGACAGAATAATTTTGATAGAAGAAAGAAGATCTGATTGAGATTTTGTTTGCTGCGCGTGCAAAGAGGGCTTAACAACAAGCAAAGATTCCATCTCAGAGAGTCCTACAGTTTTTCAATTAAAATTTTATTATAATCTTGTCTTCAATATTCTATTCGACGTCCACCATCCATTTCTTCTGTAGAACCGACCAAACAGGATTCTGATTTGAGTGGTCATCATACCCAGAATTTCTTGATAACAACAACATACCACCTCAATCAAAACTCAACTCTCTCTCTCTCAATATATATATATATATATATATATATATATATATATATATATATATATATATATATATATATATATATAATCACTACCAAAGACTGATCTTTTAACCAAAGATGGCTACTGCTTTGGATTTTGAATTTTCGCAACCTTTTTCTTTAGAGCATATGGAGCTCAAAATTGTATGTCCAAATTTGTAATAAAAAATTAAAAATAAAATAATTTTGGTTCCAAATGTTCCGTTAACGTGATAAAAAAAATAATGTAAAATTTAAATTTTAGAAATTGAGATTTCAAATTGGGTCTTACTATTTTACAAAATGAGTGATGAAAAAGAAGCGCGAAAGCCTTTTCCAAAATCAAAGAGTAGCTGCGAAAGAACCGATCAATACAACGCATAAACCAAACACCAAACCACAGAAAAATAATCTACACTGATACAGAGAGTTTTGACGTGAAAAATCTTTGCGAAAAAAACTACGGGACGATCAAAATCCAACCATGAAGAACCTCCACTAATAGAATAAAGAGGATACACCATCTACAAGCTCCTCCCGATCCAATATGGATCATCACAACACTTAGGAATAGAAAACAGATCACACCACGAAGAGAGAAGATAATGAAAAATTACCCAAAATGATCTTCTCCTCCGAAACGGCCTTCAATCCTTCTTTCTTCTTTCCAAAGTTGCAATGACACACTTGCCTCATTTTTCTCTTTCTTGAGATGATATGTTATATGTTAGATAGGAATTAGGGTTAGAAAAATCTAATATATACCCCCTAATCCCGCATAATCCTGGATCGTAGGATACGATCCAACGGTGTATAAAATACCTCTGAATTTTCGTCCAGCCCGCTGACCAAACTCGGACCGACTTCGGTTTTGAGGTTCTGGAACACCATACCGAGTTCGGCCCGAACTCGTCCACGGACCGAGTTCGGACCGAACTCGGCCCCCTTCAGCAGACTGCTCCTCTTTTCTCCCGAGTTTCTTCGACCTCTCGAATGGCTCCCGTCGCCTCCCTAAGCTTCTCTGACCACAGACGACGCTCGTCGCACTCCAGAATGTTCTCCACATAGGTTGGAAACCTCACCCACTCCAAAAAATCTTTTCCTTCACAACTATGTGGAGGAGATCGTCATCCCGACGATCTGCCTGCAGTACTCAAACTTTTTCCTTGGAAGAATCTTTGTGAATATATCTACTCTGTTGTCGTCTGTATGAACCTTCTCAAGCGTCGCATCCTTCTTCTCAACAGCATCCCATATCCAATGATACCGGGTCTCAATGTGCTTGGACCGGCTATGAAATGTTTGGTTCTTCACAAGGTGAATAGCACTCTGACTATCGCAAAGCAAAGGATACTGCTCCTGCTTTAGCCCAATTTTCTGCAACAACTTCTTCATCCACAACAACTCCTTGCAAGCCTCCGTCGCCGCAATTTACTCTGCTTCTGCCGTCGACAAGGCAACACACTTCTGCAAACGTGATTGCCACGATACTGCTCCACCAACAAACATCATCACATAGCCCGAAGTCAATCGCCTCGTGTCTACATCTCCAGCCATATCAGCGCCGGTATACCCAAACCAGCTTCGGCTCGTCACCACCAAATGAAAGTCTCCAATCGACAGTGCCCTGAATATATCGTAGAATCCACTTGACCCCACTCCAATGTACCCTTCCAGGATTGGAAGTGTACCTGCTAACTGTGCCGACTGCGTGAGCAATATCTGGCCTCGTACATACTAGCATACATAAGACTTCCCAAAGCTGAGGCATATGGAACCCGCTCCATATATTCCTTCTCGTCTTCGGTAGATGGACACTGCTCCTCAGTGAACTTAAAGTGAACCGCAAGGGAGTTACTCACTTGCTTTGACCCGTCCATCCCGAAACGCTAAAGTACTCGGTAAATGTACTTCTTTTAGGAAAAGTGTAGCAGCTTGGACTCTCTCTCTCGGCTGATCTCCATCTCAAGAATAGTTTTCACTGCGCCCAAATCCTTCACAGTGAAGGCCGCGCCTAGTTGGCGCTTCAACTCTGCTATTCTTGTGGCATTCCGACCCATCACCAACATGTCATCAACATAAAGCAATAAAATGATGAAATCATCCTCGACGAAGTACCTCACAAAAACACAATGATCTGACGTCGTCAGTGCATAGCCATGTTCCCCCATAAATGACTCGAACTTCCTGTACCTCAGAGCCTGTTTCAGACCATACAAGCTCTTCCTCAACCGGCAGACAAAATATGATTTGTCCTTCTCACAGAATCACTCCGGTTGCTCAATATACAACTCCTCAAGATCATCGTGGAGGAATGCCATCTTTACGTCTATTTGTTCGACCTCCAAGTTAAAACTGGCTGCCAAAGCTAGCACCACCCGAATAGATGACTACTTGACGACTGGAGAAAAGATCTCATCATAATCTACGTCTTTACGCTGACAGTAGCATTTAACTACCAGCCTTGCTTTGTATTGAGGGCGAGTAGCATCATCTGTCTGCTTCACTCTGAACATCCATCGATTCTTCAAAGCCTTCTTGTCCTTTGGCAACCGTACCAGATCATAAGTAGAGTTGGCCTTCAAGGAACTCATCTCTTCCTGCATGGCCTCTATCCACTCCTTCCTGTGTTCGTCTTCCATAGCCTCTACGAAGCTTTCGCGTTCTCCTCTGTCAGTCAGTAGCACATACTCACCCGGTGAGTATCTCGTAGATGGTCGATGCTCGCTATTGCTCCTCCTCAACGGAACGACTGGTGCTGGTTGTATATCTACAGCCTCCTCCCCTCCAGGAACTGCCTCCTCGGCATGCTCATCGTCCTGAGGGTCACCCTGACCACCATCAGCAGGATGATGATCAAGGTTGGGAGCAACTCCATGTACTTGCTCCCCTATAACTGGATCCTCAACGATGTCATTTGGAAACTGCTCGAAGCAAAATGACTCTAACTCAGGCAATTCCTCAGCCTCAGAAGGCATCTCGGAATCCTGAGTGTTGGTCATGGTCTGATCCTCGACGAATACCACGTCCCTACTTCTGTAGAGCTTTTTTCCCACTGGATCGTAGAGTCTATAGCCAAACTCATCCCGACCATAGCCGACAAAGACGCATCGCCTCGTCTTTGGCTCAAGTTTGGATCTCTCGCCCTTCGGTACATGCACGAAGGCCTTACAACCAAACACTCGCAGGTAATTGTATGACGGCTCTTTGCCGTACCATACTTTGTCAGGCACATCACCCTGCAAAGGAGCATTAGGAGATAAATTAATAACATAAGAAGTTGTGTAAAGTGCCTCACCCCAATAGCTGCTTGTCAAGTTTGCTTCTGACAACAAACACCACACCCTCTCCATCAGCGTCCTGTTCATCCGCTCCGCTACATCGTTGAGCTGCGGTGTCTTTGGTGAAGTCATCTGGTGTCGTATCCCTTGCTCTATGCAATAAGCATCAAAGGGACTGATATACTCGCCGCCATTGTCTGACCAAACACATAGCAACTTCTTGCCCGTCTCCCTTTCAACAGAGGCCTGAAACTCTTTGAAAGTGGACAACACCTGATCCTTGATCTTTTTGCTATAGACCCAAACCTTCTTGGAATAGTCATCAATAAATGTTACAAAATAAGAAGTACCCCAAATGTATTTTACCTTCATAGGACCGCAGACATCCGAGTGAATCAACTCGAGTAACGCCGGCTTCCTTGAACTTGGATGACTTTGGAAATACATCTTATTTTGCTTCCCCGCCAAACAGTGCGTGCACTTCTCCAACTTTGTAGACTTTAGCCCTGGATTCACTTTCCTGTTCACCAAGTAGCTCATCCCCTTCTTCCTGATATGGCAGAGCCGCCTGTGCCACAACTTAGTAGACGCATCAGTAGCTGCGTTAACCTCCTGTGCCCCCTGTGCGCTCCCTTCCATATAGTAGAGTCCGGACCTCTTGCTTCCTTTGGCAATCACCATCGAACCTCTGGAAAAGCTTCCACTGACTGTTCCCGAAGAGACTGAAGAAACCCTCGTCATCCAACCTCCCAACCGACACTGAGTTGAAACGAATATCAGGAAAATGACGGACATCTTTGAGAACAAGAACTGCACCCGTCGTCCTCAAATGCACATCTCCAATGGCAACCGCCTTTGACACATCTCCATTGCCCATTTTAAACACTCCACAGTCGCTTGTTGTGTAAGTAGCAATTAATGCCCTGTTGTGAGATACATACGCTGAAGCACCTGAGTCCATCAGCCAAGAGTTGTCATCGCATGCGAGGTTCATAACTATCTCATCACCTACAATGATCACGTCGTTTCCATGTGTCGAGGTCGCCGCTGTAGTGTTCTTACTTTGCTTTCGCTTATTGTCACGCCCCAAACTCCCGCAAGCCCAATAGTCCCCGCTGAACGTAAAATCACCACGCTGCAGCTCTCCCACGGGACAATCGTTCTATTCGGGACGTGATGCCGTACGAGCCTGGAGTTGCGCTCGTACAAGGCGATGTTGTTAAACACGAAAGTTATCATCGAAACAACCAAGTTACAGCGGAAGCCAATTGTGTACCAAGCACACATCAGAGTAATACGCAGCGAAGCTCACGATAGGGTCAAATGAAATGCCTCATCGAAGGCGATGCCACGAAGGCGATGAAATACTCTTGCTCTTTTCTCTAGCCCACAAAGGTACTTACAGTTCATACATCATGTCCCGTATATCCAAGCAGCGCCACTACGCCTGCATACCTGAAATATTGCCCACAAACGTGGGTCAGTACACAACCGTACTGGTGAGCGGGGTAACCCACTCGCCTAAGCCGACACTAAGTAAAAAAATAGTGAATGCAAACAGTTATATGGTGATCTTTCTAGTTGAATCCTAGATTCATTTCATGGCATAGGGATGACATGTTAAGGAAAGCTGTAAAGCAGTTTAAGCATGCAAGCACTCAACTCAATACCAAACGACAAGCAAATATATAAGCAACTCGAGGAAAACTAGCATGCAAACCGTCCTGCTCAAGTCCAAGCAACACGATAACATATCGAACCATCAACCAAGCCTCAATATCCATCCTCAACCAACACTTACAATCCAAATCTCACAGTGCACACTCTTGCCGAGGCAAGGTGGCCGCGCCTACACGAAAGCCAAACCAATAAAAGAAAAGCAAGCCAACACTATACTATATGAAGTCACTGGCCAAGCCATAAAGGACTTTGATCGGACTGATCAAATACGGTTCTCCTCGAAACAGCGCTAAGTAGCTAACCCACCTGGATCGATTCCAACCGCTGGCACCGCGCCCAAGACGCGTTACCCAATTGTCTCCTCCATGGCCGAACGGTCCCGGTGCCCCGGAGTACCCGTTCGAGGAGACCAAACCCTGTGCAATACAGGTTGTCCGTGACATGCAGACACCAAGTAGGTATGACGAGAGGATCGAACATTCTCGCCCCACCAAGCGATCCTAGACTCGTTCCGCCAATAATCCAACCAACACATCCATAACCATTCTTCCAACATATAGCCCAAGGCACCATTCACAAGTTATTCCCATAGGCACAATGCCTCTTCTCAACACAGTATTTCCAATGGTACAACACCCATGCTCAAAGCTAACCCATGGCACAATGCCGTTTCAGTGGCACAATGTCACATTCGTGGCACGATGCCTCATCAAACGACACAACGCCCTCGCCGATGCAGTTGTTCGATTTTGAACCATAACTGCTCGCTTTGCAAGACAAAGCGACCAAGTATACCCGTGCACGGATGCACGCTCGCTCGCCCAAATCTCAATGTTCCCAATCTCTCAATGCATCATTCCAACTGTCCAAGCATAATCCCAATTATCCAACCAACTGCCTCAAATGTAATATTCCAACTCTAGCTCCAACTATCCAACGCGTAAACCATATCAAGCCACAATCCTACCAAGCCAATGGCGTACACTCTATGCACGCCTCAGTGTAGTGATTCCCAATGTTTCAGCCCAAGTGTTTCAAGCCTTTTACGTGTTTCCATATTATTAGGCATGAAGGAGTAGAGGAGAAGGGAAAGAGCCCACTCACAATGATTGATCCCATTAGGCATCCTGTCCTGCCGATACGGCCAATCCCTTGAACCCGTGGTCCGATGCAAGCGCGACCTACTCAACTGGTATGACCGTGCGAGCAGGCCGTGCTCTACAAATCATCCGACCGATCGGACTAAGAAAGATGGCATTATCATTCCAACTCAGCTATCTCAGTACTGCTCTGAACGAACACCTGATTTCCATCGAACCCGCTAGCCATCTGCACATGAAACAACTCAATCAATACTTATTCCTAAAATCCAACAAATCAAATATAACCAGCATTTGTTTCATTCAATCCGACTCAGCGTAACGCACCGTACGGTTGCGGGGCGTTACATAATATACCACTTAGAATCAGGTTCGTCCATGAACCGTGCTGGTACTCATTCCTATCACATGCCACAATCCAATTCCATGGATCTGCTCTATGCAACTCACATTATCCTGATCCAGACTCAGCATCTCGCTCTGTTGAATGCTCGTACAAATTCTATATTCCCACATCCTCCTTGCAGCTCAATACGAATTCCTCGTATCGCTTAGTTTTGGATCGATACACATATTTAAGGCGTCCCTAAAATACATGTATTTCAGCCGAGCTTTGCGATAGCAAATTTGGATAAGTTACAAGGGTATCTTTATGTCCGAGGCATCCATTAGCTTCACTCCCAAATCGAACCAATCCTGATTTCCATTCCAACATGTTCGCTTGAGCACTATTCTCAATATGATGATTTTTCACTGACTCAATCAGTTCTTGTTCCAACTCAATCCGAATCCGCACTAGCAACATCTCCAAATATATCTCATGCACCGAACGATCAACTCAAATGATACTACCCCATCTAGGCGACTTACCCAAATATTAACTTTGCTTTCATCAGCTCAGTCCAACACCTCTTCCTCAATCTCAATACCTCACAGGGTGAACATCTATATTGAGGTTTGTGTGATCCACGAAGATCTCGCCGCCACGCCAAAGGGATAGTGTCGCCACGATTTCAACGTGGACACACTCGCCACAATTCTTAGGTTGCGCATGGAATAGTTCTTCGCGCTGCTTCCACTGCCTCGAAGCATAGGATATCACCTTCGCCTTCCGAATGAGCACGCTTCCCAGACTAAGTTTCGAGACATCTTGTAAATCTGAGGCACATCTGTCCCTTCCAGTATTTGCAAAGATTTGATTTGAACGAGCCGCCACAGTCGTCAATTCATATAAATGCTATTTCCTTCCAGAGCACGATGAGTCAGAGGCGATGCCATCTACAAAAATCTGTGACTCTGAATCTCATCAGTTGACTTAGGCCAATTCCACAATCGCTTCGGTCTTCCGGCTGCATCTTCAGCTGAAGGCTATCCCAAGGATCTCTCAAATCCAACTCTCAGTCAATAAGCCAAATCTCCAACACACATCTGCCCTCGACGCATTCCCAAATACGCCGCCTCAAGGGTCTTTCTATGGGTCTACCATATTCATATCCGATTCAGCGGGCAAGTCGCTAGGGTCAGCTGTCCCGAAGCTACGCTCGATAATTATAATCATCACGATGGACAGTTACTATGAACCGTGCTATATCTCATCTGCAAATCCGAATCAAAATCCAACCATTCCATCCGAGCGAACTTCCGAATCCGAGAACTCATGCACTACCTCTGCTGATCTGTCAACTAATGCTGCTTAACCACCTAGAGTCTTGCTATCTATCCAAGCCACAACTCGAGAACTGTGCTCGTTGAAACCGTCTTCCCTCAATCCGCCGTTCTGCCCTGAATCCATCAAATTTTTGAATTGCCATGTTCGTCTTCTCGCACTACCACTGCAATGATTTCCGAAACCAAAGACTTGCTCCAATTCTTATCTGTTTGCCGCGCTCCACAATGCACGTCCAACTTACTCGAGCAGCACAGTAATTTGTTCCGACGTTGCTCTCATAATTAGCTATCTTCAAACGTCCGTCCACGTCTTCCAGAGAATCTGTTTACTATCGTTGCACCATCTTGCCCAAAATTCCATTTCCGCTAAACCTGAGTCAACTTCACGAGCAGCAACATCCAAAATCTTTCAAGTTTGTGTGAATCCATCTCATTGTCCCTCCAGACCAATATCGTGTTTCTTTGCTCAACCAACAGCTCAAATGTGTCGCCCAAAATCGTAGTTCGTGCTCGCTATCATTTGATTCACCCATTGCTCGTTCAAGCGCATCCCAGTTGTTCGTTCCGATCTCGTCCATCACTTAAGCCCAACGATACTTTCATTTGCATCAGTCCGTTCACGATATGCTCAACTCAATATTCGCTTGCTCCATTTTCATTCTTCCCAACTCAACCGACGTGCACCAACCAACTTGTATTCTCGTTTCACGAGTCCGTTCAGGCAATTCCCATAGATGTCCAACCAAAATATTTTCAATGCCTTGCTTAACACGTTTGATCCCATATACCACTTCGAATCAAGTCACTACTCACATTACGTTTTCCTGCACGAATCCAAGATCCGTTCGAACCATTCTCCATGCATGATCATGCCTTTCTCAACTCAAGTCTGACACAAAAACTCAGGCAATGCTTGAATTATCCAACTGTTTCCATAAATCTCACTATGCAACTCGTGCCATATCCCATTCACAATACTTCCAGCTATTCTCAAAGCCGTCTGATACTTTCGCAACACGAGCAACCCGTGCAACGATCTCTCTTCCAAGTAATCCAACCCAATACTCAATGGTTCCACACATTTGTTATACGAGCAACTCGTGCCAACTATTCTGATATTCCCGAGCCAAACTCAAACATGCTCAACCGATGCGCCACAGCCAAACTTCCAACTTCTATCCAACACATTCGCTAGACGAGCAACTCGTGCAACGATTCATTCTTATCGAATATTTCTACTCAAAACATGCCGCATAACCAAATCTCGTTAGCCAACCAACTGATCCATTGAGGCAATCAGAAACTCCCGAACGCTAAGCCAAGCCAACCCAACAAAAGCCCACACTTGTTGCACAAATGCAACAACGCCTAACGAGACTAAGCGATCCTACGAAAACCAACCAAGGCAACCCAACAAAGAATAATATGCAGCCACAACTAGCAATAAATAGACTTATTGCATGAAACATCCGATGCGGCACCGAGTAGAGTCAAGAGCTAGACGACACGCGGAAGCTATTTAGAGTTTGTGATGAAGCGAAGGACCAAGTCCGAGAAAATGAACCAGGCGCTCTGATACCAATCTGTCACGCCCCAAACTCCCGTAAGCCCAATAGTCCCCGCTGAACGTGAAATCACCACGCTGCAGCTCTCCCGCGGGACAATCGTTCTATTCGGGACGTGATGCCGTACGAGCCTGGAGTTGCGTTCGTACAAGGCGATGTTGTTAAACACGAAAGTTATCATCGAAACAACCAAGTTACAGCGGAAGCCAATTGTGTACCAAGCACACATCAGAGTAATACGCAGCGAAGCTCACGATAGGGTCAAATGAAATGCCTCATCGAAGACAAGGCCACGAAGGCGATGCCACGAAGGCGATGAAATACTCTTGCTCTTTTCTCTAGCCCACAAAGGTACTTACAGTTCATACATCATGTCCCGTATATCCAAGCAGCGCCACTACGCCTGCGTACCTGAAATATTGCCCACAAACGTGGGTCAGTACACAACCGTACTAGTGAGCGGGGTAACCCACTCGCCTAAGCCGACACTAAGTAAAAAAATAGTGAATGCAAACAGTTATATGGTGATCTTTCTAGTTGAATCCTAGATTCATTTCATGGCATAGGGATGACATGTTAAGGAAAGCTGTAAAGCAGTTTAAGCATGCAAGTACTCAACTCAATACCAAACGACAAGCAAATATATAAGCAACTCGAGGGAAACTAGCATGCAAACCGTCCTGCTCAAGTCCAAGCAACACGATAACATGTCGAACCATCAACCAAGCCTCAATATCCATCCTCAACCAACACTTACAATCCAAATCTCACAGTGCACACTCTTGCCGAGGCAAGGTGGCCGCGCCTACACGAAAGCCAAACCAACAAAAGAAAAGCAAGCCAACACTATACTATATGAAGTCACTGGCCAAGCCATAAAGGACTTTGATCGGACTGATCAAATGCGGTTCTCCTCGAAACAGCGCTAAGTAGCTAACCCACCTGGATCGATTCCAACCGCTGGCACCGCGCCCAAGACGCGTTACCCAATTGTCTCCTCCATGGCCGAACGGTCCCGGTGCCCCGGAGTACCCGTTCGAGGAGACCAAACCCTGTGCAATACAGGTTGTCCGTGACATGCAGACACCAAGTAGGTATGACGAGAGGATCGAACATTCTCGCCCCACCAAGCGATCCTAGACTCGTTCCGCCAATAATCCAACCAACACATCCATAACCATTCTTCCAACATATAGCCCAAGGCACCATTCACAAGTTATTCCCATAGGCACAATGCCTCTTCTCAACACAGTATTTCCAATGGTACAACACCCATGCTCAAAGCTAACCCATGGCACAATGCCGTTTCAGTGGCACAATGTCACATTCGTGGCACGATGCCTCATCAAACGACACAACGCCCTCGCCGATGCAGTTGTTCGGTTTTGAACCATAACTGCTCGCTTTGCAAGACAAAGCGACCAAGTGATACCCGTGCACGGATGCACGCTCGCTCGCCCAAATCTCAATGTTCCCAATCTCTCAATGCATCATTCCAACTGTCCAAGCATAATCCCAATTATCCAACCAACTGCCTCAAATGTAATATTCCAACTCTAGCTCCAACTATCCAACGCGTAAACCATATCAAGCCACAATCCTACCAAGCCAATGGCGTACACTCTATGCACGCCTCAGTGTAGTGATTCCCAATGTTTCAGCCCAAGTGTTTCAAGCCTTTTACGTGTTTCCATATTATTAGGCATGAAGGAGTAGAGGAGAAGGGAAAGAGCCCACTCACAATGATTGATCCCGTTAGGCATCCTGTCCTGCCGATACGACCAATCCCTTGAACCCGTGGTCCGATGCAAGCACGATCTACTCAACTGGTATGACCGTGCGAGCAGGCCGTGCTCTACAAATCATCCGACCGATCGGACTAAGGAAGATGGCATTATCATTCCAACTCAGCTATCTCAGTACTGCTCTGAACGAACACCTGATTTCCATCGAACCCGCTAGCCATCTGCACATGAAACAACTCAATCAATACTTATTCCTAAAATCCAACAAATCAAATATAACCAGCATTTGTTTCATTCAATCCGACTCAGCGTAACGCACCGTACGGTTGCGGGGCGTTACACTTATCACCCTTCTTCTCTCTCTTTCAAGCGAAATAGTTTCGCTTGATGTGGCCCTTCTTGCCACAATGGTAACACTCCGAGTCCTCGTACCGACTCTTGGATCTTCTCCTGCTTTTGTCTCTGCTACCGCCTGGACCCCTGCTTTTACCCCTTCTACGGCTCTCTGAAACAAGCGCCTCTGAGTGAGATATGGATGAAGTGCCCTGAGAACGTCTCCGCATCTCTTCGTTCAGTACCCCGCTCTTGGCAAACTCCAGAATGACCACGCCTTCCGGAACATGAGCGATCATAGACACTCGTACGGTCTCCCATGAGTCTGGCAATGTACACATCAATCATAGTCCTTGAACCTCGTCATCGAACTTAACTTCCATCGAGGATAGCTGGTCAACCACGCCCTGGAACTCACTCAAGTGATCCGTAATAGACGCCCCATCTTTGTACCGCAGATCCATCATCATCCGGACTAGGAACAATTTATTTACCCCGGTCTTCTTCGCATACAAAGATTCCAACTTATCCCACAGTGTCCTGCGTGCTCAATACTGGCAACATGATTGTACACGTTCTCGTCAACGAATTGCCTGATGTACCCACACACCTGTATATGCTCGAAATTTTAGTCCTCTTCGGATTTGTCACTGGACCTCTCGGAAGCAAATGCCGACAGATGCAGCTTCTTGACAAATAGCAGATCCTTCATCTTGCTCCTCCAGTAATAATAGTTGGTACCGTTCAAGTTTACCATGCGCACTGGCTTCGCGTCCATCTCTCCTCCCTGGTTTGCCTGTCAACTCCTGATACCCTTCTGAAAATTTCAGAACCTGGCTCTGATACCACACTGTTGGGAAAGAAGCGCGAGAACCTTCCCCAAAATCAGAGTACCTGCGAGAAAATCGAGCAATACAACGCACAAACCAAACACTAAACCACAGAAAAATAATCCACACAGAAACAGAGAATTTTGACGTGGAAAAATCTTGCGAAAAAAACCACAGGACGATCCGAGTCTAACCCTGAAGAACCCCCACTAATAAAATAAAGATAATACACCCTCTACAAGCTCCTCCCGATCCAACACGGATCACCACAACACCTAGGAATAGAAAACAGATCACACCACGAAGATAAAAGACAATGAAAAATTACCCAAAATGATCTCCTCCTCCTAAACGGCCTCCAATTCTTCTTTCTTCTTCCCAAAGTTGCAATGACACTCTTGCCTCATTTTTTTCCTCTTTCTTGAGATGATATGTTATATTTTAGATATGAATTAGGGTTAAAAAAACCTAATATATACCTCCTAATCCCGCAGCTAATCTTGGACTGTAGGATACGATCCAATGGTGTATAAAATACCTCTGAATTTTCGTCCAGTTCGCCGACCGAACTCAGACCAACTTCGGTTTTGAGGTTCTGGAACACCACACCGAGTTCGACTCGAACTCGGCCCTCTTCAGCAGACTGTTCCTCCTTCCTCTCGAGTTTCTTCGACCTCTCGAATGACTCTCGTCGCCTCCCTGAACTTCTCTGACCACAGACGGCGCTCGTCGCACTTCGGAATATTTTTCACATAGGTTGAAAATTCCACCCACTCCAACAATGAGTTCATACATTCTTAATGTAGAAATAATAAGACCTAAACTATAACTCTAATTGAGTCTTATTATTCTACAAAATGAGCTCCTACATTATAAATCTAGAATCTAGAAATTGAGATGAGTTTGCTATTGATGCTCTTAGAAAGAAAGTATCCATCCTTATTTTCTCAGCTTGTATCATTTTTACATTACCATACTATATTTGATAATTCAATTCCATTGACATGCAATAATAGCCTACCATACGAATTTTTTTGTCTCTCATGAACCGAGGGAAAAACCGAAAGCTAGGTCAATACTGACGTGGCTTTTCTATTGGCCTCCGTCCTCTTGCTAGCACCAGGTTCCATGCTCGACAAATGGGAGCACGTCACCCTCTCCTCCTCTTTAGTTTGCAAGGCATTGCTAATTTTTTTAATATCACAACTGTACCTTTTTTTTACTGACTAGAAACCTACTAACGCTATAGTTAGTTGCCATCAGGGATGGATCCATGTATATCATAGGGTGTGGAGCCCACCAAATTTATTGTACTTTTTTTTTTTAAAGTTAGTCTATATCTAGTACATTGTAACTCGTTCTAGTCCACCCAAGATTATATTCGGATGCTGTTAAAAAGCATCAGTATTCGGACACCTGTAGAGGTTGACGGCCACAGAAGCCATACAAGTACAAGCTCATGACACACACCGTTAAAGTTGGCACACGTGCCAGTGAAATATTACATGTTAACGCATATGATAAGTTTTTAAACTTTTGGTAAAGTCATTACAAAAATGATTCGCAAGTAGTCCAGTATTGATACTATTCAGTCCAGTAATAATGCTAGTTCAATTAAAATTTTTTTTTACTCAGACTAATCTAAATTTTACTAGGTCTGTCTACCATCTTCACCTCCCTCCTCCTGTGTCACGCCCCAGTCCCAAATACGTAGGACTAGGATACGTAATCATGCCAGCCGTCCGTATATATGGCAAATCCAATATATGGAAACCATATATACGCGCGTACGCTGTATAATGAACAATAGTTCACCAGTGGTATAATTAATCACAAGTCACAGGGTAATATCTAAATCTCATCCACAGAAATCACATATACATATGAATAACCAAATAACCATGTAACTAGATCTCAATACAGATATCTAAGAATGACAGTCAGATGGAAACAAATCTACTGCCGAAATAGAATATAAAAAGGAACAAGATACACACCATATAAGAACACCTGACAATCACGTGGCTCGAAGAGAAGACCTCCTCGGGATATAAGTAGCCTGTCCGGATCTGTGCTCCTGCGAATACTCGAGAATATATACACCTGGCAGGGGACCAGGTCCTCAGAGGGACATAGCAAGATACATAAAAATGACATGCCATAATGTAAATACTGAATAAATAAATGGGGTGTGCTAACCATCTAAGTAAATGCAATTTAAAGACCTTGTAGTACGCATGGAAATGTGTGGGCTAGACGTATGCTGACGTAATTCACCAATCGTCATGACTGGCTAGTATATGTGTCATATGCCCCCTGACGCAAGGGCACTCCGCAATCGTCCATCCCTGCAGAGCATGGAACGAAGGATAAAACAATAATACCCCATCCTCCTCGGAGCACGGTAACGGGAACAAGAAAACCAATACCCCATCTCCGAGCAGCATGGTAACAGGAATGCCCCATCTCCGTAGAGTATGGTATCAGGCCACAGGAATATATAAGGAGGGGGTGTCCCATACGCCTACTAAGTGTCTTTCCCGCCCAATATAGATGTACAAGTCGTGAAAACGACGTGGACACCTCCTACTATGCTGCAAGTCTCAATAAGATAAACAACTGAGCTAAATACCACTACACGTGTTGCTCACACTGATGGCCAGTCGCGCATGAGGCACGCGTCCCTACATGTACTCACTCTGTGATGTGTAATGATACGTGTCAAGGCCTGGAAAGTTATATCAATAACTTCACGACTTTAGGTGGGTTTACTAGACACTAGGTCAGACACAAGTCCTAACGTCAACGCCTTCGTTGACTGCACCCGAGTCTGCTCAGACGCACAGATTTATATAATAAATAAACATGTAACTAACAATAACTGAATTTAAACAGTACAACAAGGCAAGGTATACTTGCCTGGCAAGAGAGCTGTAAATGTAATATCCAGATGTCAAATACCAAGTGTCAGAAACTATGGCCTCAGAATGAAAGTCTCCGGATGCTGAAATAAACATCACTAGCAGTCTCAGAAAATATCAAATAGCTAGAAACGCCTGTCCTTAAGTCCAATTTGGACACAGGGGCAAAAATGACAGTTTTTGGTCAAAGCGGGGTCCACATGTGGGCCACTTTGCACCGAAAAATGTGTCAAGATCAAAGGTCTCCAAATTCGCCAAACTTAGTGTCAACAAGTCCAGAACGTCGATACGAACCCAACGGAACTTCCAGAATTGGATTCCGATGAGCCGGTCACAAAATCGCCCGTCAGGTGGAGCTTGTGGGGCCCACGATACGGGATTTTGCCAACTTTCTCAGAATCGAACCAAACTTGGGTCACAGGACCAGCGTATTGCTACGAGTCCGATAGCGCAAGTTTTGCCTCGATCCGATGTGTGTACACAAAGTTGCAACGTATTCCAGAACAGGCGGATACGGGGCGGTGTCGGCGGATACGCGTTGATTCCGGTGTGCACGCACATCCGAATCAACTTCTCCGAATTCCTACACGTCCGTATCAACGTCGCGCACGTTTCGGTAAAGATCGCGTGCGACCAAGTCGTCCCGTTTGGCGGGACGTACCCAGTTCCGGGGTGAATCGGGTCGTTGTTTTTTTCTGTATTTGGGCGTTCGCGATCGCCATAGGACGCGATGCTCCGAGCGGGTTGCACGGGCACCGAGATGGTTACACAGTCTACATGACACAACTGACGGAATTGAATTCGGAATTACGAGGTGAGAGAAATCGTTACCTGAACAGGGCTCCGTGAAATCTGAATTTCACGTGTCCTTGTGTCGTTTAGACACAGGATTTGTGTCCTGGACGTGTCCGGGCTGTGTCCGACTGCTGTGTCTGTTCTGAGTCCAGTGGAGGCTCGCCGGGGCTTCGCCGGAGGCGCTCAGGTGGAGCTCGTCGGTCAGCGGGACTGCCGGGCAGGGCATGGTGACGAGTGTCGGAGGAGGAAGTCAGGGAAGTCGCTGGCGGAGGGGAGAGGGCTCGGGGAGAGGGTGGCTGTGCACAAAGGGGGGGGTCGGGTGGCTGCTGTCGAGGCCAGCGGGGTCGGGTGGCGGAGGGCAGCGACGGAGATGGCGTCGATGGTGGTGATGATGATGGTGGTGGTGGTGGTGACAGATGGTGGTGGTGGCGGTTGAGGGAAGAGGCTGGGAGGGGGAGAGGGAGCTGAGGAGAGAGGGAGGCGGTGGTCGCGGAGTTGTGGGGGTCGTCAGGCGGAGGAAGAAGAGGCCGGCGGGGGAGAAGTCGGCTCGCCGCGGGGTTGGCTCCGGCCGGGGGAGGATGGAGGAGAGGAAGAGGGAGCTGAGGAGAAGGAGAGAGAGGGTCGGGGGCCAGCGGGGTTGGGGGGGCTCGGCTCCGGCCAGGGGGCGGTGGTCGGCTCCGGCGGGGGAGCTCGCCGCCGGCGGAGGGGGGTTTCGGCTGCGGCCTGGGGGAAATCGGGTTTGGGTTTTGATTTTTCTTTTTCTTTTTATTTTCTTTTATAAAGAATTTTATTAATTAAATAAGGAAAATATCTAGAGATATTTTTGGGATATTTGTAGGATATTTCCGGGATATTTCCGAGATATTTTCGGGATCTTTTCGGGTGGGTCCCGTCTCCAAATGGACGGTGCAGGTTCACCGGCCAATGAGGGGGTGGCACCTCGCGCTGCAAATTGCAGGAAAGTCCCTGTAGTTTCATAAATTACAGAATTGTCCTATTTTTGGAAAATTGCACAATTACGAAATTGTCTAGGAAAACACCCGATTCCGAAAAATACTAATATTCACAGGATTGAAGGAAAAAGCTGTGTGAGGGTCCTGAGGGGGTGGGGGTGAGTCTGGGCAGGGACTGGTCCTGGTTTTGGAGTGATACGGGCCATCGTATTTAATTAATTAATAAATACTGCGCACGGTGTTCTCTATTTATTTAGAGGCAGGTAGGGTCATAATTTCTCTACGGTGTCAATACACTAAATGTAGTATACTCAGTGTAGAAAATTAACGTATTTTTGTTTGGGCAAAACAGGTGTATGTTTGGCCTCAAATATCTATTGGTACAGAGGTGGGTAAAGAGCAGGAAATTAAATAGAAAATAAATACGGACTTTTGTAACCATATTTGTGCGTCTCAACCGAGGCTCAAAACGGAGTATCTGGGAGTTGCACAAAAATCAGGAAAATAGTCTAGCATGTCTAGGACAGGTATGTGAACTTTGTTCGGGGATAACAGTCAAGGTAAAGCTCCAAATAATTAGGAGATGGACAGGTGCACAAGTCAATAGGATATGAAGCAAAATAATTTAATAAATTGCAATAAATCCTAAATTGTTAAAATAATCCTAAAAATACTGAAATCTGGTCGAGGGGGTTTACATCCTGCTCCTCCCCCACCCCTCTCCGGCCTCTCCTCCTTCATTCTCTGCGATTTTTTGTCTCTTCGCGTCGTTGACCTCGCTATCGACTGCATTGCCGCCGCCGAGCCGTACCTCAAGCAGCTTCCCGTCGGCTTCGTCACCAAGGCGATGAAGAAGAAGAAGCAACATGCGGGAGGCTGCGCGCGGTGGACACATGCGCTCGCGGGGGCTGCGGCTACGCCTCGACAACAACAATAGAAGCGACAACAGCAACGGAGGCGAGCGCGTGTGCCTACGTCTCGCCGGCGCCGCCCCCGCCTCCTCCCCCGCCTCCCGCCACCGCCGCCTCCTCCTCCTGCTCCTTCGCCTCGTCGTCCCTCCCCTTCGGGCCTCCAAGCAGCCTCGTCCTCGTGTCACCTCGCGTAGCCCTCTCCTTCGAACTGTCAAAATTTTGACAATCCTACCAATTGGAAGGACTGTCAAAATTTTGACAGTCATAAAAAAATAACATATTTTTTAGGACTGTCAAAATTTTGACAGTCATAAAAAAATATGTTATATTTTTATGACTGTCAAAATTTTGACAGTCCTTCCAATTGGTAGGACTGTCAAAATTTTGACAATTCTAATTATAAAAAAAATCAATTGGAAGTGGACAGCCCAGTGAATAATTTTTGGAAGTGACGTATAATTATCAATAATAAAAATTTGGACTGTCCTGAGTGTTTTTTGTAGTGTCTTTATCAAGAGCCATAATAACTCCACACACAAGTAAAAATAACTACCTAAGTACATATAGGAAATAACCTAACAAAAATGGGGAATAACCCAACAAAAATGGGGAAACATGATAACTTAGTAATTAAGTTTGTAAATTTGGAAAATAACTAAGGGAAACATCATATATTCAAAAACCAAAACTGAACGAGAAGGCATTAAAAGCATACACATACACATACTTTTGCCAAAGTTGAACAGTTTTAAAGATGCACAGGAGCAATTAAGTTTTTAAAAGTTAGACTAAATTACAACTTGATACATTCAACTATTTAAGTTTTTTTTAACTTAATACCCTAAACTTTGATAGATATCAACTTAATATTCTAAAAATTAAAAAAAACGAATTACCCTCACCCTCTCTCTCTCCACTGTCTGCACCACCTACTCACTCCCGCGCGCCACGCCCCCAACCCTGCCCCTTTATCTCTGCCGCGTGCGGGATGCTGTTGCCGCCGCTACGGACGAGGAGTGGGCTGGAGGGGGGAGGGAGTTGGGAGGGCGGAGTTGGTGCAGCCGCAGGAGGAGTATGGAGAAGGAGGATGCAAATAATTTCGTACTTTTTTAAATTTTGGGTATCAAGTTAATAACTATCAAATTTTAAGGAATCAAGTTGAAAATTTTGAATAATTGAATGTATCAAAATTGAGAAATTTTGATTTACCCCTCATTTTATTTTACCATATTTAATGACGCACACCACAGTTTTTCTATAATGTACAAGTCCTCCCACTTTTGACGGAATCTGTCTACGAATGAAGGTCAACTCATTTGACCAAATTTTTTTGACGAAAACACTCATGTCTTCTTCCTCTTTCCTCTTACCCCCTTCTACCCCCACCCTCCCCACCGCGGATAGTTAGTCGCCGCCACCGTCCCCCCTCCTCGCCACTGCTCCCCTCCCCGCCTCCGCCTACACCTCTTCCTGCCGCATCTCGACACAGACAGCCGTCGCTGCTGGTGCTGGGAGGGGAGGTGGGCGAGCGCGGGGAGGTGGCGGCGAAGAGGGGGGGATCTCTCCCTGCCGCATCTTGACACAGACAGCTGCCACTGCTGGTGTTGGGAGGGGGGTGGGCGAGCGCGGGGAGGTGGTGGCGAGGCGATGAGGGAGGGAGGGGGGGATCGGGTGAGGGGAGGTGGTGGCAGTGGCCCGGAGGGGGGGGGGGAGGGTGCAGTGGTAAGAGAAAGAAGACAATGGAAATGAACAATTTGGTCAGAATTTTTGGAACAAAGTAGTTGACTGTTAGTTCTAGACGTTTTTCGTCAAAAGTAGAAAGACTTGTACATTATGAAAAAAATATAAAATACACCATTAAATATGGTAAATAAAGTGGGAGGCAAGTCAAAAATTCTCAATTATAATTTAGCGTAAAAAATATTTGGGCCCGACCCTTGTACTTTAAGCTGTCCCTGTCAATTAAAATGATAACACTCGCCCTATCGATATTACAAAAAACAATGCATACTCAGAGAATTTAAAGGGTTATATTAACATATGCCGCAGGTGTATTAATAACTATACCGATATCAAAATCCCTACAGGAACACACGAGTTCTTAATTTTAAGAACTCGGCCATTAACAACCGTTGGATCACATGTATATCATATTTTGATTACAAAAACCATAAAAAAACAAGAACTTAAATGCAAAAATTTGTACACATGTCATCACATGATTGCAAGTTGTTATTATGAGTTAATACTTGAGTTTCTGTAGTTAGTTATTATGAGTTCTTATTGGTATAAAAGTACTCATGTAAAATACACACATAAGAGAACATGCGTTAACTGTTAGAATTTTGTTGTCTTTTATTATTGAACAATTTCAGAATACAAAAATAAAAATTAATCAATGTTACCGGCCTCTGGGGAAGTCGTGCACGAAGCACTGCCCTAAGAGTTTATTCGGGATCTGTGTGCAGACGTACCCGAAGCTCCTAGTGGCAAAACCCCCGCACCACCGGTATCTCGTTGCCGCACACGACTTGGAGAGAACGACCAGAACTTAGCTCTGCCCAGAGCTTGGAGAAGATGAAGATCGAATATAACAGAATTTGGACAGAGGTTTCGTAAAAGAATTGTTTCTTATAGATTTACAAAGAATACAACCGAATATATATAAGCTGATAGAAAAACGGTCTGAATTAATTTTGATTAATTCAGCCGTTACACAATGGAATTAAATGGGTGAACCTGGACACTTAAAAAAAAACGTTTCAAACAATCTGTAACTGACGAAATTGATTTCCAACGTTCAGAAATTAAATAAACAAAAAATGAAGAGGAGCAAAAAGAATTTTAGGGTCCCAGCCCGAACCCGAAGAAGAAATTGGATCGGCATTCGGCGCCCGCAGATGTGGGCGCGTACCCGCACCCGTTAACCGAGCCGAGCGGGCCGGGCGGCGCGCGCGTGTGGCCCAAGGGGTTCCCCACCCAACAACTTAATAGAGCAAAGGAAAGAAACTAATATATGTACATAGTAAGGCTTTGCCCCATCCGATGTGGGACTAAAGAAAGGGAGAGGAATTGAACTTTTGCAAAAGAACAAACCAAAACCAACATTAACATAATCCGAAGTTAAGAACATGTCAAACAATAAGCTCTCAAATGTCTCATTGGTATATGATTCCCAGAAACACCCCTCACAAACTAAAAAAAAAAAAAAGGAGGAAAAATTGACATGGAAGTGAACCACCAACACATGGATTAGGGGTTTAAATTAAGCAAGAAGCGACATTAATGCCTAGGATCTTACTTACATAAGTGAGCTGTTGATGATTCCATGCCATGAAGAGCCCACACCATTCCAGTAATCCCTGAGCACTGGATCCACAGCCAGACTGGCTCCAGTAGCTGCTGCAGCATGATCCCCCGCACCACCAACTGGCCACTGGCCCAGCCCCTGCTGCACCATCAGCTTGCTGTCCAGCTGGTGGTCTGCCATGGCCTTGCCACAAGAAGATTCTTGCCCAGTACTTGTTGCTGTTGCACCTGCTGCTGCTGCAGTTGTAGCAGTAGTAGTAGTGGTTGTTACTGCTTCAGTGCTGTTCATTAGCCCCCCATCAAATGGAAGCATCATGACTCCATCTCCACCACCACCACCACCAAACCCATAATAGAGTCCCCCACAGCAGTTGCTGCTGCTGCTGCTGTCAGCAGCGAGCCCACCCCTCAGTATGTCAAGAAACCCTGCACCTGGATTATCGGGGTTGAGGCCTGGCACAAGCAATGTGCCGCTGCTGTCGTTATAATCCTGATCATGATCCATGATTGGCTGCTGGCTATGCAGGCTGGCGAAGGCGAGGGAGAGCTCGTTGGGGTCGTAGGAGAGGGGCGGCAACGGCAATGCAGGGAGGAGCTGCAGGGGTTTGGCAGTGGTCCCTTGATCCAAATTTGGCGATTTCTTTGACGACGATGATGAAGACGACGAGGAGGAGGCGGCAGAGGAGGAGCGCTTGTTCTTTCGGCATCCTCCGCCAACGGGGACGTTGCGGAGGGAGCCCCCCTGGGTCCAGTACCTCCTGCAGCCCTTGCAGAAGTACCTGGGCTGGGAGAGGCTGTAGTTGTTGTAGTAGCAGAACTTGGTGTTGGTGGAGTCGCACCTCGGGCACCGGAGCAACTGCTCTGGGCTAGGCCTCAGCCTCTTCTGGTCTTGCTGCTGCAGGCTAATGCTGCCATCCTCCAATTTGCTACCCATCCTCTGTGAAAATCACAGTCCACATTAATTTCCATTTGACATTACCATAACAACTTTTCTACCATGCCCATCTTTTCCTCAACTGCTACTTCATTTTGGGGTTTAAAATTTGAAATTTTCCACTTTAAGAAATCAAATACTACAAAGAGTTTGGGATTTAATTTCTTGGTAACAAAAGTAATTTGCCATTATGTATAAAACAATATATCGCAAAAGAATTCCTACCAACCTTTGATTATAAGTAGTTTTAATCAATCTTAGATACAACAACAATCAATGAAAAAGACAACAAAATCTTTATTCCAAGTTTTTGGGGTCGGCGGTTTAAATCCAATTTTCTTACATTCACTTCTGTTGATTCTAATAGATTTTAAAACATTCCTTTCCTGATGAAAGGAATTAAAAAGTCTCTACCAGGTAAACTACTCAGAAATGTTGGGGTGCAATGGAATTGGTAAAGTAACTTTCGTTGCAAAAATGGCACAATTTACCTAAAAGATCAGTCCCCATGAGGTTTTTCCCTTTCTGAAAATGCTGCAAAGTTCAGCGAGCTTATAAGCATGATCTATATAATTCTGCATCTAGGGTTTTGTTGGTGAACAATATTACTTTCGTACCCAAAGCTAAATTTGCCATAAGTTAGTTTACAAGGAGTCAGAAACATGATTACTGCAGACGAAGTATTTAGAACAAATCTGGCCATATATATATATATATATATATAGGAAAAAAGGGATATGAGCCATAGGCTCATGTTCCTACATGAGCCAATACACTTGTGGACCAATAGGAATTGAGTGTACTAGTGCACATGGGATGTAGGAATCCATTCCTATTGGTCCACGTGTGCATGGCTCATATAGGAATATGAGCCTATGGCTCATATCCCGTTTACCCATATATATATATATATATATATATATATATATATATATAGAGAGAGAGAGAGAGAGAGAGAGGGGGGGGGGGAAGGATCAGGATATCCCGGTTCGGTTCTTAAGTATGTTCGTATGTTTCCAGAAATAGCATCTGTTGTATGTTCTTTTTTTATACTTTTATATTAGATTATTAAATTATTAAATTATTCATTTTTTTGTATTATTTTGATTAATCTGAACGGTTAAAAAAGAATAAATCTGAATATATATATATATATATATATATATATATATATATATATATATAAAGGATTAGGATATCCCGGTTCTTAAGCTTGTTCGTATGTTTCCAGAAATAGCATCCGTTGTATGTTCGTTTTTTGATATTTTCAGATTAGATTTTTAAACTATCCATTTTCTTTCAATATTTTGATTAATCTGAACGTTAAAAAAAAAATTTCCAATGACTGCTATTTCGAAAAACGGAGATAGTCAAAAGCGAGGAGATCTCCTCTCTTTCTCTCTCTCTCTCTCTCTCTCTCTCTCTCTATATATATATATATATATATATATATATATATATGTGTGTGTGTGTGTGTGTGTGTGTACACATTTGGTTGGATGGGTTCAATTCCACAGGAAAACAATTTTCTAATGGCGGAAGTTATAATACCAAAGTCTCGTAGTTCTAGCTCTAGGTACAGAGACAATACATTTGGTTGGGTAGTTTGATTCTAAGGAGAAACCGATTAATACTTTGAATTAATACTTAGAAGTAATATATATATATATATATAAAAGTGACCGGGATCTCCGTACTAGAGCATTTCAAATATTTTTGAAATAACAATCGTTGGATTGTATTATTTGACCGTTCAGAATAGATTTTAAAACTATCCAATTTCTCGTAAGATTTTGATATAATCTGAACGGTCAAATAATACCATTCAATGACTGCTACTGCAAAAAACATACGGGGATGTTTAAGTACGGGAATCCCAATCCCCCCTCCCCCCCCCCCCCCCTCTCTCTCTCTCTCTCTCTCTCTCTCTCTCTCTATATATATATATATATATATATATATATATAAACTGAAGCTGGAGTGGACTACAGTGGATTCATATGGACTAGAGGTTGACTATCCCATATAACAAAAACAAAAAAAAAGAAAAACATAAGAAAAAAGAGTGATTTTTTTTTTTTGGATGAGCAGGAGACCACCATATATAGGAGGGAAGAGATCGGATTCCCAAATTTTTTTATGAACTCGGTCGTTGGATCTTATTTAAGTTATTTAATCTTAACCACTAATTTGAACCAGTTAAGATTAATTTGAACCAGTTAAGATTAGATGACTTAAATAAGATCAACGGTTAACCGCTGATTTGAACCAGTTAATATTAGATAAATTAAACAAGATCAACGATTGTGATAACGAGGATGCAAAAATACGGAGATTCAGATCTCTTTCTCATATATTTTTGTTTTTGGAAATAGACATATTGGTCCTTGATAATTAATCTCTTCCACTCTTGCATTGGAACTCGAACACTCAACCATCCAGACCGCATGTCTCTCCACTAACCATTAGGCTATGCTAGAGGATCATTGGCATCTCTTCACACACACACACACACACACACACATATATATATATATATATATATATATATATATATATATATATACAAGGAAGTAAACATAGGATTAAGATTAGATGACTTAAACAAGATCCAACGGTTGTAAATATGGAAACGCGCGGCCCCCGATCCGACGGACGAGGGAGCGCGGGGTCGGAGTCGGATCTTTTGATCCGTCCCATATATATATATATATATATATATATATATATATATATATATATATATCAGATTAAAACTATTAATTAAGTATCCAGAAAGAAATAAGGATCACAAGTATTCACTCTCCGTTGTATATATAATTGTTCTTGATTTCTTCACAATTCTAGCTAGCACAGAACTCATGAATAGATTGTAAGGAAAAAACAAGAAGTATTGAACAAGTTCCATAATTCCCCTTTAAAAGCCTATATCTTACAGTCCAGTGGGATATGACAAGCGAAATAAATTACAAGAAAACTACGAAGAAGAAGAAGAACAGCCAAAGAATTAGAGATACACCAAGTCATACAACTAAAACAGGAAGCCAAATCACAACAACAAATGAAAAACCAGGAAAGCTATGAGAGAAAATATGAAAAATTAATGATTTTATATATATATATATTATAATTAATGACCAAAAACCCGAAAAAATATATACAATACACTGATCACAAACACCACATAATGAGAAAAATAGGGATGGAGTAGAGTAATTAGCTTATGGTTAGTTTAGTTTAGTTTAGAAACAAACAAATACCTGGTGGTGTTGTGCATTAGAAACCTCCATGCATGCAAAAACTCAATTCACAGTACTGAACACACTCAACTGAAGTTAGCTAGCTTTGATCAGAGAGGAGAGCGAGAATTCTTCTTCACCAGCAGCTCTAGCAAGCTAAGCTAATGGAGAGAAGAAGAAGAAGAAGAAGAAGAAGAAGAAGAAATAATGATGGTTGATAATGATTAGTATGAACCGAAGATGCGGTTTTTTTTTTTTTTTTTGGTTTATGAAGAAGGAAAGGAATGGAATGGAATGGAAGACAACTCAAGAGGCCAGAGGCCAGGCCAGGCCTCGTCTCTTCTACAACCCGACCTTAATAAAGAAAGACGACGGGGTGGGCCCACGTTCGGCGTGGAGCGCAACACCTCTGTTCCCATCGGTGGGCCAAACGCACTACCCAATTTACGCGGCAATGATTTTCCTTGACATTTATTACACCAAATCCGGAGAGGATGAAATCTGGATGCCTATATGGAGTTTATTTTGGCTTTTGATAAGGGCACTGCACATATTACTTGAGGCTAGCCCAGGATTGGGGCTAGCCCAGGATTGAGCAAAGTTTACTCACACTAGCCCATTATTTTACTTGAGGCTAGCCCACTTTCCCAAACCTTTCTCCCAAACCCTCCCCGTCCCACCGGAGCCCTCCCCCCTCCCGCCGGCGGAGCTCTCCAACTCTCCGAGACTTCGTTCTCCTTGTCGATGGCTCCCAAAGTCGACAATGTCGAGAATCGAACACGATTTTATGGCATAAAATGTCGAGAATCGTCGACAACGTCGAGCAGTATCGGGCGGGACTGTAGATTTTCCTACAGTCCTATATAGATTTAGGACTGTAGGAAAATCGACAGTCCTATGTATATTAAGGACTGTAGAATTTTCTACAGTCCTAAATTTATATAGGACTGTAGGCATTTCAACAGTCCTAAAAATTTAAGGACTGTCCTAAAAATGTATGTTAAATTTTTAGGACTGTCAAAATTTTGACAGTCCTACCAATTGAAAGTACTGTCAAAATTTTGACAGTCCTAAAAATTCAACATATATTTTTAGGACTGTCAAACTTTTGACAGTCCTACCAATTGTAAGGACTGTCAAAATTTTGACAGTCCTAAAAATATATGTTAAATTTTAGGACTGTCAAAATTTTGACAGTCCTACAAATTGGTAGGACTGTCAAAATTTTGACAGTCCTACAAATTGGTAGGACTGTCAAAATTTTGACAGTCCTAAATTTTTTTTTTTCTGTTAATTTATTTTTGTTAATTGTTGGGGGGGCCAATTTCAAAATATCCTTGAAATTTCTATCCTTAAAATTTGTTAAAGTATTCTGTTATTTAAAATAGTAAATTTATTAATGGTACATTAAAAATTTTGTAAAAAAAAAAAAAAAATTACAAAAAGTAAAATTTGGAGGTCGAAACATCGTTTTTTTGCGATTCTAAAAATTTGGGAAGTCCGTCAAACGGTGAAACGGTTTATCCCTAAGTACTTTTCCATACGGTCATTTTGGCTCAAACTGGAGCTTGTTTCGATCTCCCAGTCAAAAGTTATGATACTTTAAAGTTTTATATTTTATATTTTTGCCTGTAATACGTACGTCTTACTTCGGATGAAAATTCTCTCTACACGAATTGTGTTACTCTCGTCGAAAACATACAAATAGACCTATTGTGTGACGAAAAACGATTTGAAAACAAATAGTTATGGCCGTTTGAAGTCTGATCGACGGCAGACGTAATACTCGTACGGTAGATTTTTTTTTTTTTGTTCAATGATAACATATTTTATTTTGGATGTTAAACTAAATAAAAAAAAATCAAAATCCAAAACTAACTAAATAGAAATAAACTTAAAAAAAATCCTGACAATTAAAATGAGGACTGTCAAAATTTTGACAGTCCTCATTGTTTGTGGGACTGTCAAAATCCTGACAGTCCTAGTTTTATATAAAATTTTCAGTGGGTTAAAATTAGGACTGTCAAAATTTTGACAGTCCACATAGCTTGTGGGACTGTCAAAATTATGACAGTCCTAACAATTTGTAGGACTGTCAAAATTATGACAGTCCTAACAATTTGTAGGACTGTCAAAATTTTGACAGTCCATCCAAGTGGTAGGACTGTCATAATTTTGACAGTCCCACAAGCTATGTGGACTGTCAAAATTTTGACAGTCCTTCCAAGTGGTAGGACTGCCAAAATTTTGACAGTCCTGATTATAACAGTGGGCTAGCCCCGAGTAACTTTCATGATGGCAAACTTGTAATTTTTTCTTATTTTTCAATGGGCTAGCCCCGAGTAAAATGTGCAGTGCCCTTATAATTACCCTTTATTTTTGTTCATACCTCAAAACTATGACCAACTTCCAGCATTTTGGAGTCCTAAATATGTTCTAAAAATAAGACCCTCATTTTTATTTAACTTTTTTATAAATTCAATTTTTTTGCAAATCTAATAAATCCAAAATAATAATTAGTTCTTGAATACACATAAATTATTACTAATGTTCAATAAATTAAACAAATCAAAGTTCTAAATTTATTGCATGAAATTAAACCAGATAACACTAAACTAAATTAAGCAAATCCAACCTCACTCAAGGAAGGACCAGACTCCTTGTCGTGACTCATGAACTCGCTTCAGCGAGTTCAGGTCCGGAAGCCAGAATAAAACAAAATAAAATGTGTGTGTGTGTGTGTGTGTGAGAGAGAGATGATATTAATTACCAAACACTAAAATTTATATAAATTAAGAGAAAGTTTTCCGAGAGAAAAAAAGACGTTAGAAAAAAATCTGCATGGACACGTCTGTTGAGCGAGGGAGAGACCGTTTCATTTTTTTCGTGGGAGAGAGATTTTCTGTTGGAGAGAGAGAGAGAGAGAGAGAGAGAGAGAGAGATGAAGATGTGGCTTAGACATTTTTTTTTTCAAGATCTTATTTGATTCTTCTCCAAGCAGCCATGGGCTTCCGAAGGTCCATAGTTTCTGTTTTTTCTGGCCCTGGGCTAGAAAAATTGATGCTTCAAAAATAATAATAATAAAATTTCACAAAAAAAAATGGAGGCCTCCTTGGGGAGGAGGCCCTAGACGGCTGCCTAGTCCGCCTCTTCCTGGAAACGGTTATGGATGAACATTCAACCTTCTACTCAAAACTTATCATGCATCATTTTATCCAATTTAAAACCACTATGAGAGTAATTTTGTAAACATCTACAATAATTTTGATCGCTAATTTAATACGTGGCAACTCTTCAGTAGAATTTGAACATCCATCCTAATTTTGGTACGTGAACACAAATGAACTTTGTGCACATGCATTTCATATTCATGCAAGTAAAAAAGTTCACCCAACTATCATGTTTGGTAAACCGTAAGTTGATTTGTACTTTTAAGGATGGAAAGTATATGAGAATTCATGTTCCTCTAGTAGAAGACATAAGTGTTTGGTTATGATAAGAAAGTGAGAAAATATATTATAGGCTGAATTGCAACTTGATACCCTCAACTATTTTACTTTTTGAACTTGATACCCTAAATTTTTTTACTAGATAATTCGATACCATCAACTATTGAATATTTTTAACTTGATACCTCAAAATAAAAAAAGACGAAACTACCCTCTTTCCAATCCAACCCAACCCCCAATGCCTCCCATCCTTCCCCGCCTACCCGCAACCATCCCACCCCTCCTCCCCCGCTCGCCCCACCGGCTGCACCATCCTGCCCACCTCTCTCTTCGCGCACGGTCATAGCAGCGGTAACAGCGGCCCGCACACACATACAAACAGAGGGAGAGAGAGAGAGAGAAGGGGGTGGTGCAGCTGGCTAAGGGAGGAGGGGGTGTCGGGGCAGGGCGAGGGGGACTGTGTCATGACCCGCACCCGATGTAGGGATGCAAGTCGGAAACAACGCCCAGCCTACGCCGCAGAATCGGCGGTAGAACGCTGTCTGGGTAATCTATCTAGCAATATAATGAACCACCAACAATATCAATATATTCAATGAGTCTAAAATAATAACATCAATGAGTCTAAAAGAATAGTCACATACAACTCATGAGTCTAAAATAATAACATCAATGAGTCTAAAAGAATAGTAACAAATAAGCTGGAGATAAATCCAGTACAAAAGAATACTAAGAAGCTACAAGTCCCGGGTCATCTGTCTCAGTCGGGATAAGTCTCCTCCTAAGCCAGGGTTTCTGACTTAAGCCCACAACATCCTGAGGTCCATAATGTGTAGGGTAGCACTCCTCATTGTCATTTGGAAAAAATATATCCAGTCAGGAAAGGAGCAGAGTACATCTCTAACAGCAGTTCTAATTAATGATAAAAACTATGAAACAATAAATAGATATGAATATACAAGATACACAATAGATAGAAGATATATACAATAGGGAAATACTGGAATAAATACAATAATGAACAATATGACAATGAACGAGAATACTAATAACTAAGTGTATGAGTACTAGCTTTAACATGTAATCGGCTTGGGAGCATGATACAAGATTTATGGCCTGGCTAATCATACGTGCGGTGTATGATTAACACTATTCAAGAGCAAGACTTGATATAAGGAGGGTATGATCACATATCTACACTAAAATACTTTTCACCCTCGACTGGTATAATAGATCCAACCATTGTACGCTATGGCACAAGATTTCCCAAGAAGATAGCTAGTCTTCCCGAGAATCAGTGTCTGTACATGTACAAGATAATCAATAAAATAAGGCTTGCACAAGATACACCATATACCAAGGAATAACATCTCATGACGAGATCCGGATATATCAATCCGTGTAACCATCATGTCAAGAGAACAAGAATATCTATACTAGATACAACGAACATAGAGGATATCATAAATGAGAAACTATCAGAGAATGTACTCGCCTGAAGTCCATCACAGATGTCTGATACGGTGCCTCGAAGATCTAGATATGGAATATAACATCAATACAAGGTTTCGAAAAAAGAGAGTTAAACTAGTCAATTTCTAGGTCAACAAGCCATTTCTAAGTCAAAAGTCAAACTAGGTCAACTCTATGTCAAATTGGTCAAACTATGGTCAACTATGTCAAACTACCTATTTCTAGGTTGCATGAGTCTACCTCAAAGATATAGGGTTGAAACACTAAGAATCTAGGTCATACTAGCTACATCTTAGAATGCTAGGATATATCTCAAGATACGTAAAATAAAAGATAAAGCATCACATATACATATCAACAATATTAATTATATAAAATTCTAATTACAATTGCTAAATGGATACCTTGGTTTCGAACCAACTTGGTATCGCAACACTAAATCTCAAACTTGATACCCAAATCCAATACATTGGGTATCCACAAATACCTTAATACTTACCTTGGTATCTCAAGGTAATTGACTACAATATAATACTAACTACCCATAAAGTATATACTAACAACTAACTATTACAAATATAGTATAATAAAATATAATTACCAACTAGGAATATATACATATATACTAATACCATATATATATATATATATATATATATATATATATACAAAATATCTTACTAAACCGCAGAACTGTCACTAAAGACCCTTGCTGCTGTCGCTGAAGGGCTGCTGATACCACTGATACAGCTGCTGTCACTGCTGCTTTCGTAACGATTTTTTGCTGCTGTTGCTAATGCTGCTGTTGCTAATGCTGCTGCTGCTGCTGTCGCTGAAGCTGCTGCTGCTGCTGATTGCTGCTACTGCCGTCGCTATTGCTGTCGCTGTTGCTATTGTTGCTGCTGTTTGTTGCCATTGCTGCTGCTGTTTGTTGCTATTGCTGCGTGCTGTTTTATGACGCTGAACTGTCACCAAAGCTGCTGTCCCCTCTCTCATCCTCTTATATATATATAACACAATATATATATATATATATATATATATATATATATATATATATATATATATATATACAACTTATATAACTATGTATACATATATACACCTCCATATACATATATATGTATACAATAAATACATATAACATAACATACACATATATAGTATCATATATATATATATATATATATATATATATATATATATATATATATATATATATATATATATATATATATATATATATAACTTCACATATACGTACACGTATATATATATATCATACAATTATATATATATATATATATATATATATATATATATATATATATATATATATATATATATATATATATATAACATACATACTAGTATATATATATATAACAACATATATATATATACACAATACATATATAAATATACTACTACATTTAAAAACTAATACATATGTAGAGAATTAGCTACACAATATATAACACATAGATATATAGATCTATGAGACACTAATACATAAATATATATATACAACAAAATATATATATATATATATATATATATATATATATATATATATATATATATAATATATATATATATATATATATATATATATATATATATATATATACATCACCAAGACTAAGAACAATTTAGAATAGATCTAGAATTAAATTGCACAAACACATAGAGCGTATCACCCCGTATCCCACTAGATCTAGGATACGTTTGCGACACGAGTCCACCACACATCCAAACATACCCCGAAGGACACAAATAAGTCTAATATATTATTTATGAACAATAGGAAGAGTCAAACACAAATCTACGTGTCCGTGTCAAAATATGACATGTTCAAAGTCCCGTGTCGGAGGAAAAACTCCCAAATCAACACGTATCACCAAATTGTTAGGATACGACCTACACGTACTCAATTGTGGATACAAAACTAGCCCCAAACACACAAGCATATGCCAAATTGATCTATAGGACCAATTGATACACACAACAAATATCATTCTCGGAATTCTCCCAAAATTGACACAAAAGTACCATAACTTTCTCAATAGGCCTCCTATGAACACAAAACCAAATTCTATGGGTAGACTATGCATATGCGTTAATTTCTCATGGTTAAATCTCAGATTTAGAACTTAAATTAAGGGAAAAAATTGAATTGTACCTATTGGGAGATGGATTTCTAATACAACCTCCAAATATGATAAAATTGGCCTCCAACTTGTAGATCCTTACTCCTCTTTATAGATCCTTGCTTTCTCCTTCTAGATTCTTGCTCTATTAGTCTCCAATGATAATTTGGAAAGAAATTAGGATAAAATTTGGTAGGAAAATGTTATGGGAATGGAGAAATTTGGTTGAGAAAAATTCTAGATCTAGTTTTCAAATAAAAAGAGGAGAGAGAAACTTTTTCCCTCTTCTTTAATAGGCCGGCCCCCTCTACTCCTTCCTCAAGCTACTATGTAATATCCATTATACCCCTTGGGGCCTCTTATGAAAAAATAATTAAGGAGAGAAGCTTCTAGTCTAATGGTTTAATTAAACTAATCATCCTCCTAATCAATGGACTTTCTAATTGGGCTCAATTCTAACAATTAATACACGTTGGTCCATGAGTCTAAACTAAACTAGTTAGGTCCACTAACACAAGTCCAAAATAAATAACTAACATCTAACAAAAATTAAATAATACAACAAATAATTATTTAACATGCACAATATTTAATTAATTATAAAATTACTAAAATATCCTTTCCTAGAAAATGTGGTAGTGACAAGTCTACACTCCTTAAAATAATTTTTTTCTCAAAATTCAAAGACGAAAACTACCCCCAAAAAATAACAGAATAAGTTACATAACATAACAAAAGAACATAACTAAAGAACATAACTAATTATGAAAGAACATACCTCAAGGCATAAACAAATATGGATAACGCTCTCGCATTTTATCCTCTTCTCTCCCAGGTAGACTCCCCCAGAGAGTGATGCCTCCATGCGATGCATACCAAAGGAATAGTCTGGTTCCTCAATACCTTCTCTCTCCGATCCAGAATCTCAACTAACTGTTCTAGATAGCTAAGAGTAGGGCCCACCTATATCTCTGAGTGATCCAATACATGACTAGGATCTGTCATGTACCATCTCAACTATGATACGTGAAATACGTTATGCACTCCCTCCAATGCAGGTGGTAAGTCTAGTCTATACGCAACTACACCGACCCTCTCTAGAATAGTAAAAGGTCCGATGAATCGCGGACTAAGCTTCCCGCCTCCACCGAAGCGAATCGTGTCTCGTATCGGAGAAATCCTCAGAAACACCAAACCATCCACCTAGAACAAAACACAACCTTAAGAACTTAATCTATAATAAATAACCAATAACAAGCACAAAACAAAAATCTAAACTATACCTTAAACTCCAAAGGTCTCCGGTGGCTATCGGTCCAATGCCACTGTCTGTCCACACGAAGTCTGTCTATGATCAACTGAACCTTCTCCGCTGCATCTACAACCATCTCTGGCCCAAGCAAAAATCTCTCTCCAATATTATCCCATGACAAGGGAGTACGACATCTCCGACCGTACAGAGCTTCAAATGGTGACATCTCTATACTAACCTGGTAGCTGTTGTTGTAAGCAAACTCTACCAAATGGAGATGGTCCTCCCAAGAACCCCCAAAATCTAGTACACAAGTGCGCAACATATCCTCGAGAGTCTGAATAGTCTTCTCTGACTGGCCATATGTCTGGGGATGATATGCAGTACTGAACTTGAGCTGAGTGCCCAAACTTGCCTGCAAACTCCTCCAAAAATGAGAAGTAAAACGACTATCCGATCCGAGACTATGTTGACGGAAACTCCATGTATCCTGATGATCTGTCTCACATACATCTCTACCAGCTTCTCCGTAGACAAACCAACCTTGAAAGGCAAAAAGTGGGCCGACTTGGTCAACCTATCAACGATGACCCAAATCGCATCTTTTTCTCTTGGAGATCGTGGAAGTCCGGATAAAAAAATCTATAGTAATATGCTCCCACTTTTACTCTGGAATGGGTAATGGCTGAAGTAAACCTCTTGGCCTCTGCCTCTCGGCTTTCATCCGCTGGCACACTAAGCATCTGGATACAAACTGTGCCACTTCTCTCTTCATGCCATACCACCACATACTCTCAAGCATATCCTGATACATCTTGTTGGCACCTGAATGTATGGAATACTAAGAGCGATGCGCATTCTGCAATACCTCATCACGCAGCTCCCCACTAGGCACACACAATCTAACTCCATGCCGCAAAGAACCATCCTCAGCAATGGTGCAATTATCCTCCAATCCTGCTCTCACCTGAGCTCTGATGCTCTCAGAGATACATCCTCGTACTGTAAACCCTCCTCATTTATTTTATAGATAGTCTGGTTATGGGATAGAAAATTTTGGTTTAGCAGCAGATAGTTGAGGTTTAGAATTAAGATTTTGCAGATGTCTGATTCTTTAATTAAATCCTTGGTGCGCCCTACCATTGTTATAATATTCGGAGCCCAATATTAGCCCATAATTTCTAACAAGTTATTGCATTCTAGACTTGACACGCCAACTTAGGCGCTGGATTTTTTCGTCACTTAGAATTATAATCCCTTGTGCTATAATTTAATTGCACAACTTTCCGTACCCGAAATCTAATATTTAATCATGTGTCGCGCACCTGTGTCGTTGCCATTAATTTTTAGAGACCAACTCAACCTGTTAAGCCGGACCAATTAAAGGGTCCAAGACTGACACCAAGCCTACACCCTTCATGATCTTTGTGTCACTCCCAATTGAGACCCCATGTGCCCCAATTTAATTTAAGAGCACATGACATTTTATCTTAATTAAATTGGGGATACCAACTTTGACTAATCCCAACTTAACCCTAATTTAATCCAAATACCCCATTAATTAAACTCATACAAAATACACAACACCCCCTCACCCTACAAAATACCAAACACCAATTCTCCCACCAATTTTTTATTATTTTATGTGTCTGTGCAAATATCCAAATTTAAGGGACTTATTTGCAAAAGTTGCACTAGCTGTCATTACCTCTTTGGTTCAAACCAAATGAAGAAGCCACCCCCAACCATTGACCGGTTTTGTCCATCCCTCCCTCTCTATTGTGTGAACACAATTCCCTCATGATGAATCCTAGCCATCCATTTGAATTTGGAGCTCATCCTCACCACACAATCCTCACACAACTTCCTATAAAATGTCTCCTCACTTCACATCTCCCCATGCCGGACCTAATCCCCAAACCTTGAAAACCCCACCCCCTCTCTCTCTCCTCCCTCTTCCTACATCAAAACAAAACTGAGCCTCTCCCTCTCTTTTCTCCATTCTTCTTCTTCTTCTTCTTCTTCTTCTTCTTCCTCTCCACTTCTCATTCTTCATCCACACCTTCACCCCGGCCGCCCCCCTACTCCGGCTATCACCGAGCATCTCCAACCCACACCCGTGTCACTACCGCTGCATCCTCCTCTGCCCCGCTGCCTATCACTCCGGCCATCGACGTTGATCTTCCACACCACCAGTACCACCCTACACCACCAGCACCACCCCACACCACCAGCAGCATCACCCATACCACCACCATCTCGACCACCTCCGTCGAGCTTCTCTCCCCTCACCCCTCACGGCTGAGCTGCTCAGTCGATACCCTCGCTGCACCCTGACTACCCGACCACCTTCCCACTCCGGCGTGACACATACTCCGGCCAAGCATCCCTCCTCCAGTCAACCACAAGCCCGCTGCTACTGCTATCTCTCTCGATCCCGCTGCACCCGACTTCCCCACACCACTCCACGACCACCATCACCATCACCATCACCTCACACCACCATCACCCCTACTCTACACCACCAGCACCACCACCCCACGACCACCTCGACTCCCTCTTCATCATCCTCATCATCAACATCTTCACTATCATTATCACCATCAACACCCACACCCACACCACCACAACTGTTTGATAATAAACGAAAGAAATAAAACAAGGTTTATATGAAACCCTCTCTTTGGTTTACAAACAAGAAGTACAATTAATCCTATACGAGGATGTCAAGTACAAATTTTTAATCTGGGTAAATATTGCTATAGGAGTCTGATCTACGGTCGATCACTTTGTCCCTTGGACTACACGATGATGAAGAAATGCTGTAGAAGACGAAGAAGCTTCAAAGATTGCAAAGGGGAGTGGATGCTCGATGCCAAAATCGTCGATCACTACTCTCTGTCTATGCTCTGGATTCTTCTCTCTCAGAAATCAATTTCCGATCCTTCGACCCTTGACTTCTATTCTCCAAGTTTTGACTTTCCGACCTTCTTCTCCACACTTTCGACCCTTGACCTCTGTCAATAGAGGTCCCTATTTATAGGGGTTTTAGTGACAGTAACCGTCCAGTTGGCGTAAAAACCGGACAGTGGAGAATGTGGCACTTTTTATGCGGCGGTTATAATAACTGCCACCCACATTATTGCACTTGCTTCTTTCTGTTGCACTTGGCATACTGTATTTTTGTACCTTGTTAAGTCCCTCTAAGGACCTGGTCCCCTGCCAGTTTTGCAGCATAGCTAATTACGGCTGATTACGGAGCCTTTGGAGTTGCTGGAGTTGCTTGTCTTGCAGGCATTGGTACCATGTACTCATATTATTTCTACCAGTATTATGGTTATTTTATATTGATTATTCATCTGCTATTATAGCCTAGTTTTTATAGACTCATATTCTTCTCGAGTCTATTCGAGTTTGTGTGTTATTGGGCGGCCGACTTTAGCACATGTAGCTCATTCTTGTGTATTTTTGTTCATTGTGGATTGAGACATAGATGTTTATATTTACTAGATTATTTAGATAGTTACCAGTAGTTTACAGCTTATACGTATTTGAGTCGGACCAGAGTCTGGTCGAATGCGTAGCTGGCGTATCGCGTACTCCTGGTCCAACGTATTTTGGGACTGGGGCATGACATATTTTTGTGGTGGCCCATGCAGGTCCGATTTAAATCATCTTGGTCACCTGACTGTGCCAAGCGAACCTGCAAATTAGGAATAGATATTATAATTTATTGTTGAATAGGCTCTCAATCCATAATCAATTTTAAAAACTCCCTTCGTAATTGATTATCGCCATTGGACTTCCCAATTGTATTCGTTCCTTTTTATCAATATAATTATCCTTGTTTCTCATCTCCTTTCATTTTGTAAAGATGAATGCTTTAGCCTGATGATTCCCTCCAGAAGAAGATCGAAGTCTAAACGACAGAAGACAGAATTCATGTACTAATCTCTAAGAAGATTATTACCCTTATTAGGATAGACTGATAGGTTCTTTTTGGATGCTATAACTAGTGGAGAATGTTAACAAGATAATTAGACCCAATAGTATGTCCTTAGAACTGGTAAAACCCTACCGTACTTGAGATAGCAGTGATTTGGGAAGTACTGGGAGATAGAAAGATTGATGATCATAACCCTCTAGAATAATTTATGGAAATGCATAGCCCGATGCTAGAAATTAGTTGGTGTATATAATAGCAATACCAGGAACGATGTTATGAGCTAGAGGAGATAGAATTTTAGGCTCTCACCTGGAAGATGATGATCTGATGCCAAAAATTCTAGCATGTACTTGGGTGATACCATTATTTTAATTGCACTATGTGACCCGGAGCAATAAATAACGGAAAGAAGAAATTTGAGGAATAAAATTTTAGAAAAAATTTGAGGAGAAGAGAAATTATACATTAGGCAAGAAAGAATTTTTTTTTTGGAGGATTAGTGTTATAAACAGAACGGGAGAATTTATTATGAGGTTAAGTCTAGACTGACATCGTCCTAGCATGAATTGGTTGAGCCAATACCACACGACGCTAGATTGTCGACGTGATTGCACTATATTTAGATCACCAGATCACCCCGAGTTTGAGTTTTTCGGAGAGCCCGAGAGCATGGTGCCCAACCTTAGCGACACATATTGCAGAAGGTAAATATGTGTACCCTCACTTTATATCAAAGCTTGAGAACATGTTTTCAAAGGATCTTCCAGGCCTGCCACCTGACAGAGAGATAGAGTTTACTATAGAGTTGACTCTCGGAGCCGAGCCAGTTACTTCCCCCGTCTACAGACTAGCACCGAAGGAGTTGGTTGAGTTGAAAGTCCAAGTAGATGATTTCTTAGATAAGGGTTTCATACGGGCTAGTGTATCTCTAGGAGGAGCACCCATTTTATTTGTGCCAAAGAAGGACGGGATGGTACGTTTGCGTATCAATTACAGGGACGGTACATTTGTGTATCGATTACAGGGCGTTAAATACTGTAATGATAAAGAATAAGTACCCACTACCACGCATCGATAATTTATTTGATCAGCTTAGTGGTGCATGTATATTCTCGAAGATCGATCTCAGATTCGGCTATCATCAGATCAGGGTACGGAGAGAGGATATTCCGAAGACGGCTTTCCGGACAAAGTATGGACACTATAAGTTTCTAGTCATGCCGTTTGGTTTAACCAACGCGCCAACAGTATTTATGAGTCTGATGAATAATATTTTCCACCAGTACTTAGATAAGTTCATGGTGGTATTTATCAACGACATCTTGGTATATTCCAAGAGCTAGGAGGAGCACGAGAGACATCTCAAGATTGTGTTGGAGACGCTGAGGCAGGAGAGGCTGTACGCCAAGCTCAGAAAATGTGAGTTCTGTTTGGATATAGTACCCTTCCTGGGACACATAATCACCGGAGATGGACTATCAGTTGACCCGGAGAAGATAGCTGCAGTTGAGATGTGACCTACCCCTACATCAGTTACAGAGATTAGGAGTTTTCTCGGACTTGCCGGATATTATCGGAGCTTCATAGAAATTTTTTTGAGGATTGCTGCGCCTATGACGCGACTGACGCATAAAGGCGAGGAGTTTATCTGGACCGAAGAGTGTCAGACGGCTTTCGACGAGCTGAAGAAGCGTCTGACATCAGCACCAATTTTGACACTTCCTTCAGGATCAGGAGGATTTGTAGTGTACAGTGATGCGTCTGGGAGCAGACTAGGATGTGTGCTGATACAAGACGGCAAAGTGATAGCCTACGCATCGAGACAACTGAGAGTTCATGAGAAGAACTATCCGACGCATGACCTAGAGCTAGCTGCAGTAATATTTGCACTAAAGCTATGGTGACACTACCTTTATAGAGAGCGTGTTGAGATTTACATAGATCATAAAAGTCTGAAGTATGAATACACTCTGAAGAAGCTCAACATGAGACAGAGGCGATGGCTAGAGTTAATGACAGATTATGATATCGAGTTACAGTAACACCCTGGCAAGACGAATATAGTAGTAGATGTCTTAAGCAGGAAGCCTATGGCATACTTTTTGATGACTCAACGTCGATTGTTAGAGGATATTTAGGAGCTCAGGATTGAGATTGTATTGTCAGGCATGGATGGACAGATGGCCAGTCTCGAGGTTCAGTCTACATTGGTTGAGAGGATCAGAGCAGCCCTGCCTACAGATCTGAGATTTCGACGACTGTGAGAGAGGACAGAGGCCGGAATGCAGACGGGACTCAGGATTCATGGAGACAAAATATTGAGGTATGGAGATCGCCTATAGTTCCGAGTTGCGAGCTACGCCAAGAGTTGATGACCGAGGCTCATAGCTCTAATTATTCTATTTATCCCGGGGGTGCGAAGATGTACCAAGATTTTGAGATAGCACTACTGGTGGCATGGGATGAAGAGAGAGATTGCAAGATTCATGGTGAGATATTTGGTCTGTCAGCAAGTCAAGGCTGAACATAAGAGGACTGCAGGACTATTACAGCCGCTTCCCATTCTTGAGTGGAAGTGGGAACACATTACCATGGGCTTCGTCACAGGATTCCCGATGAGCCCTAGCGGGAAGGATGCAGTTTGGGTTGTCGTAGACAGACTCACCAAGTCTGCACATTTTTTGCTCTTTAGAGTTGGGCAGTCCACGGAGATATTAGCTGACATATATATAAGGCAGATAGTATGACTATATGGAGTGCCTGTCAGCATTGTATCGGATCGTGATTCCAGATTTATGTCACATTTTTGGAGGAGTATGCAGGAGAGTCTAGGAACTCGTCTCAAGTTTAGCACTGCATATCATCCTCAGACTAATGGCCAGTCAGAGCACACGATACAGATAGTAGAGGATATATTGAGAGCGTGCATGATCGACTTTGGAGGATCTTGGGTGGACCATCTGCACTTGGTGGAATTCTCCTACAATAATAGTACCAGACTAGCATACAGATGGCACCTTATGAGGCACTGTACGACAAGAAGGGATGTCACCGGTATGTTGGAGTGACATGGGAGAGTGTCAGATACTTGGTCCAGAGTTGGTGACACAGACAATGGAGAAAGTCAAGCAGATTCAGAGCCACCTACGTGCAGCACAGGACAGACAGAAGCATTGGGCAGATGCGCACCACAGACCTTTGGAGTTCAAGGAAGGGGACCATATATTTTTGAAGATATCGTCTACTCGTGGTACCATCAGATTCGGAGGCAGAGGCAAGCTGAGTCCGAGGTACATCAGACCTTTTGACATCTTGGAACGAGTTGGCAAAGTGGCTTATCGTCTTTTATTGCCTCCATCATTAGAAGGAGTGCATAACGTATTTTATATATCGCAGTTGAGGAGATACGTGGCAGACCCTAGCCAGGTGCTTGATCATTCAGAGATTACAGTCGGGCCCAGTTTATCTTACGTGGAGTAGCCAGTGGAGATACTCGATCACAGTGACAAAACTTTGAGAGGTCAGACAATTCGACTGGTCAGAGTTGCATGGAAGCATCATTCGCCAGGCGAGTCTACCTGGGAGTGCGAGGATTCCATTCGACAACGTTTCTCTTATTTATTTGAGGACCAAGGTACGAATTTACGTACCGCATTTGATTACCAGTTTGCTTTTAAATTCTCGTAGCTATTATCGTGCTTTACTTTTAATTCCGGGGACGAAATTTTTCTAAGTTGGAAAGAATGTAAACCCCCCTCATTTATTTTATAGATAGTCTGGTTATGGGATAGAAAATTTTAGTTTAGCAGCAGATAATTGAGATTTAGAATTAAGATTTTTCCAGATGTCTGATTCTTTAATTAAACCCTTGGTGCGCCCTACCGTTGTTGAAATATTCGGAGCCCAATATTAGCCCATAATTTTTAATAAGTTGTTGCATTCTAGACTTGACACGCCAACTTAGGCGCTGAAATTTTTCGTCACTCAAAACCATAATCCCTTGTGCTATAATTTAATTGCACAACTTTCCATACCCGAAATCTAATATTTAATCCTGTGTCGCGCACCTGTGTCGTTGCCATCAATTTTGAGACACCAACTCAACCTGTTGAACCGGACTAATTAAAGGATCCAAGACTGACACCAAGCCTACACCCTTTATGACCTTTGTGTTACTCCCAATTGAGACCCCATGTGCCCCCATTTAATTTAAGAGCACATGACATTTTATCTTAATTAAATTGGGGATACCAACTTTGACTAATCCCAACTTAACCCCAATTTAATCCAAATACCCCATTAATTAAACTCATGCAAAACACACAACACCCCCTCACCCTACAAAACACCAAACACCAATTCCTCCACCAATTTTTCATCATTTTATGTGTCTGTGCAAATATCCAAAATTAATGGACTTATTTGTAAAAGTTGTACTAGGTGTCATCACCTCTTTGGTTCAAACCAAATGAAGAAGCCACCCCCAACCATTGACCGGTTTTGTCCATCCCTCCCTCTCCATTGTGTGAACACAATTCCCTCATGATGAATCCTAGCCATCCATTTGAATTTGGAGCTCATCCTCACTACACAATCCTCACACAACTCCCTATAAAATGTCTTCTCACTTCACATCTCCCCATGCCGGCCCTAATCCCCAAACCTTGAAAACCTCACCCCCTGTCTCTCTCCTCCCTCTTCCTACATCAAAACAAAACCGTGCCCCTCCCTCTATTTTCTCCATTCTTCTTCTTCTTCTTCCTCTCCACTTCTCATTCTTCATCCACACCTTCACCCGACCGGCCCCCCTACTCCGGCTATCATCGAGCACCTCCAACCCACACCCGTGTCACCATCGCTGCATCCTCCTCTGCCCTGCTGCCTATCACTCCGGCCACCGACGTTGATCTTCCACACTACCAGTACCACCCTACACCACCAGCACTACCCCACACCACCAGCAGCATCACCCATACCACCACCATCTCGACCACCTCCGTCGAGCTTCTCCCCATCACCCCTCACGACTGAGCTGCTCAGTCGATACCTCGCTGCACCCTGACTACCAGGCCACCTTCCTACTCTGGCGTGCCACCTACTCCGGCCAAGCATCCCTCCTCCAATCGACCACAAGCCCGCTGCTACTTCCATCTCTTCCGATCCCGCTGCACCCGACTTCCCCACACCACCCCACGACCACCGCACACCACCAACACCATCACCTTACACCACCAGCACCCCCACTCCATACTACCAGCACCACCACCCCATGACCACCTCGACTCCCTCTTCATCATCCTCATTGTCAACATCTTCACCATCATCATCACCATCAATACCCACACCACCACAACCTCCCCCTCCGGCGAGACTCGCCACCCGCCGTCGACCACAACGACAGGCCAGCACCACCACCATGCTGCCCGGGGTGAGCTTCTCCCCCTCTCCTTATAGTGTAGTATTTTTAATATTTGTTTGCTTATAACTTAGTTAGGGTTCATGGTATTACATTGAGTTTAGGGTGTGAGTGAAATGGTTTTTATTTAAGGGTTTATTATACATGTAAGATTTTAGGATTAATACATGTCATAATATGAAATTAATGGTTAATAGCCTAAGTTAATATTTAGGGTTTATGATAAATGCATTGAGTAAGGTTTGAGGTTATGTATAAAATTTTAAAGGGTTGTGAAATTGATGGTGATATTAAAACATTGAATATTAATGATGAGCAAAGTTAAGTATCGTAGAATGATGTCGTGATATCAAAGTATTGGTTAATATTGAGAGCTATTTTTTATGATGAATTTAATTGAGGAGTGGCTATTGAGAAGCGATGTTCAAATAATTTACTGTCTGAATTAATAATCGAGGTTTTGGATAAATAATAATTAATTATTCAAGGATGATATTTAAATATGCATGTTGACGTCTGTGAACACCGGGAGGAAACAGAGGATTTGATGATGGTTTGAACCATGGAATATCGTGATGAATATAGTAAGATTGAGATTTGGTTTGATGATATTGTACAGATGATTAATTTAATTAGATGTAACATATCCCGAGTCAACCTTGGTCAACCCTCTAGCTTCGTGTCCATGTGAGTTGTAGCTGAGTTTGAGCAAATGTTAGACGTGTGTCACATATTATTTTAGCCTCGTGATAGTTTATTGATTGAGCTTGTATCTCGACTCTAGGTACTAAAGGACTTGCGGACTTGGACGTTGTACCAGATCCCCATCTTCAACAGCCGGACCCAGGCAAGTGTCCCTTGCCACCCTATATTTTAGTTACCAGATATTTATTATTTTATTTTATGCATTATGCGCATGTTTGATTAGAATTGTTACTCCACGTCTGGGTCACAACCGGGTGCAAATATTCGTTGGTAACGTCTGGTAACGAGTGATAAATGTTCGTAACACCTTGATGTACGTGCCTGTGTATTTCATAACCCTAGGACATATTCAGATACTGTCTTCGTGCCAGATTTCCTGTATCCTGATACTGACATCATGACCGGAGACTGGGACGACCTTAGGGTCACGTTGATTGATAGTTACTTCAGTACGACGAGACTGCTAGATAGAGGTTCAGGTTCAGCGCATAATCGTTGACCGCTTGGGATGGGAAAGACAGTTACTAGACGTTTGGGCTCCTCTGCACGCGCTTATATATGTATATGTACTATTTCTGTAGTGATCCTGCATCTAGAGTAGTTGTATCACCCGTGTGACTCTTTGCCTGGAGCTGCGGTACATCCCGTGTGTTTTCGTGTCCGGAGCTACGATTTTATTTTGGATAGCCCACGCATCGAACATTGTCTTTAAACTGTGTCTCACTTAGTTGGTTATGCTAGATTATACCGTCATTGTACTTGCTTCTTTCTGTTATACTTGGTATGCTGTATTTTTGTACCTTCTTACGTCCCTCTGAGGACCTGGTCCCCTGCCAGTTTTGCAGCATAGCTGATTATGGTTGATTACGGAGTCCTTGGAGTTGCTGATGGAGTTGCTTGTCTTGTAGGCATTGGTACTAGGTACTCACATTATTTCTACCGGCATTATGGTTATTTTATATTGATTATTCATCTGCTGTTGTAGCCTAGTTTTTATAGACTCATATTCTTCTCGAGTCTATTCGAGTTTGTGTGTTATTGGACGGCCGACTTTAGCACATGTAGCTCATTCTTGTGTATTTCTGTTTATTGTGGATTGAGACATAGATGTTTATATTTACTGGATTATTTAGATAGTTACCAGTAGTTTACAGCTTATACGTATTCGAGTCGGACCAGAGTCTGGTCGAATGCGTAGCTGGCGTATCGCGTACTCCTGGTCCTACGTATTTTTGGACTGGGGCGTGACACGTACTGTGCTGCCTTGATCTTGTCCATCATTTCTGAATGTATCTGCAATCCCCACATCTGCATAGCACAACCAGGAACTATCACCTCAATGTCCAAGATCTCCAAGTTCTCCAACAAATATCGATCCTGCATCAAGAACATAGCTATCGGATATATACTCAAAGCATCGACAACTACATTAGCTTTCCCAGGATGATACTGCAAAGCTATATCAAAATCCTTTATCAGTTCCCACTCTCATCCTCTTATATATATAACTCAATATATATATATATATATATATATATATATATATATATATATATATATATATATATATATATATATATATATATATATACTAATATATATATATATATAACTACACCTTATATAACTATGTATACATAAATACACCTCCACATACATATATATGTATACAATAAATACATATAACATAATATACACAAATATAGTATCATATATATATATATATATATATATATATATATATATATATATATATATATATATATATATATATATATATATATAATTATACATCACCAAGACTAGGAACAATTTAGAATAAATCTAGAATTAAATTGCACAAACACATGGAGCGTATCACCCCGTATCCTACTAGATCTAGGATACGCTTGCGACACGTCCACCTTACATTCAAATATATCCCGAAGGACACGAACATTTCTAATATATTATTTTTAAACAATACGAAGAGTCAAACACAAATCTATGTGTCCGTGTCAAAATGTGACATGCTCAAAGTTTTGTGTCGGAGGAAAATCTTCCAAATCAATACGTATCACCAAATTATTGGGATACGACATACACGTATCCAATTATGGACACGACACTAGCACCAAATGTCACGACCCGTACCCAAAAATTGGGCATGAGCCGTGGGTACGTCCAGCCTACGCCACAGAATCGGCGGTAGAACGCTGTAAAGGTCCGTTCTAGGTCAACCATATCTATCTATATCTCACAGAAAAATCCGACATGACCTCTCCAAAAAGGAGGGCAACCACGCAATATATATATGTGAATAAAATCCTCTCCAAAAGGAGGGCAACCACGCAATATATATATCAATAATCTCAATCACAAAATCTAGAGAAAGAATATAAGCACGATATGATATAAACAAAGAAACAGAACCAAGAGAGCAAGACAATCCAAAATAATACAGTCCAAGTCTACAAATAGCTACAACATCTTAAGCAACAAAAGAATAAGTACAGTCATCCAAAATACAAACCACTGGAAATAACCCAGGAAACCCACCTAGCTAACTAGGGTGCTATCGGCGTCTCCTCGGCGCACTCCTCCTCGATCATGGGGTCACAACAGTCGTCAACACCCGGCCCGTAGAACGTCGGGCAATAGTCCTCAGGATCCTCTGGAAAAAATATGCCCAGTCAGGACTGGAGCAAAGTACATAACTCTGAAAGCAACTCCAAATGTATGGTAAGGTGTATATGACGAGCAATAGAAAAGTAATCAAGATGCACAGGAAATAAATATATGCTGGAGCACAATAAGTAGCTGCAAAGTAAACTGGAGAACAATACAAGTACTAAAAAAGTAACTGCAGGTGAGAAACATGAATACTAGCTAAGTGCCTTGAGCACAAGTTCGTTATGTGATCGGCTTAGGTTGCACATGAAAAACACTACGATAACTCCGTTATGCGTGAGTTGCATAACCGACATACACATGAATACTGTTTGGCTTTGATCACATAACCAACTCCTACTCCCCTCCCCCACTAATACCATTGGATCCAACCACAACACGCTACGTACATGATAATAGCTCGCGCACACGAAGGCGAGAGCACAAGAAGCACACGATAGCACATGAGAATCAATATCCGAAGCACATGATGAAATACACATGATAGAGTACCCGCTGAATACGGTAAGGGGGATAGCATCTCATGACGGGATCCACTAGTACCAGCTCGTGTAATAATGTGTCAGAATCAAGTATTACAGTTCTAGAACAGGTGATATAAACGCTATCATGAAATAAAAACTATCAGAGGTAGGTACTCGCCTGATGTCCTGAGCAACTGATGAGGATCGAGATCCGGACCGGTATCGCAAGGACCTAATGCAAAAAGCAAAATTAAACAGGGTTCTAAGCATTAAAACTGATATAAAATAATTAAAAACAGGCTTCTAGGGCTATTCTAGGTCGAACGGGTCAAACCGGTGAAAATCGGGTCAAAAAGTCAACCCGGGGTCCAAAAAGTCAACTCTATGTCAAAACTAGGTCAAACGTTAACTTTTACGGTCAACGAGGGCAATTATGGTCAAAGCTAGGTCAAACTAGGGTGCCCCTGAAATTCTAGGTCAAACCGAGCTCATTAAGCTACTAAACTCACAAACTTGCCTAATCGAGATACCGGGATACCCTCAGTATCCGATACCTCGCCCTAGGCCACGCACCCCGCCTAAACCCGCTAAAACCTAAGCTAGCACGCGTAAATATATATATATAAACATATAAAAATCATTCTAAAGCATTTCCTAGGCTAATGCTCAAATACCCCGCTCGAAACTCAATACCTTGAATATCTCAAGGTATTGAGATACCTCGGTATCTCAAGGTATTGAGGTTTCGCTCTAAAACCCTCTAACTAGCTATCTAGCTACTAATTATGCACCTAGTTATTAATCTAGGCTAGGTAATATATATATATCTATCACATATTTATATATCTAAGTATGTATCTACCTATATACATATATATCCACACACATATACCCAAATACCCATTTACCTTACCTAACATAACATATATATATATATATATATATATTACCTATCAAGATATCTATAGATATATATATATAACTATAGGTATATAGATATCTATCTCTTAGATAGATAAAACTATCTATCTACCTATCACCATAGATATATCTATCTATCTATGCATCTACTTATCTATATCTCCATCTAAATAACTATCTATCATCTAATTATCTACCCATTTATCTAACCATCTTCCTATCTATCAACATAGGTATATATATATCAATCTCTCACTCTCCCTCACTAGCCCTCGCTACCCCTGCATGCTTGCTGCTGCTGCTGCTCCATGCTACTGCTGCTGCTGCTGTTGTGCTTCGCTTTGCTACTGCTACTGCTCATGGTACTGCTGCTGCTGCAGCTTCTTGCTGCTGCAGTGCTGCTGCTGCAGTGCAGCAGCAGCTGCTGCCTCGCTGCAGTGGCTGGACCCCCCTCTCTTTCACACAAACACACACACACACATACCTATATACATATATATATATATAACTCTCTCTCTCTCTCTCTCTCTCTCTCTCTCTCTCTCTCTATATATATATATATATATATATATATATATATATATATATATATATATATATAAAACTAGATACATATATATACACACCCATATATCTATATACTAACACACACTAACACACTCACACACACACTAAAACACACACTCACACACAAATATATACATAGCTCTCTATATATATAAATACCTATATTAATATATATATACACACATACAAATATATATATATATATACATCAATACACACACACACTCTAAGATACATATACATACACAAATATATATATATACACATAGACATATACACCCACAAGCACTAATATAAATACACACACCTATATATATATAAATATATATACATAAACACACACACATATATATATATATATATATATATATAGACACATATACACTAACACAACACACAACACACAAACCACATGCCCCACTCACGTCCAACGACCCCGACACTCACCAATACCCTAAAATATATAAAATATAACTCAAAAACTCTAGCACACACTCCCCGATACTAACCCAACGCGCGCACAAGCCCGAAACGAGGAAACCACGCCGAAATGGCCGTTCGGTCATTTCGACGAACACGTGGTGCGCGGCTCGGAAAACCTCCTGAAACGCACACCAAACGAACTCAGAATCGGCCCAAAATTTACCCACGTGCTCTATACGATGTCTAGATCCTAGAAAATGTGCTCCCGCGTCGATTCTAGGCCCGTGGCGGGAACGCACACGCACTTAGAATCGACGACGATGAAAAGCCCCAATTTTGCCCGAAACGTCCGTTTCTCTGCGACACGACTTCCCGTGTCCAAACGGAGACACGCACTCACTCTCTAGACACCCGATAACATCTATCTAGGTCCGTCTAACCTAGGGTATCACCCAAAATTGGGCCAAATTCGGATTTCACCCGAATTCGACATAAAACCTAATGTCAAAGTCTTTAAACTCACCCAAACTAGTTCCAACTTCCTCCTATAGGTAGGGTTAGGGTCTAGGAAGGTTCTACAACACTAATTATACTACACAAAAATAATTAGCAAGGGGAAAGTTAGGTTTTACCTCTTGGAAGTTGGAATCCCAAGGCCAAAGTCTCACAACCCCTAGAAATCACCTCCCTCAAGCTCCAAGCCACCAAATCTAGCTTCCACACTAGATCTAAGCTCCTCACACATAGGTTAGGAAAAAAGCAAGGTTAGGGCTAGCATAAGGAGAAGGAATGGAAGAAGAAAGAAGAAAAATGGAAGAAAGAACTCACCTTGGAGAAGAAGGAAGAAGGAAGAAGAAATGGAGAAGAAGAATACAAAGGGAGAGGGGCTGCTGCTGTGTTCTCACGAAATGGGGGGTAGGTAGGTCCGGCCAAGATAATTAAAGGGGGTTTACAAAGTTCCAAATTCTCAAAACGCCCCTACTCACTTGGTTTCGGATTCCGGGTTCCAAAAGCACTCAAACTAACTCCAAATCTCTCCTACTAACCTACTAAAAATAAAATAAATATATCTAAGCCCTAAAATAATTCTCACAAGGGTGTGGGCTGGGTCGGACATGGGTCCACTAGGGTCTGACATGGGTCCAGGCTAGCCAAAACCCTAAAACAATCATTAAAAAATAAAATAAGCACTAAATAAATACAAATATAATTAATTAAATACAATCCACTATTTATCAAATAAAAATAAAAAAATACCCTATTTTCTAGAATTGGGTAGTGACAAGTCTACCCTCCTTAAAATAATTTCGTCCTCGAAATTAAAAGACGAAACTAGGACAGGAATGCAAGGAAAGAACCATACCTCAGGGCTCGAAGAGATAGGGGTATCGCTCCCGCATTTCATCCTCCCTCTCCAGGTCGACTCCCCTGGAGAGTGATGCCTCCACGCGACGCGAACCAAGGAAATAGTCTGGTTCCTCAATACCTTCTTCCGTCGATCCAGAATCTCCACCGGCTGCTCTAGATAGCTAAGAGTAGGGCCCACTACGATCTCCGAGTGATCCAATACGTGACTGGGATCCGCCACGTACCGTCTCAACTGCGACACGTGGAACACATCATGAACTCCCTCCAGCGTAGGCAGCAACTCAAGCCTATACGCCACGGCGCCGACCCTCTCGAGGACACGGAAGGTTCCAACGAAACGTGGGCTAAGTTTTCCGCCTCCACCGAAGCCAATAGTGCCCCGCGTCGGAGAAATCCTCAGGAACACCAGATCTCCAACCTAGCACAAATAAGGTCTCTGTACTTAGTCTAAAACAAGCAATCACAAGCAAACACAAAAATAAAATCTAAATTCTAAGCTATACCTCGAACTCCAAAGGTCTCCGATGGCTATCGGCCCAATGCCGCTGCCTGTCCTGCGCCACCCGAAGTCTATCTCTAATGAGCTTGACCTTCTCCGCTGCATCAACCACCATCTCCGGGCCAAGCAAAGCTCTCTCACCTACATTATCCCATGACAACGGAGTGCGACACCTCCGTCCATACAACGCCTCAAAAGGAGACATCTCGATACTGGCTTGGTAGCTGTTGTTGTAAGCAAACTCTACCAAGTGTAAGTGATCCTCCCAAGAGCCTCTGAAATCCAAAACACAAGTCCGAAGCATGTCCTCAAGTATCTGAATGGTCCTCTCTGACTGACCATCTGTCTGCGGGTGATACGCACTACTAAACTTGAGCTGGGTGCCCAAGCTAGCCTGCAGACTCCTCCAGAAATGCGAAGTAAAGCGACTATCCTGGTCTGATACTATGCTCACTGGAACTCCATGCAGTCTGACTATCTGGCGCACATACATCTCTGCTAGTCTCTCTGTAGATGTACCCACTTTGAATGGTAGAAAGTGGGCCGATTTGGTCAACCTGTCCACGATGACCCAAATCGCATCCTTCCCGCCTGGAGAACGGGGAAGTCCAGAAATAAAATCCATGGTCACATGCTCCCATTTCCACTCCGGAATGGGTAACGGCTGGAGTAATCCTCCTGGCCTCTGCCTCTCCGCCTTCACCTGCTGGCACACTAAGCATCGGGATACGAAGCGTGCTACCTCCCGCTTTATCCCGTACCACCATACATGCTGTCTCAGATCTCTATACATCTTGTTGGCACCTGGATGCATAGAGTACTGGGATCGATGCGCCTCCTGGAGAACCTCCTCGCGCAACGACCCACTCGGCACATACAACCTGGTACCGTGCCGCAAAGAACCATCATTAGCAATGGTGAAGTCATCTGCTAATCCCATCTGAACCTGCTCCCTGATGCTCCTCAGGGACTCATCCTCAAACTGTGTAGCCCTGATCCGGTCTACCAACTCTGACTGAATCTGCAGTCCCCACATCTGCATCTCAACTCCAGGCACTATCACCTCAATGCCCAAGATCTCAAGATCTGCCAGAAGATAACGATCTGTAGTCAGGTACATAGCTACCGGATACCTGCTCAACGCATCCGCAACTACGTTTGCCTTCCCTAGATGATACTGCAACGATATGTCGAAGTCTTTCATCAACTCCAACCATCTCCTCTGCCTCATGTTCAGCTCTTTTTGGGTAAACACATACTTCAAGCTCTTGTGGTCTGTAAAGATCTCCACACGCTCTACGTATAAATAATGTTTCCACAACTTCAGAGCAAAGATGACCGCTGCCAACTCCAAATCATGGGTATGGTAGTTCTTCTCATGAGGACGTAATTGCCTGGAAGCATAGGCAATCACCCTCCCATTCTGCTGTAACACACAACCCAGTCCCTTCCCCGATGCATCACTATAGATAGTGAATCCTCCAGAACCTGATGGCAACGTCAACACTGGAGCTGTCATCAACCTCCTCTTCAGTTCATCAAAGGCAACCTGGCACTCCTCTGACCAAACAAACTCTACGTCCTTCCGAGTCAGCCTGGACAACGGCTCTGCGATCCGGGAAAAATCCTGAACAAATCTCCTGTAGTAACCTGCCAGTCCCAGGAAACTCATGACCTCTGCTACTGAACTCGGAGCACTCCATACATCAACTGCCATGATCTTTCTCGGATCCACCGAGATACCCTCTCCAGTCACCACATGACCAAGGAATTCAACCTTGTCAAGGAAGAACTCACACTTCGAGAGCTTTCCATAAAGCTTCTCCTTCCTGAGAGTCTCCAACACTATCCTCAGATGCTCCTCGTGCTCCTCTGGGGTCTTCGAATACACCAAGATATCATCTATAAATACCACCACAAACCTGTCCAGATGCTGATGGAACACCTTGTTCATCAGATTCATGAACACTGCCGGGGCATTAGTCAACCCAAACGGCATCACCAAGAACTCATACTGTCCATATCTAGTCCGAAAAGCTGTCTTCGGAATATCCTCCTTCGTGACCTTCACCTGGTGGTAGCCTGTCCTCAGATCAATCCTGGAAAATACCCTCGCTCCGCTCAACTGGTCAAAAAGATCATCAATACGCTGTAGCGGATACTTGTTCTTGATTGTGAGGTTGTTCAGAGCCCTGTAGTCGATATACATCCCTATCGACCCATCCTTCTTCGGCACAAAAATACCGGAGCACCCCACGGAGAAGAACTAGATCTGATAAATCCCTTGTCCTGAAGCTCATCCACTTGTTTTTTCAACTCTATCAGCTCACTGTTGCTGACTCTATAGACGTGCTGGGATATCGGCTCCACGCCTGGCACCAAGTCTATAGAGAACTCCACGTCTCTGTCCGGAGGTAACCCTGGCAACTCCTCCGGAAAGACATCCATGTACTCCTCTATCAGTGGATGTAGCGACCTCGGCTCTACCACCAGGGCTCCGCAGAAGACTCCCTCGGTCTGCTCCGCTGCTCCTCTAGCAAACTTAAACTCTGGCTCACCTGGCGGACTGAACAAAACTCTGCCTCCACGATAATCTATACTAGCACAATGCGTACTCAACCAATCCATCCCGAGTACAATATCGTAGCTCGAAAGTGGCATTACGAGTAGGCACACACTCAACTCCCGGCCTCCCAAGGTAACTCTCTGGTCTCTGCAGATATCACGGACTAGGATGATACCACCCCCGGTCGTGATCTTGCAGAGTCTAGCTAAAGGTTCAGCAACAAGATGGTGTCTAACAGTAAAAGATACAGACACAAAGCTATGGGAAGCACCAGAATCAAATAAAGCAAGTGCTGGAATGGAATCAAGGAGAACAGAACCTGAGATAACGTCACCAACTGGCTCGGCCTTGTCTACTTTCAGGGCAAAAGCTCGCCCCTGCTGTCCTCCTCGGTGCTTCTGCTGGTGCTGGGCGAACCTCTGCTGCTGAGTCTGCAAAGGCGGACCTCTCTGCTGCGCTGCAGGTGCTCTGGCTGGTGCCCTCTGAGCGGCTCCTCCGCCCTGAGCTATACGGGCAAGCGCTGAAGGACAATCCTTCACCTGGTGATCTGCGGCACCACACAATAAACATCTGCCCAGCCTCTTTCTGCAGATGTCCCATCCGTGCCCTGGCTTCCTACAGAAAGGGCAAACGATGGGCTGCCTCTGGCCCTGCTGCTGACCCTGCCTCTGCTGCTGGGGCGCCTGCCGGAATGGCGCACGACCCTGACCCTGGTGCTGCTGGGTCTGCTGGAATGGCCTCTTGGCTGGGCCTGCACTGCTACCTGCTCCTGAAGCATCTCTGCTCCTCTTCATCTTCAACTCTAGGTCATCCTCAGCTCTTTGTGCGTCGCTGACAATCTGCTCGAAGGTCGCCTCGCGGTCGCTCCGGGTCAAGGACTTGACCGCCATGACCAAGCCCTTACGGAACTTCCGCGCCTTCGCTGCCTCAGACAACCCCTTAACAAATCTGCCCAGACGGCAGAACTCCGCTGCATACTCGTCCACTGACATACTCCCCTGGACGAGCGCCTCGAACTGACTCTCTAAGGCACTGAGAGCCACGTCCGGGAAGAACTTCTCCTTGAAAAGCTTCTTGAAAGCCTCCCAAGTCAATCCCGGAACTGCTATCCGCGTATCCGTGCGGAACCAAGTAAGGGCAAGGTCGAACATCTGGGTGCCCGCTGCCTCTATCTGCATGCTGGCTGGGATCATCGCCAGCCTAAAAATGCCCTCTATATGCTCGATCCAGTCGTCGGCGTACAGGATCCCCTCTGTGCCGCGAAACTCCTTAGGCCGCATCCTCTGAAAATCGATAATAGTACCCGGCCTAGGATACTGAGCCTGCTCTGGCTGTGGCTGGATCTGAGCCACTCTGTCGACCGCTGTCATAGCCACCTGATGAGCATTCTCAATGCCCATCCTCATAACATCTGCCTGGCGGTGCTGCGCATCCATCATCTCTCGGAAGAATGCAAACAACTGCGTAGCATCCACTGGCGCAGGCGGTGGTGGAGGAGGTACCACCGGGACAACTGGGGTGGCTCTCGGATCAATGGGAGTAAGGGGATCTCTGAGAGAAACTGACGCTCCCTCAACCGCAGGAGTGGCGAGTGGAGCGGTAGCGGCTGCCGGAAGTCGAGCAGGTCGAGAGGTGGCAGACCTCTCGGTGGCAGCTGCTGGGGCGGTGCGCTGAGATCTGGTCTTCGGAGGCATCCTGAACACAGATCAAAAGAAGTCAATATTGTGCATGAAACGATAACATCAATGAAGGACAGTAATATTACAAAAGAAACAATTTCAGGAAAAAATTAAAGATAGCAAAAGGAAGCAGGAAGGGTCCTAGTTGTGATTGAGCACACTCTCTCTCAGCCTATCTCCTATATCCTATTGCAGGTAACCTAAAAACTAGACCTGCATGGGCCACCAACAAAAATGTGTCACGACCCGCACCCAAAAATCGGGCATGAACCGTGGGTACGTCCAGCCTACGCCGCAGAATCGGCGGTAGAACGCTGTAAAGGTCCGTTCTAGGTCAACCATATCTATCTATATCTCACAGAAAAATCCGGCATGACCTCTCCAAAAAGGAGGGCAACCATGCAATATATATATGTGAATAAAATCCTCTCCAAAAGGAGGGCAACCACGCAATATATATATCAATAATCTTGATCACAAAATCTAGAGGAAGAATATAAGCACGATATGATATAAACAAAGAAACAGAACCAAGAGAGCAAGACAATCCAAAATAATACAGTCCAAGTCTACAAATAGCTACAACATCTCAAGCAACAAAAGAATAAGTACAGTCATCCAAAATTCAAACCACTGGAAATAACCCAGGAAACCCACCTAGCTAACTAGGGTGCTATCGGCGTCTCCTCGGCGCACTCCTCCTCGATCACGGGGTCACAACAGTCGTCAACACCCGGCCCGTAGAACGTCGGGCAATAGTCCTCAGGATCCTCTGGAAAAAATATGCCCAGTCAGGACTGGAGCAAAGTACAATAAGTAGCTGCAAAGTAAACTGGAGAACAATACAAGTACTAGAAAAGTAACTGCAGGTGAGAAACATGAATACTAGCTAAGTGCCTTAAGCACAAGTTCGTTATGTGATCGGCTTAGGTTGCACATGAAAAATACTACGATAACTCCGTTATGCGTGAGTTGCATAACCGACATACACATGAATACTGTTTGGCTTTGATCACATAACCAACTCCTACTCCCCTCCCCCACTAATACCATTGGATCCAACCACAACACGCTACGTACATGATAATAGCTCGCGCACACGAAGGCGAAAGCACAAGAAGCACACGATAGCACATGAGAATCAATACCCGAAGCACATGATGAAATACACGTGATAGAGTACCCACAGAACACGGTAAGGGGGATAGCATCTCATGACGGGATCCACTAGTACCAGCTCATGTAATAATGTGTCAGAATCAAGTATTACAGTTCTAGAACAGGTGATATAAACGCTATCATGAAATGAAAACTATCAGAGGTAGGTACTCGCCTGATATCCTGAGCAACTGATGAGGATCGAGATCCGGACCGGTGTCGCAAGGACCTAATGCGAAAAGCAGAATTAAACAGGGTTCTAAGCATTAAAACTGATATAAAATAATTAAAAACAGGCTTCTAGGGCTATTCTAGGTCGAACGGGTCAAACCGGTAAAAATCGGGTCAAAAAGTCAACCCGGGGTCCAAAAAGTCAACTCTATGTCAAAACTAGGTCAAACGTTGACTTTTACGGTCAACGAGGGCAATTATGGTCAAATCTAGGTCAAACTAGGGTGCCCCTAAAATTCTAGGTCAAACCGAGCTCATTAAGCTATTAAACTCACAAACTCGCCTAATCGAGATACCGGGATACCCTCAGTATCCGATACCTCGCCCTAGGCCACGCACCCCGCCTAAACCCGCTAAAACCTAAGCTAGCACGCGTAAATATATATATATAAACATATAAAAATCATTCTAAAGCATTTCCTAGGCTAATGCTCAAATACCCCGCTCGAAACTCAATACCTTGAATATCTCAAGGTATTGAGATACCTCGGTATCTCAAGGTATTGAGGTTTCGCTCTAAAACCCTCTAACTAGCTATCTAGCTACTAATTATGCACCTAGTTATTAATATAGGCTAGGTAATATATATATCTATCACATATTTATATATCTAAGTATGTATCTACCAATATACATATATATCCACACACATATACCCAAATACCCATTTACCTTACCTAACATAACATATATATATATATATATATATATATATATATATATATATATATATATATATATATATATTACCTATCAAGATATCTATAGATATATATATAACTATAGGTATATAGATATCTATCTCTTAGATAGATAAAACTATCTATCTACCTATCTAGTATCCATAGATATATCTATCTATCTATGCATCTACTTATCTATATCTCCATCTAAATAACTATCTATCTCTAATTATCTACCCATTTATCTAACCATCTTCCTATCTATCAACATAGGTATATATATATATCAATCTCTCACTCTCCCTCACTAGCCCTCGCTACCCCTGCATGCTCCATGCTACTGCTGCTGCTCCATGCTACTGCTGCTGCTGCTGTTGTGCTTCGCTTTGCTGCTACTACTGCTCATGGTACTGCTGCTGCTGCAGCTTCTTGCTGCTGCTGTGCTGCTGCTGCAGTGCAGCAGCAGCTGCTGCCTCGCTGCAGTGGCTGGACCCCTGTCACGACCCGCACCCGGAAAATCGGGCATGAGTCGTGGGTACGTCCAGCCTACGCCGCAGCATCGGCGGTAGAACGCTGTCTAGGTCAACTATCTAGATAATAATCTCACACAAAAATCGGCCATGACCTCTCCAAAAGGAGGGCAACCACACAATCAAAATATAACCTGTCAAGATCTCAACTCCAAACGGAGGAGCAATATCATAAGGATAATCTCAAGTACTCAATCACGAATCTAAGCACGATAAGATGGCAAAGAAGACTAACAACTATAAAGTCTAACCACCACCAACTACTACAACAACCACAACAATAATAATAATACAGCAATATCCAAAATAATATACAATACAAGGTCTCAATCCAAAACCGGAGACAAATCCGGTACTAAGAGCTAATAAAAACAACAACAAAGTCCTAGTGATCCCGGCTACCAACCCGGAAATCACTCCTAAACTAGAGGGTCCCTGTCTGCACCATCGACAGGCTCAGGTCCATAAAACGTCGGACACCAATCCTCCGGATACTCTGAAAAATATGTCCAGTCAGGACTGGAGCAAGTACATCTCTAACAGCAGTTCCATTTAAATGATAAAAACTATAAAACAGTTATAGCAAGTAGCAAGAAGAATGAAGCAAGTATGAAACAAGAAATATGTAAATCACTGGTGCATAAAGGTAAAGATGCAGGAATATCAGAAACAAGATAGTAGTAACTGCAAGATACAAGAAATCTACACTAAGAGTAAGTCTGTGCACATGAACGTGTAGTGAGTCCAGCATGAAAAACATGTAGTGAGTCAAGTCCAGAAACATGTAAGTGAGACAAGTCAAGAAATGCATGAGAGTCCAGACTATAAAGAATGAACTCGGTGTCTTTGAAATACTTGTTTCGACATGTAAACGGCTAGGGGTAAGTACGGCTCACCGCGCACTGGGTGCACGGCTGCTATCATTCCAGATTAGACCAGAGGGAGTGATTCCTGATGATGCCAGATAGGAATGTTTACATGTCTACTCGAGTATTTCCCCGCCCCGACTAATACAAGTGGATCCAAGACCCGACACGCAAATCAAGATGAGTCCAGCCTGAACATGAGTGATGCCTGTAGTGATGCCTGTAGGTGATGCCAGTAGTGATTCCAGAATAGAGGCCAGAAACATGAAATGTACGTGTCGCAAGTAAATGAATCCAGAAATATCAATCAGTGTCCCGTGTTGTGCCAGAATAATCAGATGATACTATACTAGAAGCTGAATCATAATAATCATCAAATAATGAAAACTATCAGAGAATGTACTCGTCTGACGTCCTGAGCAACTGGCGATCCGAACCGGTGTCGCAAGGACCTAATGCGAAAAGCAAGGTTAAACAGGGTTCTAATGAGTTAAACAGATATAAAATAATTAAAAATAGGCTTCTAGGGTCGTTCTAGGTCAAACGGGTCAAACCGGTGAAATCTGGGTCAAAAAGTCAACTCTGGGTCCAAAAAGTCAACTCTGGGTCAAAACTAGGTCAAAAGTTGACTTTGGCGGTCAACCGAGTCAACTACGGTCAAGTCTGGGTCAAACTAGGGTGCTCCTGAAATTCTAGGTCAAACCGAGCTCATTAAGCTAGAAAACTCACAAACTCGCCTCCTTGAGATACCGGGATACCCTCGGTATCCGATACCTCAACCTAGGCTACGCACCCCGCCTAAACCCGCTAAAACCTATGCTAGCACGCGTAAATATATACACATAAGCATATAAAAATCACTCCAATACTATTCCTAGGCTATTGCTCAAAAACTCCGCTCGAAACCCAATACCTTGGTTATCTTAAGGTATTGAGATACCTCGGTATCTCAAGGTATTGAGATACCGCTCTCAAACCCCTCTAACTAGCTATCTAGCTACTAATTATATACCTAGATATTAATCTAGGCTAGGTAATATAGATATCTACCATAATTATATATATCTAAGTATGTATTTACCTATATATATATATATCCACACATATATACATTTACCCATTTACCTTATCTATACACACATATATATATATATTACCTTACCTTACCCAACTCATAAATATCTATGTATAACTATCTAGATATCTATAGATATGTATATAACTATATGTATGTACATCTATATCCTAGATAGATATAACTATCTATCTACCTATCTATTATCAACCTATCTAGTTATCTATCTATCTATCTAACTAGATATCTAATATCTAGTATTTACCTACCTAACTATCTATCAAATTATCTATCTATTTACCTATCTATATATTTAATTATCTATCTATCAAACTACCTACTTACCTATCAATCTATCTATCTAGCTATCTATCTATCAACCTATCTAACTATCCAACTATCTATAAATCTAGCTAGCTATCTATCTATCCAAGTATCTATCAATCTATCTATCTACTTATATATATATCAATCTATCTTTCCCTCACTAGCCCTCGCTAACACGCTGCTGCTGCTCTTGCTCCGCACCTTGCTGCTGCTCGCTGCTGCAAACTGCTGCTGTGGCTGCTATGCTGCTGCTAGCTGCTGCTACTGCAGCTTTGCTGCTGCTGCTGCAGCTTCCTGCTGCTGCTGCACTGCTATTTGCTGCTGCTGTGGTGGCTGCTGCCCCACAGCAGCAGCTGCTGCCACTGCTCGCTGTTTCCAGTCCCCTCCCCTCTCTCAAACACACACACACACACACACACTCCTATATATACATATATATATATCACTCTATATATATAATCATACATATATATACATATATATATAACTCTCTACACACTCTAACACACACACTAGCACACACACGCACTAATACACACACACACACTCACAACACTATCAACACACACATAAGCACACACACATATATCTATACATATATAAACACACATCTATATATATATACACACACACATATAAACATATATATATATATATATATATATATATATATATATATATATATATATATATATATATATATATATCTATCCTCACTCACACACACTCACTCTCACACACCCTCACACACACACTCTCACACACACTAGCACACTCTCTCACAAACACACAACCTCACACACAAACCCTCATACATATATATACAAATATATATACATATATACACACAACTCAAACTCATATATATATATATAGGCACTCACTCACACTCACACACACTCACCTACGCACTAGCACACACTCACACAAGCACTCACTAACACACATACACTAGCACTCACTAACACACTCACAAACACATAACCACACACATATATATAAATATATATACATAAACACACATACAAATATATATAAATATATATATATATATATACACAAACACAACACTCACACAACCACGCACACAACACTCAAACCACACGCCCCACTCACGCCCAACGACCCCGACACTCACCAACACCCTAAAATATATATAATATAGCTCGAAAACTCTAGCACACACTCCCCGATACTAACCCAACGCGCGCACAAGCCCGAAACGAGGAAACCAAGTCGAAATGGCCGTTCGGTCATTTCGACGAACACGTGGTGCGCGGCTCGGAAAATCTCCTGAAACGCACACCAAACGAACTCGAAATCGGCCCAAAATTTACCCACGCGTCCTAAACGATGTCTAGATCCTAGAAAATGTGCTCCCTCGTCGATTCTAGGCCCGTGGCGGAAACGCACACGCACTTAGAATCGGCGACGACGAAAAGCCCCAATTTCGCCCGAAACGCCCGTTTCTCCGCGACACGGCTTCCCGTGCCCAAACGGAGATACGCACTCACGACTCCCGACAACGTCTACCTAGGTCCATCTAACCTAGGGCCTCACCCAAAATTGGGCCAAATTCGGATTTTACCCGAAATTGACACAAAACCTAGTGTTAAAGTCTCTAAACCCAACCAAACTAGTTCCAACTTCCTCCCACGGGTAGCCTAAGGGTCTAGAAAGGTTCTAAAATATTAATTACACTATAAAAGAGTAATTACAAGGGGAAATTTAGGGTTTACCTCTTGGGAGTTGGAATCCCAAGCCAAAATCTCCAAATCTCTCCAAATTCACCTCCTACAAGCTCCAAGCCTCAAATCCAAGCTCCAACACCAAATCTAGGCTCTACCCACCTAGGTTAGGGAAGAATGTAGGGTTAGGGTTAGCCTAAAGAAGAAGAAATGGAAGAAAAAAAGAAGAAAAGTGGAAGAAAACTTACTTTGGAGGAAGAAGGAAGAAGAAAGGAGAAGTGGAGAAGAAGAAATGAAGAAGAAGAAGTGGAATGAAGAGGAAGAGGAAGTGGGGAGCTGCTCCTGCTGGAATGCACGGTCTGGGAAGGGTTTGGGGCCGGCCACTTGCTACATAAAGGGTTACACTAAGTTCCACATTCCCAAAACGCCCCTACTCACTCGGTTTTGGGTTCCGGGTTCCAAAAGCACTCAAACTAGTTCCAAATCTCTCCAACTAACCTCCTAAAAATAAAATAAATATTCTAAGCCCCAAAATAATTCTCACAAGGGTGTGGACTGGGTCGGACATGGGTCCACTAGGGTCTGACATAGGTCCAGGCTAGCCAAAATCCTAAAACAATCAAAATAAAAATAATAAAAAATAAAGCAATCACTAATTAAATATAAATACAATTAAATATAAATAATCCACAATTAACTAAATTAAAAATAAAAAAATACCCGGCTCTGGAAATGGGGTGGTGACAAGCCTATCCTCCTTAGAAAATTTCGTCCTCGAAATTTAAAGTCAATCACACTCCTTCTAGGTCAAACCCCCAACAATCACAGTCAAGAAATTCTACCTAAATAATATGCAAAATCAGGGTCCTACTGGTCGTGTTATCACAGTCTTAATCAGGGTCACTATACTATCTACCACATCACAAGGAAAATCTAACAGGTACTAATAAAGCACACCACAAGGAATGGAAAAGGACAGGAAGAAGAACAAAGAGACAGACCTGCTAACCCGTCATCCGTAGCATCGGCCTCCTCGACAGTCAACGCATAAGCCCTGCCCTGCTGGGGTGTATCCCTCTGCTGGTGCGGGGCATGATGCTGTGCCACAGATGGCCTAGCTCCAACTCTCTGATCCTGTGCTCCACCCAATGGAGGTGCAGTGGGGCAATCTCGCATCTGGTGAGCAGCGGATCCACAGAACAAACACACCTTCAACCTCCTCCTAAAAACATCCCAAGTGTGTCCTGCCTTCCTGCAGTAGGCACAAGTGGGCACCCTCTGATCCTGACCCTGTTGTGCTGCCTTCTGCACATAGGGACGCTTAGCTGGTCCCGCACTACCACTGGCACTGCCTGAATCATCCCTGCCTCTCTTGGACTTGAGCTCCAAGTCATCCTCTGCTCTCTGAGCATCTCCTACTATCTGCTCAAAAGTCGCCTCGCGGTCGCTCCTGGTCAAAGACTTGACCGCCATAACCAAGCCCTTGCGAAACTTCCTCGCCTTGGCTGCCTCACTCAAGCCATCTACAAATCTGCCCAGACGGCAGAACTCCGCTGCGTACTCGTCCACTGTCATGCTCTCTTGGACGAGTGCCTCAAACTGGCTCTCCAAAGCACTGAGCGCCACATCTGGGAAAAACTTCTCCTTGAAAAGCCTCTTGAAAGCCTCCCAAGTAAGCCCTGGCGCCGCAATCCTCGTATCTGTACGATACCATGCCAAAGCGAGGTCGAACATCTGACTGCCCGCTGCCTCTATCTGCATACTGTCTGGAATCTGTGCCAGCCTGAAGATCCCCTCGATCTGCTCTATCCAGTCATCCGCGTACAGGATCCCTTCTGTACCACGGAACTCCTTGGGCCGCATCCTCTGAAAGTCGATAATACTGCCTGGCCTCGGATGCTGAATCTGATCTGCCTGTGGCTGAATCTGTGCCACCCTATCCACTGTCGTCATGGCCACCTGGTGGGCGTTCTCAATGCCCAGTCTCATCACATCCACCTGACGGTGCTGCGCGTCCATCATCTCCCTGAAGAACGCAAACAACTGCGCGGCATCTACTGGAGCAGGAAGTGGTGGAGGAACCACCGGAACGACTGGGGTAGTCCTCGGATCGATAGGTGAAGGAGGATCCCCGAGAGAAGCAGATGCTCCCTCAACCGCAGGAGTGGTGAGTGGAGCGGTAGCAGCTGTCTGAATACGAGCTGGATGAGAGGTAGCAGACCTCTCCGAGGCAACTGCTGGAACGGTACGATGGGATCGTGTCTTCGGAGGCATCCTGAACACAGATCAAAAGAAGTCAATACGGTGCAAGATACGATATCATCAAAGAAGGACAGTAATATTTCAAAAGAAGCAATTTCAGAATAATTAGATTGGAATTGTTCCTAGTCGTGATTGAGTACACTCTCATCCTAGATCCTAGATCCTATAGCAGGCTCGCAGCAGTACAACTAAGTTGTTGTACCACCACGACATCGCACTAATTGCGAATCGAGACCTGCATGGGGCCGCCACCAAAAACGTGTCACGACCCGCACCCGGAAAATCGGGCATGAGTCGTGGGTACGTCCAGCCTACGCCGCAGCATCGGCGGTAGAACGCTGTCTAGGTCAACTATCTAGATAATAATCTCACACAAAAATCGGCCATGACCTCTCCAAAAGGAGGGCAACCACACAATCAAAATATAACCTGTCAAGATCTCAACTCCAAACGGAGGAGCAATATCATAAGGATAATCTCAAGTACTCAATCACGAATCTAAGCACGATAAGATGGCAAAGAAGACTAACAACTATAAAGTCTAACCACCACCAACTACTACAACAACCACAACAATAATAATAATACAGCAATATCCAAAATAATATACAATACAAGGTCTCAATCCAAAACCGGAGACAAATCCGGTACTAAGAGCTAATAAAAACAACAACAAAGTCCTAGTGATCCCGGCTACCAACCCGGAAATCACTCCTAAACTAGAGGGTCCCTGTCTGCACCATCGACAGGCTCAGGTCCATAAAACGTCGGACACCAATCCTCCGGATACTCTGAAAAATATGTCCAGTCAGGACTGGAGCAAGTACATCTCTAACAGCAGTTCCATTTAAATGATAAAAACTATAAAACAGTTATAGCAAGTAGCAAGAAGAATGAAGCAAGTATGAAACAAGAAATATGTAAATCACTGGTGCATAAAGGTAAAGATGCAGGAATATCAGAAACAAGATAGTAGTAACTGCAAGATACAAGAAATCTACACTAAGAGTAAGTCTGTGCACATGAACGTGTAGTGAGTCCAGCATGAAAAACATGTAGTGAGTCAAGTCCAGAAACATGTAAGTGAGACAAGTCAAGAAATGCATGAGAGTCCAGACTATAAAGAATGAACTCGGTGTCTTTGAAATACTTGTTTCGACATGTAAACGGCTAGGGGTAAGTACGGCTCACCGCGCACTGGGTGCACGGCTGCTATCATTCCAGATTAGACCAGAGGGAGTGATTCCTGATGATGCCAGATAGGAATGTTTACATGTCTACTCGAGTATTTCCCCGCCCCGACTAATACAAGTGGATCCAAGACCCGACACGCAAATCAAGATGAGTCCAGCCTGAACATGAGTGATGCCTGTAGTGATGCCTGTAGGTGATGCCAGTAGTGATTCCAGAATAGAGGCCAGAAACATGAAATGTACGTGTCGCAAGTAAATGAATCCAGAAATATCAATCAGTGTCCCGTGTTGTGCCAGAATAATCAGATGATACTATACTAGAAGCTGAATCATAATAATCATCAAATAATGAAAACTATCAGAGAATGTACTCGCCTGACGTCCTGAGCAACTGGCGATCCGAACCGGTGTCGCAAGGACCTAATGCGAAAAGCAAGGTTAAACAGGGTTCTAATGAGTTAAACAGATATAAAATAATTAAAAATAGGCTTCTAGGGTCGTTCTAGGTCAAACGGGTCAAACCGGTGAAATCTGGGTCAAAAAGTCAACTCTGGGTCCAAAAAGTCAACTCTGGGTCAAAACTAGGTCAAAAGTTGACTTTGGCGGTCAACCGAGTCAACTACGGTCAAGTCTGGGTCAAACTAGGGTGCTCCTGAAATTCTAGGTCAAACCGAGCTCATTAAGCTAGAAAACTCACAAACTCGCCTCCTTGAGATACCGGGATACCCTCGGTATCCGATACCTCAACCTAGGCTACGCACCCCGCCTAAACCCGCTAAAACCTATGCTAGCACGCGTAAATATATACACATAAGCATATAAAAATCACTCCAATACTATTCCTAGGCTATTGCTCAAAAACCCCGCTCGAAACCCAATACCTTGGTTATCTTAAGGTATTGAGATACCTCGGTATCTCAAGGTATTGAGATACCGCTCTCAAACCCCTCTAACTAGATATCTAGCTACTAATTATATACCTAGATATTAATCTAGGCTAGGTAATATAGATATCTACCATAATTATATATATATCTAAGTATGTATTTACCTATATATATATATATCCACACATATATACATTTACCCATTTACCTTATCTATACACACATATATATATATATATTACCTTACCTTACCCAACTCATAAATATCTATGTATAACTATCTAGATATCTATAGATATGTATATAACTATATGTATGTACATCTATATCCTAGATAGATATAACTATCTATCTACCTATCTATTATCAACCTATCTAGTTATCTATCTATCTATCTATCTAACTAGATATCTAATATCTAGTATTTACCTACCTAACTATCTATCAAATTATCTATCTATTTACCTATCTATATATTTAATTATCTATCTATCAAACTACCTACTTACCTATCAATCTATCTATCTAGCTATCTATCAACCTATCTAACTATCCAACTATCTATAAATCTAGCTAGCTATCTATCTATCCAAGTATCTATCAATCTATCTATCTACTTATATATATATCAATCTATCTTTCCCTCACTAGCCCTCGCTAACACGCTGCTGCTGCTCTTGCTTCGCACCTTGCTGCTGCTCGCTGCTGCAAACTGCTGCTGTGGCTGCTATGCTGCTGCTAGCTGCTGCTACTGCAGCTTTGCTGCTGCTGCTGCAGCTTCCTGCTGCTGCTGCACTGCTATTTGCTGCTGCTGTGGTGGCTGCTGCCCCACAGCAGCAGCTGCTGCCACTGCTCGCTGTTTCCAGTCCCCTCCCCTCTCTCAAACACACACACACACACACTCCTATATATACATATATATATATATCACTCTATATATATAATCATACATATATATACATATATATATAACTCTCTACACACTCTAACACACACACTAGCACACACACGCACTAATACACACACACACACTCACAACACTATCAACACACACATAAGCACACACACATATATCTATACATATATAAACACACATCTATATATATATACACACACACATATAAACATATATATATCTATATATATATATATATCTATCCTCACTCACACACACTCACTCTCACACACCCTCACACACACACTCTCACACACACTAGCACACTCTCTCACAAACACACAACCTCACACACAAACCCTCATACATATATATACAAATATATATACATATATACACACAACTCAAACTCATATATATATATATAGGCACTCACTCACACTCACACACACTCACCTACGCACTAGCACACACTCACACAAGCACTCACTAACACACATACACTAGCACTCACTAACACACTCACAAACACATAACCACACACATATATATAAATATATATACATAAACACACATACAAATATATATAAATATATATATATATATACACAAACACAACACTCACACAACCACGCACACAACACTCAAACCACACGCCCCACTCACGCCCAACGACCCCGACACTCACCAACACCCTAAAATATATATAATATAGCTCGAAAACTCTAGCACACACTCCCCGATACTAACCCAACGTGCGCACAAGCCCGAAACGAGGAAACCAAGTCGAAATGGCCGTTCGGTCATTTCGACGAACACGTGGTGCGCGGCTCGGAAAACCTCCTGAAACGCACACCAAACGAACTCGGAATCGGCCCAAAATTTACCCATGCGTCCTAAACGATGTCTAGATCCTAGAAAATGTGCTCCCTCGTCGATTCTAGGCCCGTGGCGGAAACGCACACGCACTTAGAATCGGCGACGACGAAAAGCCCCAATTTTGCCCGAAATGCCCGTTTCTCCGCGACACGGCTTCCCGTGCCCAAACGGAGACACGCACTCACCCTCACGACTCTCGACAACGTCTACCTAGGTCCATCTAACCTAGGGCCTCACCCAAAATTGGGCCAAATTCGGATTTCACCCAAAATTGACACAAAACCTAGTGTTAAAGTCTCTAAACCCAACCAAACTAGTTCCAACTTCCTCCCACGGGTAGCCTAAGGGTCTAGAAAGGTTCTAAAATATTAATTATACTATAAAAGAGTAATTACAAGGGGAAATTTAGGGTTTACCTCTTGGGAGTTGGAATCCCAAGCCAAAATCTCCAAATCTCTCCAAATTCACCTCCTACAAGCTCCAAGCCTCAAATCCAAGCTCCAACACCAAATCTAGGCTCTACCCACCTAGGTTAGGGAAGAATGTAGGGTTAGGGTTAGCTTAAAGAAGAAGGAATGGAAGAAAGAAAGAAGAAAAGTGGAAGAAAACTTACTTTGGAGGAAGAAGGAAGAAGAAAGGAGAAGTGGAGAAGAAGAAATGAAGAAGAAGAAGTGGAATGAAGAGGAAGAGGAAGTGGGGAGCTTCTCCTGCTGGAATGCACGGTCTGGGTAGGGTTTGGGGCCGGCCACTTGCTACATAAAGGGTTACACTAAGTTCCACATTCCCAAAACGCCCCTACTCACTCGGTTTTGGGTTCCGGGTTCCAAAAGCACTCAAACTAGTTCCAAATCTCTCCAACTAACCTCCTAAAAATAAAATAAATATTCTAAGCCCCAAAATAATTCTCACAAGGGTGTGGGCTGGGTCGGACATGGGTCCACTAGGGTCTGACATGGGTCCAGGCTAGCCAAAATCCTAAAACAATTAAAATAAAAATAATAAAAAATAAAGCAATCACTAATTAAATATAAATACAATTAAATATAAATAATCCACAATTAACTAAATTAAAAATAAAAAAAATACCCGGCTCTGAAAATGGGGTGGTGACAACCCCCATCTCTATCACACAAACACACACACACACACACACATACCTATATATATATATATATATATATATATATATATATATATAACTCTCTCTCTCTATATATATATATATATACACATATATAACTATATATATATATAACTAGATACATATATATACACACCTATATATCTATATACTAACACACACTAACACACTCACACACACACTAAAACACACACTCACACACAAATATATACATAGCTCTATATATATATAAATACCTATATTAATATATATATATATATATATATATATATATATATATATATATATATATATATATATATATATATATATATATATATATATATATATATATATATATATATATATATATACATCAATACACACACACACTCTAAGATACATATACATATACAAATATATATATATACACATAGACATATACACCCACAAGCACACTAATATAAATACACACACCTATATATATATAAATATATATACATAAACACACATACATATAAATATATACATATATATATATATATATATATACATATATATATATATATATATATATACATATATATATATATACATATATATATATATATAGACACATATACACTAACACAACACACAACACACAAACCACACGCCCCACTCACGCCCAACGACCCGACACTCACCAATACCCTAAAATATATAAAATATAACTCGAAAACTCTAGCACACACTCCCCGATACTAACCCAACGCACACACAAGCCGAAACGAGGAAACCACGCCGAAATGGCCGTTCGGTTATTTCGACGAACACGTGGTGCGCGGCTCGGAAAACCTCCTGAAACGTACACCAAACGAACTCGGAATCGGCCCAAAATTTACCCACGCGCTCTACACGATGTCTAGATCCTAGAAAATGCACTCCCGTGTCGATTCTAGCCCCGTGGCAGAAACGCACAACCACTTAGAATCGGCGACGACGAAAAGCCCCAATTTTGCCCGAAACGCCCGTTTCTCCGCGACACGACTTCCCGTGTCCAAACGGAGACACGCACTCACTCTCTAGACACCCGACAACATCTACCTAGGTCCGTCTAACCTAGGGCATCACCCAAAATTGGGCCAAATTCGGATTCCACCCGAATTCGACACAAAACCTAATGTCAAAGTCTTTAAACTCACCCAAACTAGTTCCAACTTCCTCCTACGGGTAGGGTTAGGGTCTAGGAAGGTTCTACAATACTAATTACACTACACAAAAATAATTAGCAAGGGGAAAGTTAGGTTTTACCTCTAGGGAGTTGGAATCCCAAGGCCAAAGTCTCACAACCCCTAGAAATCACCTCCCTCAAGCTCCAAGCCACCAAATCTAGCTTCCACACTAGATCTAAGCTCCTCACACCTAGGTTAGGGAAAAAGCAAGGTTAGGGCTAGCATAAGGAGAAGGAATGGAAGAAGAAAGAAGAAAAATGGAAGAAAGAACTCACCTTGGAGAAGAAGGAAGAAGGAAGAAGAAATGGAGAAGAAGAAATGGAAAATGAAGAAGAATACAAAGGGAGAGGGGCTGCTGCTGTGTTCTCACAAAATGGGGGGTAGGTAGGTCCGGCCAAGAGAATTAAAGGGGGTTTACAAAGTTCCAAATTCCCAAAATGCCCCTACTCACTTGGTTTCGGGTTCCGGGTTCCAAAAGCACTCAAACTAACTCCAAATCTCTCCCACTAACCTACTAAAAATAAAATAAATATATCTAAGCCCCAAAATAATTCTCACAAGGGTGTGGGCTGGGTCGAACATGGGTCCACTAGGGTCTGACATGGGTCCAGGCTAGCCAAAACCCTAAAACAATCATTAAAAAATAAAATAAGCACTAAATAAATATAAATATAATTAATTAAATACAATCCACTATTTATCAAATAAAAATAAAAAAATATCCTATTTTCTAGAATTGGGTAGTGACACCAAACACACAAGCACATGCCAAATTGATCTATAGGACCAATTGACACACACAACAAATATCAATATCAGAATTCTCCCAAAATTAACACAAAAGTACCATAACTTTTTCAATAGGCCTCTTATGAACACAAAACCAAATTCTAGGGGTAGCCTATGCATATGGGTTAATTTCTCATGGTTAAATTTTAGATTTAGAACCTAAATTAAGAAAAAAAAAACTGAATTGTACCTATTGGGAGATGGATTCTCAATGCAACCTCCAAATATGATAAAATTGGCCTCCAACTTGTAGATCCTTACTCCTTTTTGTAGATCCTTGCTTTCTCCTTCTAGATTCTTGCTCTATTAGTCTCTAATGGTGATTTGGGAAGGAATTGGGATGAAATTTAGTAGGGAAATGATATGGGAATGGAGGAATTTGGTTGAGAAAATTTTTTGATCTAGTTTTCAAATGAAAAGAGGAGAGAGAAACTTTTCCCCTCTTCTTTAATCGGCCGACCCCCTCTACCCTTCCTCAAGCTACTATGTAATGTACATTATATCCCTTGGGGCCTCTTATGAAGAAATAATTAAAGGAGGGAAGCTTCTAGTCTAATGGTTTAATTAAATTAATCATCCTCCTAATCAATGGGCTTTCTAATTGGGCTCAATTCTAACAATTAATACATATTGGTCCATGAGTCTAAACTAAACTAGTTAGGTCCACTAACATAAGTCCAAAATAAATAAATAACATCTAACAACAATTAAATAATACAACAAATAATTATTTATTATGCACAATATTTAATTAATTATAAAATTACTAAAATATCCTTTCCTAGAAAATATGGTAGTGACAGGCTGGGCTGGGGGTTGTGCAGCCGGCGGTGGGGGGGGGGGGGGACGGAGCAGTCGGGTGAGGAGGGGGGTAGGGTGGGTGATGGGAGGAGGAAATTTTGTCTTTCTTTAGTGTATAAAATTGATGCATATCAAAGTTTATGGTATCAAGTTCAAAAAGTGAAATAGTTGAGGGTTTCAAGTTACAATTTAGCCAATCTTATAATAATAAAATTATGATAATTAGCTTAACAAATAAAGATAAAGAGTAGTTATAATTAATTAATTTTTTTTGGTTAACTAAACAAAAATCTTAATTATATCATAAAATAAATAAATTATCTAAAATAATAATTAATATCTTATTTACTTAATTATTAGTGATTAGATTGTCTAAACAAACTTGGTCCAAATCTAGGAAATACCAACATATTCAAATTTTTAGACCTTGTCATCACCATAGAAGATCAAAATATTAACAAAAATTAACTTTATCTTATTAATTAATATTTAATAATCAATTGGGTGTTATTTATAATTATAATCTTAATTATGTAAAAAATTATAAATTCTACCGCTCCAACCCACTTACGAAGTAAACATTTGGATGTGGGAAGCCTTCCAGCTATTGCTGACAAGAACTGCACATTTTACATTATGACTTTTATCCAACCCTTACAAGAAAATGGTTGGGCTACTTTCAGCTGGAATGATCTTTTTTCCTCTAAATCCTATTTACCAAACACCCGCTAAGGTCACGTTTGGTTCGCGAAATCAAGTCATTGTGATAGGAAAGTCATTTCTTTTCTGTATTTACATGCCAAAGAAGTAGCATACAAAAAAATGTTTTCCAAAGAAAAGAAAAATAGAGGGAAAATGGTTCTCCCTATCCACCCTAAGGATTCAGTTTTTCTTTTAATTTCCAAGGCATTTCCAAACGCAGAAAATAAAAATTTGTGAAAATTGTAATTTTCTAAAGAAAAGAAGAAAGAATTAATTTTCATTCATTTCCTTTCCACGAAGCAAACGACACCTAAAGTTGTTTGAATGTTTACGGAAAGTAAAATTTGGAAGTGATAAATTTATAGTGGATATTTGTTGACTCAAACTTGAAGTATAACTTTTTTTACCTTATTTATTGGATGTTGTTACGAATTGAAAGTGGAGAAGAGATATAGTGAATGACCCTCACAACCTGGGTATCAGGGAGTCCTTACATTCTTTAGTAACTCTATGAAGGTCGTAGCCTCTATATTAATTCGGTACCTCCTCTGTATCACGATCGTTCAAATCGAAACTAGGACCCACAACATCAAAAATCATGTCCAGTCCCATCATCGTAATTAGAATAACAATGGGCATCCATATACATCTTACTATAAGGCTTTGGCTCCGATGCTAATGACAGAAGCTATCTGTATGAGGTCACTGGTAGTAATTCAACATGAATTCCTTCAAGTACAAATTGAATGTCATATTATCTTCTTTATGCTATTGATATCATGACATCTAACACATTGACACTTTTATTGTTGTTGTTGTAGTTCATATATTGGTGGAACGCCTTGACGAGCTAAAGGAATTTATCTACCCCTTGCATAAATTCTTCCCTCACACCACACGTGTCCTCATGAAAATGGTTGTACATTCATGAACGATGCTGCAAGTAGTAATTCATATCCATTTTTAGATACTTCTGCGAAGATGGATAGACATTATTCAATACGAAAAATTATTCAAGTGTCAAGTAGTTATCGGTACCAAAAGATATTATTTTTCCAATACACATATAAATAAGTATGTTAATGACTCGGTATTTGTATCAATTATTAAAAACCAAACACTTTATTTACGAGAGTTTAGAATAAAAACCAAATTTCAATCCTTTTTTGCTTACCTACCTATGACACTAGTCGTTCTGCTCATATGTAGTATCATAAGTTCTCATCACATTGGGTAGTATCTATTATTGAAGACAACTAAAAGCACCACGATAATATAAAGCTAAGACAAGTAATCAGTTATGTCATACCCCACTCATAAAATACGTAAGACCAGAGTACGTGACAATGGTCAACTATATATATCAAGTGGACTCCCGCCAAACTCGAATACATATACTCTGTCTAGAGTAGGATAAATATATCAATAACAAGTCAAACAATCTATATCTCAATCCACATGAAAATAAATGTAAAGAATGAACAATATTTATGGTATGCAACCCATTAGCATACGTAAACCCTATTTTAAAAGTCTAACTAATAATTATAAAAAGATTATTGATTATGTTTTCTTTTTAAAAAGAAATAGTTGTACGTAAGTATGTACATGAAAGAATAAATATGTTATAAAATATAAATGTGCAATTAGATTAGAAATAATTTTCAATGAAAATAACCTAGGAAATTATAAGATCGTAGATAGTTAATACATATATGCAATATATGTGAATATATGCATAGTATAAGTACATGTACTTAGTAAATAAATTTATAGGAAAACATTATAGTAGGTAAATAAAAATTATGGTTAAAACTTGGGAAAATTTATAAATGAGTGTAAGTAAATTTAAATAAAAATAATTATGTGACTAAATATAAATACCTAGAAGTATATATGTATAGAAGTAAATATATATACTTACATTCATATATATTTTTTTGAGTGTAAGTATATATATATATATATATATATATATATATATATATATATATATATATATATATATATATATATATATATATATATATATATATATATATATATATATATATATATATATATATATATATATATATATATACTTACACTTATCTTTGTGTGTGTGAGAGTATGTGTGTGAGTATGTGTGTGTGTATATATATATTTCTTTGTGTGTGTGAGAGTATGTGTGTGTGTGTGTGAGAGTATGTGTGTGTGTGTATATATATATTTCTTTGTGTGTGTGTGTGTGTGTGTGTGTGTGTGTGTGTGTGTGTGTATATATATATATATAAAGTGAATAGAATTATATAAACTAGGAACTAAAAACTAGATAAAATATAAAATAAAACAATTAAGAAGAGGAAAATAAATTCAAACCCCCTTCCTATGAACAATATTTATATACTGTTCATCTCCCCGAGTAACAAAAAAACTGAACCTAGCCTTTAACAGAATAGAAGTTCTGATAAAACTCAAGTTTCCTTTAAATTCAAATTAAATATAAACAAAAATCAAATCCCAGCAATTCTAATTCTCTCTATTATATCTCTTATCGAATCATTGATTATCCTATTGCTAATTTATAATTCAAATTCGATCCTATCAAAGTCGACCATCCCCAGTTTCCCGAACTCATCTTAATTTTTTTCAGAAAGATAACTCATCTCCCAGAGTTCACAACCCGGCTAGAATTTGTCACCACCTCTGCATGCCTCTTTTCGACCAACTACTAGCCTTCCCGACCACTGTATTCTATCTATTTCGACATGCCCTGTTTGTCGATCATCGACCGGAGAAACAGGTCAACACCTCAAATGATCGTAGGACTACTCATCAGAAGCCCTCTAATACCGGTGAACACTTCTCCACTGCCCCTGATGCCCAGTTGTTGCACCAGTCGTTGATTACTGCTGACAAATTCTGTGAGCAGAGCAACCCTTTCTGGATAAGTAAAATAGAGTTTTTTTTTTTAGTTTTTCATGTAACGCCCTGTCCCACTCAGTTCAGCGAGATGAATCATTGGCGCGTCAACGTTCAGACTTGGCTTATTCAGTAGCTTACCCGGAGTCCCGCTCGGTCGAGACAATATTCTCGTTCGGATGGGTGATCTTGGTGAACCTATCTTTGCCTTTCCTTCACACATAGTAAAAATGAATGCTGCTTGCTAGTTCACTATCATATAATTCGTTGCATGCTAATAAAAGAGATGAACCCACATAAATAAGAGAATAATCCCATTATATATCTGATTGTATAAAATATAAAAATATTAAACTTGCTACTATATATAGTATTTAACTTCGTTGATTGGAATTGAGATTTTGCATATATTACATCTTGAGTAAAGTAGAGTTTCTGATGCTGTCACTTAGAATATCTAACTTACTGTCACGGAGTAGACTTTTATACTGATGCCACACCTTATCACATAGTTTATATCACATGTTGGAATATTTTATGGTATATTGTTCATTCAATTTAGGAAGGAAGACTATCTAGTATTCGTTCCTAGTTTGAGATAGAAACATGGAAAATTTTCAGGACCGTTAGGTCGCCAAGGCTGTCCCTAGACTGGGAATTGCATAGAGATAAAAAGTTTGAGATCTGCGGAATGACTCAAGTAGTATGGTAAAAGTTGGAGAAGAGAATTTTATCAATGCATGGTCATTGGACAAGTTATGCATAAGGTAGTTCTCGAACGATCACGGAGGGGAGCAAGGATTGTATCAGCTCGGGAGAACTTAGTACTAGCCTAGGTGATTCGGGAGCTTTTGGTGTAGCTAGCTGAAAGGATCGTCGTCTAACCTATTGCTATGGTAGATGTGCTGACGTACTAGAATTTGGTGATTTAGGAACTTTCAGCCTAGCTACCTGAAAGGATCTTCGTCTAACATAGCTATGTCCAAGATGGCTTGTGGTGCCAGTGACCCTCATATAGATTAAGTCGACATGCTAGCAGCAATTCGCGTGCATGTCATTAGTTGTGCAAGAAGATATATACACGTTACGCTACATATTATGAGCCTAACTGCAGAGACACGTTCGAGACACTCAGAGTTTATATGTGTATTTCTATGTTTCATTATATATATACCTCGATATTGTTGATATATCTTTTAGCAGGAAAGGACTGATGATAAGTATTGATAGGTTGTGTATATGTTGCATGTACTTTCTGTGACACTTTCATGCCTGCAACATGAATATATCTTATTATCCTATGTCATGCAACTGATCATATGGCAAGATTAGAAAGACAACATAATAATTGTGTGCACTCACATGATGGACGTGTTGGTTTTGTTGTGTGGAAGAGAGGACTCACCACATGCATTTCTATGTATTGATACCCTACCGGACCTTTGTAGGTGTGGAAGTTCCCCTAAAGCGTACTAAGGCATTGGAGCTCGTTCTGGCACCTTGGAGCGTTGCCGCCGGAGCTAAAATTTCTTGTAAACGGGATGTAATATATGAAATATCATCTATTGTATCGTTCTCAAGTTGTAAGCCTCATGGCATAATTTATTGTAATAAGATATATATATATATATATATATATATATATATATATATATATATATATATATATATATATATATATATAGAGAGAGAGAGAGAGAGAGAGAGAGAGAGATTGTAACCTTGGCTTAGAGCCGATGCAACTTCTATTTCAATATCAATAAAGAGAACCATTCGTTTACATATCTTTTTCAAATTCAACTTTTTTCTTGGAGACTTTCGTGCGATGACTCTGTTACTTAGTTGCTCTGTCGACCATTTTGGGTTTGCCTTGCACAAGCTCTATTTAGGTTTGTACGACATCACGTCCAGCAAGGACGTTCGATTATATGGAATAAGGGCCTGACAATTTTGGTATCAGAGCATGACTTTACGTCCTTAGCCATTATCGATTCTCTTTAGCTTCGAGTTGTATTCGTGATCGATGTCATTGACGCTCTCTCAATGGTCCGCGGGATGTTCCATACAATAAGTTTAGCTATTTTATGAATTTTATGTGGATATTTTATTGACTAGGGATAGCTTGCAGAAGGTCTTGTTGGCTAAGTCATACTGGGCATCGCACATCTAGACATGTGGTTTTAGCAGTTTGTATAATCAAAATATTTTTGGACGAGGATAAGTTGGACTCTATCCATTGGGTTTTGAATAGATATCGATAAAGGTGTCCTCGAAAGTTGATATTGTTGATGCGAATATAAAGGATCGTGCTGGATTTCGAGGAATAGATTGGTTGTAATTCGAATTCAGATGATGTTATGCTGGTGATAGTCGGGATAACCGTATCAAGGATTACTTAGAATGGATGTTGGCTCAAGGATAAAGGAGATATCCATTTCAGTATTAATTTTTAAGGAATATTGGTATGTAGAATGGCTCGATCCCTGAGTGGTGTATTGGATGACCTTGGTGACATTAATCGATTGAGGATTTTGGGGTATCACGAGTCTATCTGTAAACGATATGATAGTGCAAAGCCTTAGAATGAATATTACCTAGTTAGTCATGATTTCAGATATCTCGTATGAGATTGGTTCAGACGAACAAGAAATGATGTATATAAGATTGGGATTATCTTGGTTAGGGAATTCAGAATGATAAACTAGATAGATTGATCAAGGAAAAATTAGTAAGTAACAGAATGGATGACTTGATCAAGGAATTAATTTTAGTCATATACGACAATTTTGGCTTAGAGCTGAATGAGATTGAATTCAAATTCGAATAAGGAAAGATAGCACAATTGGAAGATAGCACGCATGGAAGTTTGGATTGGAAGATATAGAAGTGACTCAGAGGATTGAGAAGGATATTGCTCGACAAAAATGAGTTGAGTATGGTATTGTATCAATGCTTGGAAGATAGTAAGGATAGAAATAAAATTATGGAAAGGATAATGTTGCTCGATGACTGGTGTCACGCCCCAGTATCGGAATACGGAGGCGGACATGGCCAGCTACCCCGTATAAGGTACTATACGTCATACGACGAACACGTCTGTAACTAGACAAGGAGGGTAAATACTACAAGCAAGTCACTTAGGGTCACACAACACATATATTGTCTCAACCAATCAAGTAAGAACAATAAACATAGAACATATATGACAAGGGAGTAAGGCATCCCAAACGCCCTGCCACAACATTTTGGAAACCAGCTATGCAAAATAAAAATCTAATAGAGTAGAAAAAGTATATGACCATGATCAGCTGCAGTCTGATTAATTACAATCATGTAAATAAAACTAAATATCCATATTTACGGCTGCCGGTGGCTAAATTCCCCAAAAGAGTAAAATATAAGATAACGAGCAGGGAAGAAGAAATCCACTCGTGCCCTTCAAAGACCATCTGTCTGGTATGCGCCATCAGGATGGGGGAAGTAAGCTGGATCCTCTGGAACTAGGTCGAAACCTGGCCATGCAAAACCAGTGGAGTTAGACCCCAAATAGCAAGTACCACAAAGGAAGCATGAAATGGAGAAAAAAACCCAAAGCAATAGATAGGTATAATATAGGTTATGTGTCGTAGTTTAGGTCCATAGTTTATCTTAGCATAATAGCCCAACCCTACAACCAAACAAGGACAAGGGTTGAACCATCACACTATGATAATTCATGTCCCTAGACTACTAACAGAATAATACAATCACAACCAAGTCCAGTTATATAACGGCCAATCAATTGTATGGCTTGCTACTGTGGAGTCTGAGTTATCTCAGAATAGATGCATAAGAGAAATCCTTAGACCGTGAGCTATTTAGCGGGGCTAACCGAGGCATAGAAATCATATAACACTTGTATATTATGCACCGGTCCCTCGTAAGGCTACCGTGCTAGATCATATAGAACGCATTATATAATATAAGTATTCAGATATTGCCATCCATTAGTGCGGACGTGACCAATATCTATGGGGGTCAGCCTTGCACGTCATGACAGTTGTCTGAGTTGGCTAATATGCACGATCTTAGGATTTTATCCCTCCCAATGCTCTACCAATTTTAGTTGTCTAAGTTAACCTTATGGTTATGTTAGGAATCCCATGGCGTGGTTACATGATCAATCCTCCTACATGTCGTACCGTAGTACGACCACGCTAGATGTCCTGTCCCAGTCCCAAAATACGTAGGACTAGGAATACGTGAGCATGCCAGCCGTATGCATATGACAACTCTAATATATGGAAAACATAATACATACGTACACTAGATTACGAATAATAATTCACAAGTGGTATATAATGTCACAAGTCATATGCAATACTAATCTCATCCACAAAAGCAATAGAAATAAATAACCAAATACGAGAATAAACCCAGTATAAAATAGTCGATAAGAACTAATAGTTGGGTGGAGTCAAATCCACTACTAAACTAGAATATGAAAGAAAATATTGTAAGTACATCATCTGATGACCAAAGAGGCTTGAAGGAAATGCTTCCTCGAAAGAGAAAGAAGTAGCAAGTCCTAATCTGCGCTCCTGCGAATAGTCATGATCGCCTACACCTGGAAAGGGACCAGGTCCTCAGAGGGACGTAACAAGATACATAGAAACATGCCAAAGTACAGTAAATAAACATACAAGAGAGACAAAAAATAACCACAAGAAATGATAAAACTATGACAATACGATGTCTAAGAGGGTGGCATGCCATAAGAACAATGATATCAATCGTGGCTATAGGTAAATCGGGTAATAGGAACTGCAGTCTGGTGAGGTACTAACAGTCATATCACTAGTCTCAATCGTAGCCCGGTGAGGCACTAACGACCGAGGGGTCAAGTGAACAAATCTCTATCGCAGCCCGGTGAGGCGCTAATGAGTCAAAATTTAATCACAATAGCCAACGCCTAATAACGATATCCTCGCCTAGGGAACTAAGAAATCAAGTCAAATCGGTCAAGGCAAGGTCATGAACTAATGTCAAGTCAAGTTTAATACAGAACCACAAGATTATGTCAAGTCGTATGCACAGGGTGGAGCATATATCAAATACGTGACGAGAAAGTAGATACGAGCAGCATATCTGGAAGGCAAATAATATACGTGCACGTAAAACAAGAAAATAAGACTATAGCATCATGTGACAATTCAAATATGACAAAGAGCATCAAGAAACTATATAAGACAAGAAAATAATAACTGAAAAATATATGCAAATACTGTATAAGAGTTGGCAAGGTATCTTGTCTGCTCTGAAAAAGGAGAAAGTCATAACTCAAGACGTCGTCCGATCTATCTGTCACTTAAATTAAACAAGTTAGATATACAAAAGTGGTTGGATAGATTTTCTAGTCTAATATATTTTAATTATAAATAAAATAATCTAAAATACTAATTTAATTTAATTATATTCTGATTTTAAGTCTAATCCTAGATTTTGGTTTAAAGAAAATTAATTTTATGAATTCGAGATCCGTGGCATGCAAATCGAGGCATTCTGTTGACCAAAAAGTTAACTGACACAAAACTAAGATTTGTGTGTGAAATAATATATATTTCAATACTATATAATGCTAAAATTGACTATTTTACTAAATCTCAAACTGGTAAGGAATTATCGTCCATATGGCGCACATATGACAGTTTTCGATAGTTTTCTAGTTACTTCTAGGTTGAACAAATTTTTAAGATTATTAAAATAACATATTTTATTCTGAGAAAAATATATGTTATATTTTGTCATATCATCTTTTTGAAACTTCAAACGGATCATGATTCCAAGTTTGGGATCTCCCGAAATCTCGAAAATAAAGAAACATGTTAAATTTTGAACAACTGACAATCAACAAATTTTCCAAAACTTTAGGTTCAAAATTTATAAAAATAAATTAGTTATTCAAAAAATATATCTCAATATGGTTCCAACTCAAGAAACAGGGAAGTATTGGAGTCTGGATCATGATGTTATGGCCTCACGAAGTTGGGGGAAATCCTAGATGAAATCTCCTCAAATTCTCTCTCATCTAATTTCAGCGGAATTAATGAAACCCCACATATACACACATATATATAGGCAGTAGCCATTGGGTGGGCCTAGAAGGGTAGGTTAGGGCTGACTGTGTATGCTGATTGGGTATTTAGTTAATTTTTAATTCTAGAAATTATTTATTAATCAGTTTTTAAACTAAATAACCCCAAATAAATATGTAACAATATCAGAAAATTCCAGAAAAATTCTAGAAAATATAAAATACTATTATAGACCCTAGAATATTACTTAGGGCTATTTTATGATCATAGGATTCTACAGTAAATTTTAAAAGTCCTATAAAATTAGTTATTAGTCTATTTTAAAGCCAAATAAATCCAAATAAATTTCAAAAAATTCACTACAAGAATAAGCGGGATTAGCGACGTATTTTAGCGACTCAAAGTAAAAACGTCGCTAAATTAGCGACTCGGTAAAAATTGTCGCTAGTCGTCGCTAAATGGCGACATTTAGCGACGTTTAGCGACTTTTATTAAGATTTTAAACGAATAGTCGCTATAAGTTCAATTAAGGTCGCTAAACGTCGCTAATATATCTGATTTAGCGACGTTTAGCGTCGTAATTAGCGACGTATATATGAAAAACATTTAGCAACGTATTTAGCGACGTCGTATCTATCGTTGGCGTCGCTAATTTTTATTTTAGCGACGTTTTTATTGGACGTCGCTAAACGTCGCTAAATTTTGTTTAATTAGGGCTCAGGTTTCTTTTCTCGATCTATCGAAAATTTTGAAAACGTTTCGATTTCCCCCGCCCCCCCCCCCCCTCTCCGGCGACCGGGTCTCCACGGCTGCGGCTACTCCGGCATCCCCCTCCTCCTCCTCGAGCTCTAGGTAATCTCTCTCTCTCTCTCTCTCTCTCTCTCTCTCTCTCTCATGTGATACTGACACAAGACACACTTGACAGACACGACACACGCACACAGACACATACGACACACACGACACACACACACACACGCAGACACACACACACGACACACATACACGACACACACACAGACGCAGACACACACACGACACACACACGACACACAGATGCATACACACACACAGACGCAGATTAGGGTTAGGGTTAGGTTTAGGAGAATGTTGCTTGCTTTGAGATCAAAACTTACTATGTACCAACAACTTACTATGTACCACAGACGCAGATTAGGGTTGGGGTTGACTAAAAAAAACTATATATCTTATGATTATGAGTCAAAACTTACTATGTACCAACAACTTTTCTCGTTTTAAAATCTGTTTCATCTCCACCGAATATTCTAGCCATACCAAAATCTGAAATTTTGGGGTCCATGTCCTTGTCAAGGAGAATGTTGCTTGCTTTGAGATCTCTATGTATAACTCTTAATCGTGAATCTTGATGGAGATAGAGAAGTCCACGAGCAATTCCTAGGATAATCTGGTACCGTGTCTGCCAATCCACTAATGCTCCTTTCTCTTTATCTAGAAGCAATTGTAATGTGTCATAAGTTTTCAAGTTCTGCCAAAATAGGTAAAACTTTCTATCATATGAAAATTTTAATTAACATAACAAAATCATAAGTATTTAAGTAAAGACAATTTTAACATTTCATCCCCTTGTACTCATATATCAACATCATTTCATCCCCTTGTATGCAGCAACCGAGAAGTCGGACAAGGTTTCTGTGCTGGAGTTTGGCAATGAGCACCACATCATTCTTGAATTCTTCAAGACCTTGATATGATGTTCTAGCCAGTCTCTTTACAGTTATATCCTGATTAGTGTCTAGGAATTAAATCTGTGTGATAAATTTTTTTGGCGCAGACCAAAATAAACCAAAATGAGTTTTGAAATTTGGCTTGTAGTTCACTAGAGTACACAATATGGAGACAAAATATACTTGTTGGACTTAGCAAGCTACTCCCATCTTCAGATATAAATTTGGTATCAAAGTCTACCTGTCTTTAGGTTATATAAGATTGGAATTTGAAAATAGCTCAACCATACGTGTGTGTAGGTGTATAAGACCTAGGCATCAATTGTTAGTTGTAGTGTGAGTTTGGGTTTTTGCATTTGGGGGATGTGAGAGTGTCGGGTTCCTCAGTCAGTGCACACTGTGAAAACTGGTTTTGTGTGTGTGCACAGTGTGCCTCAACCACTGTGTCTCAGTGTATCAGTCGAGCCACTGGTTTTGTGTGTGTGTCTTAGATACTACTATTTACTTTAATCTTTATCATCCAAATCTCATAATTTAATTTCAATTTTAATTGCAAAGAATTATCATTATTATAAGATATTATGGTATCATTATTATACTGCTAATTCTTTGTTTTCATCTACCTTACCAGATGGCACCCAAGAGAGCGACACCTCCTACTGTTAAGGAGGAAGTGATGCCTCCTACTGTTAAGGAGGAAGAGATACCACCTGCGGGGAGTTCCAGTCACCCAGCACCTATCGCGGCTGTATCTCAGACGGGGAGTTCCAGTCACCCAGCACCCATAGCGGGGCTTGATAACATAAACGCTGTTTATGCGCAGTATTTGAGGGACTGGTATCAGCCCCGTTTTGGAAATCCTCAAGATTGATACTATAATGTTTCGTATACTTATATATTATGCATTTTGTGTTACTGTGATACTCTGATACTTATATATTATGTATTTTGTGATGCTGTTTATGCCCATTTTGTGTGACTGTGATACTTTTATTGTCTGTCTATAATGTTTGTGTTCCATCGAAGGGGTCGGCGAACCCATAGAATTCAACGGAGGGTTGCTCCGGGTCTATTTTTAATTACAAATTTATAAATTAGAGGAATAATAGTTTGGAACAATTCAGTTTTTTTTTTTAATTTTTTTGTAAATTTAGCGACGTATTTAGCAACGTTTAGCGACATCTAGCGACATTTTTATAAGTCGCTAAACAAGTCGCTAATTAGCGACGTGTAAATAGCCGTCGCTAACAACGTCGCTAAATATGTCGCTGTACGTCGCAAATTCCTGACATGGCAGTACTGCCAGGTCATTAAAGACGTCGCTGTTACGTCGCTATAAAAGTCGCTAATGAGCGACGTTTAGCGACTTTAATAAACGTCGCTATTTGCCGCGTCGCTAAACGTCGCTACATTTAGCGACTCAATAAAGTCGCTAAAAAACGTCGGCATAGCGACGTTTAGCGACGTTTTTCCGTTCAGCGACTTGGTTTTTTCCGACTGCGTTAAAACGTCGCTAATTACGTCGCTAAACGAGTTTAGCGACGTTTTATTGTCATTTGGCGACGTTTTTTGGCGTCGCTAATTTGACTTTTTTTGGTAGTGATTCTAAATAAATTAAAAATATATATATTTAACTATTTTAACCCTAAAATTCATATTTGATATAGAAATATACAAGTATGATCTCACAAAAATCATAGAAACTCTAAAAAATTATGTTTTCTTGGTTTTAATTACCCAAAAAATCTAAAAAATCCAAGAAATTCTAAAATAGCCTGAAAATGATTCTAAATAAGTATTTATATAAATAATTAAATCAAATAAGTTATTTTCTAATTAACCAACAACATAGCCAAACAAAATCCAATAATTAATAAAATTAATAAAATTAAAAATTAAAAATTAAAAATTAGGGAGTTTACACTAGATACAAATCAACTTTGTTACTTGATAACTCAAATTTGATTCACCCGAGCGTGATGCAACAAACAACAAATCCTAGACACACTTTGGTAGTTGACCCACATACCATGCCCGTGCTGGGAAAATAATATAATAATATCACATGTCGCATAGTATATGAGGCATTCTTGATGCACAACCTGAATCATGTAATCTCATAGCATGTAGCAAGTTATATCGCACCTCAGTGCACATTTATAACACATGTACACGTAGCACATAGTAATTGTATCATCAAGATACAAGAAATCTGGTCGAATTACCAAACTTACAATTGATCGTATGTGCCTTATCACATTGGGACACATGGCTCATGTTATGCACATAGCTGGTTAGTCACTTATAACATAGTCAATTCTAGCACATGGTCATATCTAGCACAAGGTTAGGTTACTAGGTCCATTCTTCCTTAGGATCAATCATAAGCAATTGTCGAGACCAACCACTCAGAACAAAGAAATATTCTAAATAAAATAGCTAAGCCGCAACACAACTTGGCGCATGAGATGGGTGCCGCATGGACTGTCAGCAGCATGCTACCTCAGGCCGCATACGATCCCAGGTGGCATGCTTCTCCAAGCCGCATGCTCCGAACAAAATTTCACTCTCTTGGAACAAGTGTCGAAGTGATGTGTGTCAGAGAAAAGTGACTGAAGTGATGGATGTGACAAGCCATAAAGTGTGTCAGAGAGAAAAGGCAAATAATAGAAATATGTGCCCACAGTTCAGAGTCATGCGTCCAAGGAATGGTAGTCGCATACTCTCTAGGCCGCATAGGTCACTCGGTCGTATGTTGCTCTTTTGGACTTAGCGAATTTCTTATTCGTTCAGTGAGTTAAAACACAAGGAGTTCAAGGATTAGCTCTAGAACACTTGTGTGATGGCAGTCATGCGTCCAACAAGATGGACGCATATTGGTCAATATGCGACAAAGATCTTAGGCCGCATAACACTCTCCAAGCCGCATAACTCATTAGCCGCATGAAGACTTCGTCTTCTCCAAACAGCAGGTTTGGCTAAGGCGGGAGCTAAAAAAATCAAAAATTATTTTGACCATAAAATCCTTATTTTAAGTCCAAATCAAGTGAACCAAAAGCCAAAACGCTTGAAATTGAAAGCTCTATCATGTAGAAAAATAGTTTTTAAAAAATACATGTTTAATAGATCAAAACCAAGAAAAACTTACAAAACCCATAAAAACTCTAAGTTAGAAATGTAGATCTGCACTAATCTATCCACCAAATCCGAAAAGTCCAAGTTATAAAAGTGTTCAAAATCATGCAAAGAACATAATAATAAATTAATATAGAAGATTCATCCATTTTTTATGCAAGGTATACTTGCCTATGGAAAATGGAGAGAAAACTAAATAGAGAAAGAAATGAAGAAGTGAAGAAAGATAGAGAGAGAGAGAGAGAGAGAGAGAGAGAGAGAGAATATTGGGTTATATATGGTAGGGTTGAGGGTTGAACCAAATATTCTCATGACTTGAACCAACCCACAAAATAAACCATGAACCAGGTTAAACCAAAGAATGGGTCTAGTCTCCATGCACATACAACCATGCTAAAATAAAATATGTTCCAAATACGTATATCGGGAACATGGAGTGACAACTGGATATTGGATTTGATCTTGAGTTTGGATGAGATGAACTTGTATCTAATTTGAAAGAATATATTTGGCTAAGACGAATAGAATGTTTCACGAAAGGATAATGTTATGGTTATGCAAATATACTTGAGGATGTCGAAACGTATCGAGGATCAATGGATCGTGGTTCGAGAATATTCATACTGGATTGGATGCCGATCGTATTGCATATTGAATTATCGAATTTATTTATTTTGAAGGATGCAAGATAAGGAATTCTTGGGTAATCGGATGATAACATCGATGTTTCGGATGACTTGGCTAGGTGAATTTTGATCATGGCATAAATGGACACTAGTTGGATATGGCTTTGTAGATGTTAGAATTCTAGATGATTGATCTTTGCTCGATGAAATGGATTGATGGCTTAGGAGAAAAGTGAATTGATCTATAACTTAGATGGAATAAGTAAGTAACATTGAAGTGTTTAGTAGTTTCGAGATTGTTCAGACTCATGGTTCGATGTTGAAGTAGACTTGATGATACAAATAAAAAAGGATGTGCGTGTCGAGGAGTCAGCCTAAAATTGAAGCAAGTCATGATCGATGGATTTATGATCGAATATATATAGTTTATGTTGGATGACTTAGAGTTTATGATTTAAGATTGGTGGCATAGAAATTTGACTTACGATTTGGTGATCAAGATTGGTAAAATTAGATTGGTGGATTCTATCACATCGACTTGAGGACTTGGATTGTAAGAGTTGCTCGGATTGATGTTGTCTATCGGGATACATCGAGGATCTTAGTTGGAAAGAATTTATTCTAGGAATAGTTTTGCTAAATAGACTCCAGCTCTTGGATTTATCTTGCTGATGTGGGTGGGTAAGATGATCTATGCTCGATGTTTAGAAATCTGACTGTGACAAGCTTGGGTAAAATATCTTGTACTATCGGACGATGGTTTGACCCTAGAATTGGGGTGAGTGCAGTAAATTTTGATTGCATATTGAGAATGATGATCTTGATATGTGACTTTGACCTGATGAGCTGACCTAGCGGTTATGAAAATGTCCCTATATAGAGAGAGAGAACTGGTTTGATCGACCTTAGAGAGTGGCCTGGGTAGACTATAGAGCTGGGTATCTAGTTTGAGAGTTGAGAATTGAATCTGTTATGTGTTCTTGAGGATATTGAGGATTATTGCAAGTGGAATGGCATAATATTTTTTGATATTGGTTGCATGATTTATTAAATGTGGGATTGATTGCTTTCGATTGAAATAACGAGATGGTATCGAGGACTTATCAGATTGAATGTTTATGGTCAGACTTACTTAATTAATGATACTCAAGTAAAGTTGGATGAAGTTTGGATGACGTAATGGATCGTGATTCGAAATCACGTGCTTGAAAGATATGAATTATGGTAGTGCAAATTAAGTATTGGAATTGGTTTAGATTTTGATCGACCCTACTCGAGGTAACATTGTAGTTTCATAAAAAATAAGAATACTTGGATTATTGATCATATCATTGTAAGAAATTGATCGAAAGAATAGATGATTACCTGAAGGAACAAATTGGATTTTGATGGTCTAGATTTTATGTCGTTGGAAGAAATATTGAGGAACAAGTGGATGCAAGTTGATATATGTAAACAATAAATGAATTAAAATTGTTCTTTGAGGATGGAATGAAAATAAAATTTTGCTCGGTCAGATTTGGGCAATGTTTTCAAAATTAAAATCATGTTTGGAAGAGTGTAATTGAGGTATGCCTGATAAGATATTCATATTTCGGTTGGTTGTTTCATAGATTTGGATAATTTTTGGATGATAGAACATAGACGATTCAAATGATGACTTCGAAAGATTGTGAATTTCCTTGGCGAGAACTGGGTATCGATATGCGATTGGATTTGGATCTCGATGCAGTCAAGTATAGAAAATCGGTTGGGATTGAATATAATGTTTGAGGATTATTTTGTTTGTTTGAGGTGCAACGCTTGATTTCGATTTGGAGATGTTGAGTGATCAACTTGGGTTATATTTACGGATTCAGTAGGATCAAGGTAATAGTGCTTGAGTGGTTTTTTCCTAGTTCTAAGCTTGTCCATGTACGATGAGTTATTGTAGGCCTAATATTTTGAGTAGATTAGTTCGGTGTGAGGCATAATATGAATAGAGGTAAAGGATTTTGATGGTTAAGTTTTGGATATAATCGAATTGGTTCCGAGGATATGGATGTTCTATGCCATTGGCTAAGACATTATCGTGGATTTGATTGAGGAAACGAATTGGAAGTTGTGTTCGAGTGATCTTTGATGACATGTAAGGCGGATTCAAGTTGGGTATAAAAATGATGTAGTAGGATGAGTTTGTGCTTAGGAAGTTTCGAGGACAAAACTTTTTCTGAGTGGTGTATTATGTAATGCTCCGTCCCACCCAGTTCAGCGAGATGAATCATTGGCACAACGGCGTTCAGACTTGACTTATTCAGTGGCTTGCTCGGAGTCTCGCTCGGTCAAGGCAGCGTTCTCGTTCGGGTGGGTGGTCTCGGTGAACCTATCTTTGCCTTGCCTTTACACATAATAAAAATGAATGCTGCTTGTTAGTTTAATATCATATAAGTTGATGCACGTTAATAAAAGAGATGAAACGACATATATAAGGGAATAATCCTATTTTATATATGATTGTATAGAACATAGAAATATTAAACTTGCTGCTATAGATAGTATTTCACTCCGATACTTGGAATTGAGACTTTTTATATATTACAACTTGAGTAAAGTAGAGTTTCTGATGCTGTCACTTAGAATATCTAACTTGATGTCACAAAGTAGACTTTTACATTATTGTCATACGTTATTACATAGTTTATATCACATGTTTGAGTATTTTGTGGAGTATGGTTCATTCATTTTAGACAGGAAGACTATATAGTAGTCGTTTCAAGTTTGAGATAGAAACATGAAAAGATTTTGGGACAATTAGGTTGCCAAGGCAGTCACTAGACTGGGAATGCATAGAGATGGAAAGTTTGAGATCAGCAGAATGACTCGAGTAGTATGGTAAAAGTTGGAGAAGAGAATTTTATCAATGCATGGTCATTGGATAACTTGTGCACAAAGTAGTTCTCGAACGATCGCAGAGGGGAGCAAGGATCATATCGGCTCAGGAGAACATAGTACTAGCCTAGGTGATTCGGGAGATTTTGGTGCATTTAGACAAAAGGATCGTCATCTAACCTAGCTAGGATATATGTGCTGACGTACTAGCATATGGTGATTCAGGGACTTTCAGCCTAGATACCTGAAAGGATCACCGGCTAACCCAGCTACGTCCAAGATGGCTTGTGGTACCAGTGACCGTCATATAGATTAAGTTGGCATACTAGCGATAATCCGCATGCAGGTCATTAGTTGTGTAAGAAGATAGATATACTACACATTATATATTATGAGCGAAACATATCTTCTGCAGAGACACGTTCGAGACACTTAGAGTTTTACAAGTGTATTTTTATGTTTCATTATATATATACCTCAATTTTGTTGATGTATCTTTTGGAAGGGAAGGACATATGGTAAGTATTGGTAAGTTGTGCACATGTTGCCTGTACTTTGTGTGACACTTTCATGCCTATAACATGAATATACCTTATTATCTTATGTCATACAACTGATCCTAGGGAAAGATTAGAAAGACAACATAATAATTGTGTGCACTTACAAAATATACATGTTGGTTTTGTTGTGTGGGTGAGAGGCCTCCCCACCAGTATATTTTTATGTACTGATACCCCACCAGTGCATTTCTATGTAATGATACCACACCAGACCTCTGCAGGTACGGGCTAACGTGTTGGAGCTCATTTTAGCGCCTAGGAGCGTTGCGGTCGGAGCTAAAATTTCTTATATACGGGATATAATGTATGGAATATCATCTATTGTATCGTTCTCAAGTTGTAAGCCTCAGGACATGATTTATTGTAGAGAGAGAGAGAGAGAGAGAGAGAGAGAGAGAGATCTTGAGCGATTGTAACGTTGGCTTCGAGCCGATTTGACTTCTATTTCAATATTGTGAGACTCGTCTAACTGTTCTAGTATACGTACCCTATATATAAATTTCATACGTGTATAGCTTGCTTTATGTTTAATTGCTTACTTTATGCTTTATGCCATTCATGCATTATCTAGGTTATTTTTGCAAGTTTCTCCTTAGTTGCATGCTTTGGACTGTTGGTCCATTGGTTTTTGTGTGCATAGCTGTGATGAACCCAAGAGAGGGACATGGATTATGATCCAATGGCCTACAATAAACCCTTTGCCTATTTAAGCAAATTATTTCTTTTTTTTTACTTTTCTTTTTCTTTTATTTCTCTTTCCTTGTTCACTTCTTCAGCCTTCGTCGAGAGCAGCCGAGTTTGGCCTTGGCCGTGGGTGACCTTGGTAGTATTAGGCTAGAACTTGACCGTAGGCAAGTAGATCTTGCCAACCAAAGGAACAACCATGGATATTGCTTTGATTCTTAGTATAACTTGTTTTAATAATTTGATCGGTTTTATTTTTGGTAACACTCAGAACTTGTCTCATTGATGATTTTATTTTCCTCGAATTAGATTGCTCATGGAGTCCAAGAACAGTAAGTCGGAGAATACAAAGTTGGCCTGAGAATGCATACAAAAAGTACGCAGAAAACCCTTGGCGCATAAAGTGAAGTTCTAGTGAGCACACTTGTTAGAAAGTGCGCCAAGATATGTTGAATATTCTAGGCGCACTTCTCTACTCCTATGTACATTTTATACTATGACAATTGCTCCAAAAGTACGCCAATCCTACTTGGCACACTTTTGAATGGGTTTGTAAGTCATCAAGAATGTATGCCACAGCTTAAATAGCCAAGTTGGCGCACTTTGTAGATATTGCAGAGTTGGCGCACTTTGGTGAACTTTTCTTACCGACTCACTTTATTGCTTCTGGAGAATGACACACTTTTTCTGTGTTGGCGCACTATGTGGCATTTTTCAGAGACGACGCACTTTGTAGCCCTTCATAATTACTTAGTGACTAAGCAATGACTTCTGACCATTCTCAAGAATTGTATTATCGATTGCTGGATTGTCTCGACTGCTGTGCCATGCATTAAAACTTGCATTTTGTCTTTTAGTAGACCTTCCCATGCTCTTTGTGCACCAAACCTCATTTTTGGACATACTTGAAGAAGTGCGCTAGGCTCCTGGCTCGCACACTTATATCATTATGCGCCAAGGTTCTAGAGTGCATTTTAGTATTAATTGTGTATCATCTTTTGCTCAGAGCACTTTTGACGTCAAAGTACGCCAGAACTGCAGGGACTATTGATTGAGCGCCAATAGTGGTTTTGTCCTTTTGTACACGGATATAATTTTCTTACCTGATGTTATGCGCTAACCCTGAATTGATATTTTATACGCCTGTATACCAGTATTCTCTTTAATGTGCTTAACTCTTGATGATTATCTGATTTTTTATCCCATTATTTTAGTTAATCCTAGTTATTTTCTGAATATGATATTCTTGATATTGATATTGATATTAATTTTCTGACATGATATAGTAATTATACACTATTAATGAACTCCTGAATCTTGACATGGAAATCCTGATACTGTACTGATAATCCTGATAGTGGCTCAACATAGCGCATTCCTAACTCGAGAATTCTTATACTGTCCTGTTCAAGGCCATGAGTAGCACCTGTATTGCATGTTCCGTTGTTCCCGTGGTTGATTTTGATTATGCTTGTCAAGCTATTGTCAAGTCTTGCATCATATATAGGGCAAATTCCTGAGCACGACGGTCAAATTTTTTGAATAGATTGTCCAGGCTAATAAACTAGATTGATAACTAGAATCATTTAGGAAAATTTTCTGGCTACATGTAATCCCGACATTCCAGCGACACTAGTGGATTTGGAGCTCTCCATCGTGTGGGACACACTTCCAGCACACCGTCGAGTGTTGCATTACAAGCAAAATATCTATACAAGTTAATTTATATTATGTATCACGTACGTCTGGATGATCCGGATAGACTGTAGGGCATGTGCCTGTATAGAATTTCCAAACTACATGTGTTAGTAATTAGGACTGTGAAAACCCTAGTTAGCTAATAATAGCTAGCCGTAGGGCAAGATTGGCCTCGATTGCTTAATTTTAAGTCTAATATAGTCCCATTCTGATTTATTTAACAACTGATCCCAAAATTGCAACCTGAGCACTGATTCTAAATATCCTTGTTTAAATCCTCCAGATTTGTTTAACTGTTATTTTACCCGCTGTACTTATTTAAATGTTTCTTGTTCTATTTTTTATTGATTTGTCTGCATGCTGGTTTTTAGTTCATAAGATTGTCTCCCTTGTGATACTTGCTATTTTGGGATCTGACCCTACTGGTTTTGTATGGCCAGATATTGGAGCAGGACCGCAGGATCTTTCGGACCTCCTGCCTCAAGATGGTGCACACCAGGAGCACCCGAGGCCATGAGTAGGTTCCTCTTTCACCACCCACTTGATCGTGTATAATTATTCTTTTGAGGCGTTTAGCCACCGAGCACATGTTTAGCTCATATTTTAGGACTTGATATTCTAGCATGCGGGCGGGCCTACATGTAAAGCATATTGTAAACTATAGCTAGAGTTGATCATGTAATATGGTACTCTTGCTAGTTCTTTATTTTGTAACTAGCTTCATGATCATCGGTGTATGTATAGTTTGTGATGCCTTACTATTATATGTTTGGTGATCATACATCTTGTAACTTATTGCTTGATTGAGATACCTAGGATTCTTGACCCAGGAATGACTTTTGGTTTGTAGAGTAAATCCTCGCATGTCTAGACAGCCGTGACCGTATATCGGGGTATAAAGTACTTTGGTATTCGTAGCTGGCTTTGTCTGTCCCCGCTCTCTAGTATTCTGGTTCTGGCGCGTGACAAGGTTTAAGTGGTGGCCCATGCAGGTCTAAAAATTCAGAAGTGTGGGGGTTTACCAGATATTTTAGATGTCTCAATCATGTTACTCCTTGATCTCCTCCAGTATCGAATTTGTTGCTACACGAGTTGGATTGGACCTTGGTATCGTGGAAGTAGATAGAGTTTATACCTTGTGTCAAGTCATAGTGTGCGGAAGAGATTTTCTCGCTAGACTGATAGAGTTTTCGATGGGCAATTTGACGTCGTCCTAGGAATAGATTGGTTGAGTGCTCGACACGCATCGATAGATTGCCATGATGGCAAGGTTATGATTCGTATCCCTGGAGTGGAAGAATTCTCATTTTCTAGAGGAGAGATAGAGTCTCCATTAGCAATCATGAGAATGACAGTAGCAGCATGAGTATAATTCTCCAGAGTTGTCAGTGAGTTTCCAGACGTGTTCCCAAAAAAACTTTCACGCATGCCACCAGAAAGAGAGATCGAGTTTACCATTGATCTACTTCCAGGAACAACACCAGTGTCAGAGAGAGTCTACAGGATGGCACCATCAGAGTTGGAAATCTTGTACCAAATGATTCATTCGTGCTAGTGGATCACCTTGGGGAGCCCCAATGCTACTTGTGAAGAAGAAGGATGAAACGTTACGATTATGTATTGATTATCGTACCCTAAATGCAGTAACCATCAAGAATAAGTATCCCTTGCCAATGATCGATGACATGTTTGATCGGCTCAGTGGAGCAACAGTATTTTCCAAGATTGGTCTGCGGTTGGGATATCATCTGATCAGAGTCAGAGAGCAGGATATACCCAATACGGCGTTCAGATCAAGATATGGATATTGGTAGTTTCTAGTAATGCCCTTTGGAGCAACCAATACGCCTGCAGTGTTTATGGATCTCATGAATCATATTTTGATGCCATACTTGGAAAACTTCATGATTGTGTTTATTAAGGATATCTTCGTGTACAGTCGAAGTAAAGCAGAGCACGAGCAGCATCTTCGTGCAGTTCTTCAAGTCCATAGAGAACATAAGTTATATGCCAAATAAAGCAAGTGCGAGTTTTGGCTTTATCGTATTTCATACTTATGGCATATTATTGCTAAATGAGGATTTAAAGTAGATCCCCAAAAGATAGAAACTATTAAGAGGTGGCCAGTTCCCCAAACAATTGCATAAGTTCATAGTTTCTTGGGCCTAGTAGGATATTATCGAAGATTTATGTCAAACTTTGCTAAAATTTTTGCACCCTTGACACAATTGACTGATAAGTATGTGCGTCTTGATTGGACAGATAAATGTCAAACCTCTTTTAAGAAGCTCAAGCATAAGTTGATTACGGACCAATTTTGACTCTTCCAGATGGGTCAGGTGGGTTCACCGTATATTATGATGCGTTAGAAAAAGGACTAGGGTGTGTTCTTATGCAGCATGTCAAGGTTATAGCTTATGCATCTCGTCATCTTCGAGACCATGAGAAGAATTATACGACGCATGACTAGGAGTCAGCAACAGTTGTCTTCGCACTCAAACTTTGCAGACATTATCTATATGGAGATAGAGTAGAGATTTTTATCGATTACAAGAGTTTGAAATATGTCTTTACCCAGAAGGACCTCAACATGAGGCAGAGGAGATAATTAGAGCTGATGGAAAACTACGATCTTGACCTTCAGTATTACCCTGGAAAGGCCAACGTCGTAGCAGATGCTTTGAGCCGGAGAGCAGAAGCTTATTTTCTTTCGGTACATCGAGAAATTTTAGAAGAACTTCAGGAGATGGGCATAGAAGTAGTATTACATGGCAACAAGACATTGATAGCTAGCTTGCAGGTTTAATCTAGTATTGTGGAGAGGATCAGAGCAGCGTAGTCCACATATGTCAAGCATCAGCGACTCAGAAAAGAGTGTGAGGTAGACGTAGACCCGAACTATGCATCCACAGTGACAAAACTCTACGATTTGGTAATCCTCTTTGGTACCAAATGGAGACATCCGTCAAGAGATCCTGTCAGAAGCCCATAGTTTTCAGTATTCCGTTCACCCAGGAGTAACGAAGATGTAAAGAGACATTTGTCTGCATTTTTGGTGGAATGGTATGAAGAGGGAGATAGCCCGATTTATTTCTCGGTGTTTGGTTTGCCAACAAGTTAAAGCTGAGCATCAGAGACCAACATGACTTCTTCAATATTTACCAATTCCTGAGTGGAAGTGGAAGTGGGAGCATATTACCATAGATTTTGTGATCGGTGTTCCTAGATCCCCAGCTGGCAGAGATATTATTTGGGTAATAGTGGATCGACTCACGAAGGTTGCTCACTTTCTTTCCTTCAGAGTAGTAAAATCTACAGAGCACTTGGCCCAGATTTACATGAATCAGATTATCAGACTTCATGGAGTACCAGTCAGCATCGTATCAGATAGAGGTTACAGATTGATCTCTCACTTTTGGCAGAGCCTTCAGTAGAGTTTGGATACCTGTCTGAAGTTCAGCTCACCTTATCATCCGCAGACAGATGGTCAGTCAGAACATACCATCCAGACCCTAGAAGATATTCTTTGATCATGTACCCTTACTTTGGTGGTTCATGGAAGGATCACTTGTACTTGGTCAAATTCTCTTATAACAATAGTTTTCAAGCAAGTATCTAGTGGCACCCTTCGAGGCACTGTTTGGTAGAAAGTGCAGATCCCCTGTAGCTTGGATGATATTGGTGAGAGGTAATTGCTTGGCCCCGAGATGATAGCCCAGACAGTTGGGGTAGTCAGGCAGATCAGATAGCGTCTTCAAGTAGCTCAGGATCGTCAGCGACATTGGGCAATTTATATTGGTGACCTCTTGAGTTTTCTGTTAGCGACCATGTATTCCTTCAGATTTTGCCTACCCAAGGGGTCATCATATTTGGTGTACGGGGAAAGCTTAGTCTGAGGTATATTGGTCCGTTTGATATCCTCGAGTGAGTGAAAGATATTTCATATCATCTTGCTCTTTCGTACCGAGGATATCGAACGATACATGCCTCTCCTCTTACGAAAGTGTGCCAAGATATGTTGAGTATTCTGGGCACACTTCTCTACTCCTACGTACGTTTTGTACTATGGCAATTCCTTCAAAAGTATGCTAATCCTACTTGGCATACTTTTGAATGGGTCTACAAGTCATCAAGAATGTACGCCACTGCTTAAATATCCAAGTTGGCGCACTTTGCAGATATTGTAGTGTTGGCACACTTTGGTGAAACTTTCCTTACCGGCGCACTTTGTTGCTTCTGGAGAATGGCACACTTTGCTGTGTTGGCGCACTATGTGGCATTCTCCAGAGATGGTGCACTTTGTAGTCCTTCGTAATTACTTAATGACTAAGCAACGAGTTCTGACCATTCTCGATAATTGTGTTCTCAACTGCAGGGTTGTCTCGACTGTTGTGCCATGCATTGGGACTTGTATTTTGTTTGTTAGTAGACCTTTCCACTCCCTTTGTGCGCCAAACCTCCTTTTTGGGCATACTTGAAGAAGTGCGCCAAGCTCCTGGTTTGCGTACTTTTATCATTGTACGCCAAGGTTCTAGAGTGCTTTTTAGTATCAATTTTGTGCCATCTTTTGCTCAGAGCACTTTTGGTATCAAATTGTGCCAAAACTGTCTAGACTAGTGATTGTGCGCCAATAATGGTTTTGGTCTATTGTGCGCAAATATTATTTTATTGTCTGATGTTATGCGCCAACCCTGAATTGATGTTTTATGCGTCTGTATGCCAGTATTCTCTTTAATATGCTTAACTCTTAATGATTCTCTGGTTCTCTTTTATCCTATTATTTTAGTTAATCCTGGTTATTTTCTGAATATGATATTCTTGATATTGATCTTGATTTTCTGACATGATATAGTGATTGTACACCATAAATGAACTCCTGAATCTTTACATGGAACAGATAATCCTAATACTGTACTGATAATCCTGATAGTGGATCGATGTAGCGCACTCCTGACTCGAGAATTCTTGTACTGTCCTGATCTAGGTTATGAGTAGCACATTTATTGCATGTTCTATTATTTCCGTGGTTGATTTTGATTATGCTTGTCAAGCTATTGTCCAGTCTTGAATCATGTATAAGGCAAATTCTTGAGCACCACTGTCAGAAATTTTGAATAAATTGTCCAGGCTAATAAACTAGATTGATAACTAGAATCATTTAAAAAAAATTCTAGCTACATATAATCCCGACATCCCAGTAACACCATTGGATTTGGAGCTCTCCGTCGTGAGGGGCACACTTCCAATACACCGTCGAGTGTTGCATTACAAGTAAAATATCTGTACATGTTAATTTATATTATGTATTCTGTATATTTGGATATTTTGGATAGACTGTAGGGCATGTAGCTGTATGAAATTTCCAAACTGCATGTGTTAGTAACTAGGAGTGTGATAACCCTAGTTAACTAATAATAATAAGTTGTAGGGCATGATTGGCCGTGATTGCTTGATTTCCAGTATAGTCTAGTCTCATTCTAATTTATTTAACAACTGATCCCGAAATTGTAACCTGAGTACTGATTCCAAATATCCTTGTTTAAATACTCCAGAACTGTTTAACTGTTATTTTACTAGCTGCACTTATTTAAATGTTCTTTGTGCTATTTTTTATTGATTTATCTGCATGCTGATTTTTAGTTCCTATGATTGGCTCCCTTGTGGTACTTGCTATTTTGGGGTCTGACCCCACTGATTTTGTATGACCAAATATCGGATCAGGACCAAAGGATCTCTTGTTCTTTCTGTCTCAAGATGGTGAATACTAGGAGCACCCGGGGCCATGAGTGAGTTCCTCTTTCATCACCCACTTGATCGTGTATAATTATTCTTGTGAGGCATTTAGCCACCAAGAACGTGTTTAGCTCATATTTTGGGACTTGACATTCTAGCCTATGGGCCTACATGTAAAGCATATTATAGACTATAGCTAGAGATGATCATGTAATATGGTTCTCTTGCTAGTTCTTCATTTTGTAACTAGCTTCATGATCATCGGTGTATGTATAGTTTGGGACACCTTACTATTATATGTTTGGTGATCATATATTTTGTAACTTGTTGCTTGCTTGAGATTAAGACACCTAGGATTCTTGACCTAGGAATGACTGTTGGTTTATAGAGTAAACTGTCGCATGTCTAGATAACCGTGGTTGTATCTCGGGGTATAGAGTACTCTAGTATACGTAGCTGGTTTTATCTGCCGCCGTTCTCCAGTATTCTGGTTCTGGGGTGTGACAAATATCAATAAAGAGAACCATTCATTTACATATCTTTGTCAAATTTAACTTTTCTGTTTGGGGACTTCTGTGCTGCGATGACTCTGTTACTCAGTTGCTCCGTCGGCCATTTTGGTGCTTGTCTTGCATAAGCATAATTTAGGCTTGTATGGTATCACGTCCAACGAGGACATTCAGTTCTGTGAAACCGGGGCGTGGTATTTCAACTCGATCAAACTTCTCACTCGACCAATAAAATTTATAACTAATTTTATAGGTACATAGCCAATAAATCCTAGTATATCCTTGCCAAAATTTAAAGTTTAATATGAACAATAACTAGGTTAAATAAGTCGATGAATTAGGGCTCATAAATTTATCTATTTATATTTAAAAAATTATACAAAGTAGGTCCCAACAAACCAGACCATCCCGATTCGAACCGATTGCACCAAAAGGCATATATGGTAACCCCCAATGTGTGGACTTTGACGAAATTTGAATTGGTCTTGTATGCGCGATAAATTTAGACTATATCCGTCAAAAAACATAATCTTGTAGATTTTATGAAGAACCTAATTACTTTATGCATACTCATCGTGTCATGACGAGGCTTAACCTATTGGACTCGATACATCTGACTTTTACTGTGACCCAAGTTGTCTGACTTTGAGACAGTCGTTCAAATTGCCGTATCGCACCACAATCCGCTTTGACGAGCATTTTATGATCGATTCATCGGAATCCAACTCTAGACATACCATTAAGATCCTATCATCGTTTAGGCCTTGTTTGAATTATAATATTCTAAATTTGGATACCTTTATTCTGGCTCCTTTTTTGGTGTAACGTGGACCACATACGGACCCTATTTTGACTCGAACATGCTAGATTTGGATTTTTATCCAAATTGGACTTTTGGTTTGGCTATTCTCAGTATATCACCCATTTTAGATATGTTGGTAATATTTATTTCATCATTCGATAATATCTATTTATATTTTTTATGCCACCCTTATTTGTAATTACTTGTATCATGTTCGTATTTTAAAATTCGTATGCCAAAATCGATGTATGTCAATTTTTTGGATCTCGTATTACTAAAATTGACTTACTATACGAATCGCCAGAATAATATTGTTAACCTTACGATTGACTATCTTATCTCGATTTGCATGTTAGAGACTTTGTTGAAAGAATTATGAGATACAAACTTGGTATATTTAACCTAAAACTTATAATTAATAATATACATTAATACATAATTATTATAGAGACTAGGGTTACGTAGTTCTAGAGGTTATGGCTGATAGACATATTAGGTGGCATATGTGATATGCGACTTAGAACTACCCAAAATTTCTAGTTAAGAAGTTGTTGGAAGTATTACTATTTGTGTGTAATATGTGGTTGCTTATTATTTGGGTTTGGTAGATATTCTCGTAGAGTATGGTTCGTTGGTTTGTTATTAGATTTGGCTAGACTTTGATCTCACAACTCAACATTCTTGGATGAATTCCAGGAAAGTATACCTTGCCTAATTGATTCTGATTATTTATATGTTTATATATTTCACCAGTCATGTTCTTTTTATATTGTTACTGTTGTTTCCCATTACTTGTTACATGATGATTCATGTTGACACATATTAGGCAAGATACACAAATTTCTATTGTATTGCATGCTAGGTTATTTGTATGTTACTTGTGTATATGATAAGATGGTCCTATTACTTATTAGAGATGGATTGTACATGTCATAGATTCGACTCGACAATATCGTTGGGTGGGGAGAGCAATTACTAGACATAGGAGCTACTATTTATTTTCTACTTGTTGGCCGCCAATGACTCGGATGTGCTCTACTTGTTGCATATGCATTATTTTTATTTATTCAGGAGAGCCCTTGCGTGCAAACCTTGTCCTTAAGTGAATATTCACATAGATTGGTAATGAATAATTATACCCTAATTTCTTCTTATTTCCTTATTGATATATACTGTATATCATATATGACAAGCATATTATGTATCTTCCTACGTCCCTCTAAGGACCCAATTTTCTTCCAGGTTATTGTCGAGCTTCTGCATATGCTCGTATGAGGATTATTTCTTTGTGATTCAGGTATTTTTAGTATTTGACTTTCTTTATTTTTCTTCAATAGTTATTTTGTAGGATTGTAAGGCAGCTCTGGGGGTGAATTGAGTGTAGCAGAATTATACCCAATTCAAAATTATGCTAAGGAAAGGCAGTTACCAACTAGCAATAATGCAGAAATATAGCAAAGTATATGAAGGTAACTAAAGTTTAGAATCACGAACACAAACACCGAGAATTATACTGGTTTTCCTCGTGGAGGACTAATCCACTCCCTAGAACTCTTTCTCGGTATTAAATCGACTATCAGTGAAAACATAAGTTTTGATCCAAAGGGCTTGCGACTTTGTACAGACACGAGCTTTGATCCGAAAAGCTCGAAGATTTCAGAAACTGGTGTGAGTAGCTTTGAATAGCCAAGCTTGTACAACTCAAACACTTCTAATCAAAACGCACTGGCACTTAGAAGAATAGGAATTAAATTAAGAATGAAAAAGGTTTAAAGCTCTTGAAGAATAGAGAAGATGGAGATTGAGTGAGTGAATAGGAATAAAAAACACTTCTCTATTTATAGGCTTTTCTGGGACAGAGTTCGGGCAGAACTCAGTTGCCTAGCGTTCAAAAAATCGAACGTTGTAGCCATAAGAATAGTGTTAGCCATCTGACTAGGGAATCTGGTTCGGGACGAGTTCTGAGTTTATATAACCCATTTCCAGAATGTTCCTGGTTTGATTTTAGCTTATTTGAGTGGACTTTTGGCTATGATTCAACTAGTGCCAAAGTGCGATTCGACTCACATAAGTCCTAGACTCAATGAAAGATAAAATTATATAAAAAATATAAAAATGATCATACTCACAAGGGCAAATCTTTGAGATATAGCAGCTTCCTGAATGTAGATTAATAACATTGTTTTGTTACAGTCTTTTGTTGTATCACATTTACCATGTATCGACTCGTAGTTTAAGTTAATTATCAAAATCCGGTTGACTGTGACCAGATGGACCAACAATCTTCCCTATTTTGATAATTGACAAAACTACGACTGATACGACAAGATAAAGTAGAGGATGCAATAGCAATAACTCCCCCGCAATGAGAGCGTGAGCATTCGACGAAGTTTGAAATTTTGAAGAAAGTATCAGTACTCAGCGTATCTCCCTCGTTGTCACTCCATTGAAAAGGAGTAGCTCCCCCGAAGAACATGGGGTGGCACAAACATTTGAAAATAAGTGAGGTAGGAACACACTTTATATGTATAAAAAACCAACATTATATGAAGCATGCTAATGATATAGTTCATTGCATAATAAAATTTAGATAGAAAAACACTAAAAACTGAGATAGCAAATACCAAGTCCATGTCAAGCTACAAACTACATAATAAATCTAGTACAACTAAAAGTAAACATCTAATCATGATCATCATCACTAAGCATCTAAGCATGTAATCTCTGCAACACTACTGATCATCATCACCATCTCCAATGGTAGGATCACTAGTCTCAGCAGAACGATTGGGATCGTAGCATGCAACAGTTGGAACGAAGAATCTCTGAGCATCTCTATCGTCAATGTGGTAACCAAAAATAGATGGATCACGAACAATAGGAACTGGTCCACCAGGATGATGAGCTAATCTATAACGCATGTCCATCAGGGTGTTGGAAACTGCTTGGAACTGGAGTGTGGTACAAAATTTCATAGATCAATATTGATCGTCTTCCAGTTTAAAGTGATCTTGAAGCATGGTATGGAGAGAATCTAGTATGATAGGTGGAGCTTCATCGTGACCAAGAGATGGGTCAACAAGACGTGCAAAAGCAGGAGGAGTAGGTTCAATTCTACAATGCTTTCCAAGATAAGCTGGTTCAACAAGAAGAGGACAACCGTCCATAGGAATGTCAAAATATTCAAAAATGATTGGCAAGTACATAACGTAAAGTAAGTTACGTGATTTCTTGCGATATCGTTCCATGGCTTCAATGATGGTCTTTGGTAGACTAAATTTGATACCAAAGTACAAATGATAAAGAGTTGATAATTCCAAATTTGTAATTTGATCAGTTGAAGTTTGTTTTGGAAGAATGACAAAGAAAACCATACGATATAAATCATAGAACCAGTTGTTCAGATGTTTGGCACGAAGTTGTCCGGGTGGTCAAAGATTAGGTGCACACAAAGAGTCTTTAAAAGAATCAAGAGTCATGTTTTCTGGAAATTAAAATCTGGTGATGGCACAAAGGGCGTTATCATCATTAGGAACATGAAGTATCACACCAAAGTCATCATCATCAAATTCAATTTCAATACTACCGACTCATGATCGTAAAGTCCCGTATGCGACTGATAAGTTGCAATAGAACTTCCGGATACCATTAATATAAACCTGATTTCTAGTTACAACAAGATCTCCTAAGCCAAAGTTTGAAAAGTAGATAAATAAGAAGGAAATAAAATAAATTTTAATAGATTTCTAGGACATATGGTCCTATGAATGAAATTATCAAACCACTCTATGGATTGATCAAGAGAGCAAAATATAAACTCATCAAATTTACCTTAATCAGGCATGGAAGGACTAAAAAGAGAATGTGATACTTCTTCTTGAACATTGGAAGAAGAAGCCTCTCCAACTTTCCTTTTCTTCTTTGATATTTTATGTGACATTGAAAGAAATAGAGAGAAAAGTGAAGATTATACTTGAAACAGAGAGTTAATAATGGAAGAGAACCTTGGAAAAGGCTTGGATCTAAGATTTGAAGAAATGAGAAGCTTTGAGGAGGTAGATCCAAAGTTAATGTTTTGCAAAACTAGGGTTTTGAAAGGTGGAGGAGAAGTTTCGGCTGCTGGTTTGGTGTATTCCACGGATAAGAAGATGATAAGTAGGTTTACATAATGAGTGGGGTCCACAAAACTCAAATATGGAACACAGGTATCCGAGTTTGGTCCGAGTTCGTACAGAACTCTGTTTTGTATTCAGATCCTTTGATCCTTCATTTGGTTTGTGTACATCCTATTATTCATATATAAAGTTGTATGTTTTAACTTATGTTAATTCAAAAATTATGATTTTGGATTCAAAAGAAATATTGTTACCAATATTATTAATCAATCTTTATTCGATTAAAGTATTGATTATTTGTGTTAGCTGTAGGGGTCGGATCCCAGCTAGCGGTGGTGTTTAGTATACTTTGCTTGATTGATGACATTTTTTTGTGAATTTTGCTTGATTTGCAACCCAGCGAAGAAGTTAAGTTCTCCCATCATGCTCATTTCGAATTCACCTTGCATACACTCAGTAAACTCGTTACATAGCATCTCATTAGTAGATCCGAATATAATATCATCTACATAAATCTGCACTAATAAAAGAGTATCATCATGTGATTTTATAAAGAGAGTTTTGTCAAGTTTCCCTTTTAAAAAACTGTGTTCAAGCAGGAAGGAACTAAGACGCTCATACCAAGCACGAGGGACTTGTTTGAGTCCATATAGAGCCTTGCATAACTTGAATAGGTGATTTGGAAAGTTAATATCTTTAAAGCCTGGGGGTTGTTCAACAAAAACTCTCTTTTATAAAGCTATTTAAAAATGCACTTTTAATATCTATTTGAAAAAGTTTAAAATTTTGAAAACTAGCAAAAGCACACAACCTGCGAATGGATCCTAGTCACGCAACATGAGCGTATATAAGTCTCATCGTAGTCAATTCCTTCCTCTTGATTATAACCTTGAGATATGAGATGAGCCTTGTAAGGTGTGACTAAACCATCCTTATTTAGTTTATTTTAGAAAATCCATTTGGTGTCAATGATCAGATAATCATTTAGTCTAGGAACAAGTTCCCAAACTTGATTCCGTTCAAATTGGTTGAGTTTCTCTTACATTTCAGAAATCCAAAACTCATCATTAAAAGCTTATATTATATTTTTGAGCTCTGTTTGAAAAATAAAAGTTACATTTGTAATGATATCTCTATTTGCAGAATGTGTACTTACACCTTTTTATACATCACCTATTTTCAAATCCTCTAGATGGTCGGGTGTGAATTTCAGTCTTTTAGAGAGACTCTCCCGATATGTAGTTGTTGTATCTTCAGAGGTCTTGTTGGATGTTATCCTGACATCTTTATTGTCATTGTCACTTGCTACGTGACTGTTAAGCTCATCAAATGTGACATTAATTGATTCTTCAATATTCAAAGATTTCTTATTAAAAACTCTAAATCCCTTACTTTTTGCAGCATATCTAAGAAAGAAACCTTCATCATCTTTAGAGTCAAACTTTCTTAAGTTATCCTTAGTGTTTAAGATAAAACATCTATAACCAAATACTTTGAAATAGGTTATAGTGGGAGTTCTATTAAACCAAAACTCATAGGGAGTCTTCTTCGATATATGTCGAATAAGAACCCTATTCAAAATATGGCATGTTGTATTTACAGCCTCAGCCCAAAACTATTTCGGAAGGTTGTAATAATTTAACATGAGTCTAGCTATATCACCAAGAGTTTTATTCTTCCGCTCCACAACACCATTTTGTTGAGGAGTTCTAGGGCAAAAAAATTCATAAAAAAATTTATTTCAATCACAAAATAATTTAAAATTAGAATTTTCGAATTCGCCTCCATGGTCACTTAAGATGCGAGTAATCATGAAACCCTTTTCGTTTTGTACCTTTTTACAAAATATAATAAACTCTAAAAAAAATTTATTTTTATTTACAAGAAAATATAACCAAGTAAATCTAGAAATGTTATTAACAATTATATATAAATATAGTTTACCACCAAGACTGGCGACTCTACTAGGTCCAAACAAATCCATGTGTAAAAGTTAAATGGGTCTAAAGATACTTACAATATTTATTGATTTAAAAGAAGATCTATTTTCTTTGTTCTTTTCACAGTCAGCACATACCAGATCTCTCTTAAAGGTTATTTCAAGTAAGCCTCTTACTAATTTCTTTGTGGATAACCTTGCATGTGTCTATGTTTGTATATCCAAGACGCATATGCCATAGCCAGCTTTCGTCTTTGTTTGCATACAGATATCTATCTGTATTGTTAGTATCCTCCGAAAGATAGAAATCATATATATTATCTTTCCTTATTCATTCATATATGACCTTACCAGTTGCTCTTTCATATATAGAGCATTTATCTTTCACGAAATTAATGCCATAACCATGGTCAGCCAGATGACTAATACTGTATAAGTTATATTTTAATTTCATTACTAAGCAAACATATTTAATAACTAGGAAATGAGGAATATCTATATTACCATTACCTATAATATGCCCTTTGAGATTATTGGCGAAGAAAATATATTATTCTTCCTTCATCGATAGTATTGCAAATAGATTGGCATCATTGGTCATGTATCGTAAGCAACCAATATCGAGGATCCACTTACTTCTAGCATAAGAGGGTAGGTACACCTACAACACAAGTTAAAGATATAACTTTGGTACCCACTTTCTTTGATATGCTAGTTTTTGGAATCCAAACATATACATGCATATCTACTAGCTTTTTAATTCTGCATTGCCGTGATATGTGTCCTTTTTGACTACAATAGTGACAGATAGCAGATGTATTAGTGCTTAGTATAGTAGTATGATGGATATTTGTAGTTGAAGCAGTGTGTTGTGTCTTGCATGGATACTTATAAAAAAATAATGGTTTCTTGAAGCTTTAGACATGTTTGTTTCTGACTTCTTGTGTGTTACCTTGTGTCTTGTCATATGACTCGTGTTAAACTGGGTTATAGGTTGTATTACCTGTTTCCCCAATTTAATTTCTAACTTTTTAGAGGTGGTATTAACTTCATTTAGATTAGCCGTGAGTATATTTATTCTTTGTGCACCTATGTTATATTTTTTTTTTCTCTGATTCATATAGCTCATTAAGTTTTATGCTCTCTTGAATAGACTTTTTAGTCTTTTTAAGAGCATCATGCAAACTTAATTTCAGAGAGGATATTTCATCCGCGTTACTTGAATAGGATGTGCCTCTAATTTCTTCCAGTATGTGAGATTATTTCACATATTCAGAAAGTAATAACTTAAGCTCTTTCTCAGCAATTTTATACATGTCTCTCATCTTTTTATGATCTTCTAATAGATCACTAAATGCATCATAGTTCATCAAAGGTAAGATCTTCATACAAGGGATTTATAGTTACCTTAGCATTAGTTGCCATAAGGCATAGGTTAGCAGTGTTGCAAGGATTCTCTTCTTCTTCATAATCGCTTGCCTTACTTTCGTACCATATGCTTGTATTGTCATAGTTCCTTGATAAAGTTCTTCTTTTACTGGAATATTCATAGCGACTTCCCTTCTTTGCAGTAGGGCAGTCATTCTTGATGTGGCCTATCTTCTTGCAATTGTAGCACAGTTCTCCATCGTCTTTGTGATCATTATTTCTTTTAATTTGATTTTTCACACTTTAGGAATTTTTTAAAGTTTTGGGTCATCAAGGCCATTTGCTCATTTTCTAAACTATCGTTATCACTTTTGTCATCGGAGTCCATCTTGTGATGTGCTTTGAGTGCAATGGTCTTCTCCTTTGGTGTTGACTCTTCAAAGTCTTTGAGATCCATCTCATGTATTATGAGCTTTCCCATAAGTATCTCGAGAGTCCTTGTAGTGAGATCGTTTCGTTCATTGATTGTTGTTGCTTTAGGATTCCAATTCTTAGTAAGTCCTTGTAGCTTCTTGCGAATCTTTTCGTGCTCACTGTAATTTTTACCAAGAGAAAATAGAGGATTAACAATATCTAGGAAATGTGTAAACATATTAGTGATAGTCTCATTAGGGTTCATTTTGAATGCCTCGTACTCTTGTAAGTCTTGAGATTTTGGATTCCTTCAGTTGTGAAGTTCTTCATGAGTTACCTCAAGAAGTTTCCAAACCTCGTGTGATATGGCACATGTAGAGACTCTATTGAATTCAGTTCTATCTAATGTACAAAATAAAGTATTAATAGCCTTGGCATCAAGACTAACTTATTTATTTTCTTGGTCAGTGTATTTGTCATTGGTTTTTGAACAAGACCCATATATAACAATTCTAGCTGGTTTCTTGTAGCCATCTATAACAATTTATCATAGATCAAAACAAATGACTTAAGATAAAAGCTCATACGTGTCTTCCAATACGTTTAGTTGGTGCCATCAAACAGGGGTAGCCTATTTGTGAACTGACCTTCACCATTGTTGGTGTACATGAGTTTCATGGCTGCTATATTAATACTCTTAGGAGGTTAGTCCAAATAAAATTCCTTGCTCTGATACCAATTGTAGGATCGTATGCAGCTGTAGAAGGGGGGGTGAATAGAGTAGCAAAAAATATACTCAATTCAAAATTATGCTAAGTAAAGGCAGTTAACAACTAACAATAATGCAGCAATATAGCAAAGTATATGAATGTAAGTAAAGTTTAGAATCACAAACACTGAGATTTATACTAGTTTTCCTCATGGAGTACTAATCAGTGAAAATACAAGCTTTGATCCGAAGGGCTTGCGACTTCGTATAGACATGATCTTTGATCCATAGAGCTCGAAGACTTCAGACACTGGTGTGAGTAGTTTTGAATAGACAATCTTGTACAACTCGAGCACTTCTAATCAAAATCGCATTAGAACTTAGAATAATGGGAGTTATCTTGGAAATGAAGAAGGTTTAAAGCTCTTGAAGAATAGAGAAGATGGAGATTGAATGAGTGAATAGGAATAAATAACTCTTCTCTATTTATTAACTTTTTTGGGACAAAGTTTGGGCAGAATTCGGTTGCCTAACGTTAAAAAAATCGAACGTTGTAGCCAAAATAATAGGGTTAGACATCTGACTAGGAAATTTGGTTTGGGTGACCATGTTCAAAACGAGTTCAGACAGAACTCAGACCGAGTTCGGATAACCTATTTCCAGAATGTTCCTGGTTTGATTTTGGCTCATTTGAGTTGGTATTTTAGTGGTACTTTTGATATGGTTCAAGAGTAGAGTTAGGTTCTGGTTTAGGTAGGCTTATTATAGTGGACTTTTGGTTATGATTCAACTAGTGCCAAAGTGTGATCCGACTCACATAAGTCCTCGACTCAATGGAAGATAAAATTATATAATATATGTAAAAATGATCAGACTGAGATGGTCAAATCTTTGAGATGTAGCAGCTTCCTGATTGTAGATTCGTAATGTTGTTTTGGTACATTCTTCTGTTGTATCACATTTACCATGTATCGAATCATAGTTTAAGTTAATTATCGAAATTTGGATGAATGTGATCAGATGGGACAACATATTTATATTCCTTATATCATATTTTTATAGGTAGAGTTGTGGATGTACTTATATACAAGGTTCTAAATGGCGGTAGGCAGCTGAGCGGCAGAAAGAGTATTCCTACCGCCTAGGCCGCCTAGGCGGTTGATACATTTTGGATATTATTTTACTATTTTACCATAATTTTTGTATTATATACATATTTTATGGATATTTCATGCATAGTCTTGTTGTAGAACAAATATTATTAAGTTTTAGTCTCGTAAAAGTGAACCTTAGGCCCATAATGCTTGAAAAATCGTTTGGCCAAAATATTTTGGTAGTTATTGCTCTGCCTAGGCGCCCACCTGCACCGTCAAATCTCCGTTGGTCGCCTACTCCACCGCCTACCAAAAAGTGGTACAAAGAAAGACCGCCTACCGCCTAGGCGGTCGAGACGACCGCCATTTAGAACACTGCTTATATAGATGTTATGACCTAGACATCATATATGTATTTAAGTTGGGCTGAAGTCTACTTGATACATGCTATCCATTACCACATATCCTAGTTTCTATGTATTTTGGGGAGTGGGGCATGACACATGGTTTTTGGGGTGATCCATGTAGGCCGAGTCTTCAGAAAGTGAGAAAAATTATGGTATTACCTAGGATAGTAATATTATTGTGAGCCAATAACTATTTGAGGAATCATGATTTTAGGATATATCAACGTCTGGGATTATAAGCCACTCCAGGTTTCTTCTATCTCGATCAATTTTGTATTATTTCTTTCTAGTAGTTTGACTAAATATTTCTTCTATTGCTTGACTCATCTAGTTTGTTTGCTAAAGTTGTTTTGGAAATATCTCTTGGATTTGGCTAAGAGAGGGTTTAAGAACCTATATTATTTAACGAGGCATACATGCCATGCAGCCATTCATTGTATTACAGAATCAGGAGTTCCTACAACAAGAGGCTTGTTGGCGAGGAAGAACTTTATGTATCATAATCACGGAGGTATATGGTTCTTGAGTTTTACCTAGACCACGTCCTATGCATCTCGATTAGCTTCATATCATTCTTAGAATTATTTTGACTATATTCCTATTTTTCTTGATCATAACTTTGATTAATATAGTATGGATTGTTCGACCCAACCTTAGGACCTTGCTACCTTTTTATTTATCTATGACTAAATTAGAAAAAAAAACTCCCATAAATGATCTTTTTTTAGTGAAGCTGGATATGATGGTTTGTGTGATTATGATGCATGCATAATATAAAGGGGTATGATAGTTAAGGATAAGCTTATAATAAGCCTCTATTGTCCTTAGTTACAACAAAGCTTATCAAAGATAGTTATGGATAGTTAGACTCAATAATCTCGAATAATCAAATAGTTGACTTATATAACAATGGTGATGGATAAGATGAACCACTACCTAAGAAATTCTAAGAGAAGTACATATTATGAATAGGGAATAATAAGAGTAGTTAGGTACGGCTAATATTTGATCCATAACCTAGAAGATTGAGAACTAGAATGCTATATAAAATTTTAAGCAATCAAGGAGATTAATAGAAATTATATTCAAGGCTACAATTATTTTATGATTAAATGGATTCATTGGTAATCTACACTTTAAGTCACACAAAAAATTGAAGAAAAAAATAAATAAAAATCGATGATAGTTGAAAAGATTAATTTGAAGAGTGGAGAGAACTTTAAAGATTAGCATTAGAGATTATAGACCAAAACGAATAGGAACATGCTAGTCATTGTGATTGAAGATGAATATTTAAGATAAAGAAAGTAGTATGAGATTAAGGCAAAACTTATTTATGATTGGCTTGTATGATACAACTTCTATTAAGGATTAATGGTTGAGTAATGTCTTGAAGACAAGATGAACAAGTTAAAAGGTTCTAAAAATTTAGATAAATTATTGCTTGAAGGAAATAGATTGAGTTATAGTAGTTATATAGGGTTCATGCTAAAGGTTAGAGGACCTAGCGATCCATTGAGAAGATGCACAGTAAAAGGGAATAATTTTGAAGAGAAGAATCACAACTAGAGGACTCATGGATTAGAATGATGATTTAGTTGCATTGTATTATGACGTACTTGTGTTATGGATTTAAAACTTTGAGGATGGAACACTTTTATAGTGAATATGGACCCTTATTCTATAATATATTCTAATAGATTCAACCATCTATGTTCAAGTATTAAAATAGGCAATTAAATTGAAGTAAATGAAGTGATAAATAAACCAAAGAGAAAATGCAATATTGTAATAAAAGTAATGATAAAGTTATCATGTATTTGTGATATTAGATAGACTAGGGTAAGTATAGATTCTTAAGGTTTATACGAATTAAGATCATATAACTATATTTAACTTAGTGTTGTGCCTAGGGCAATACAAGGTAGATAAAAGTTTTCTTGATTGATGATATAGTTGAATGATATTAAGCATAGACTGGTAAGAAGATAGTGGTTACCAATACTATAGAATATATGATTGTATCTTACAGTAAAGGTTCTAGAATCAAGTTTATGAAGGGTCGACGAAGAAGTACGAATAAACGATACACATATTTCGAAGAGTAACATATGGTATTATAATATAGTTTAAATTGAGACGTAACTTAAAAATAAGATAATTTGGAGGAAGATATAATAGTAGATACGAAGCCGAAACATCTTCGATAAACTTAAGCCAGAATAGTTAGAAATATATTTTCTAATAGTTAAGGAAACAAGAGTATGGCAAGGCCTACCTATTGGAGAATAAAAAAAAATTGAATCAAAAATTTAAGTTTCGAGGAATTGAATCAAAATTTAGGTTTTGAGGAATTTAGCTCGACAAGATTTGGCGAATAATATAAGTAAGCCATGCACCGATATTCAATGATTTGCATATAGTTTACGAGGATAGGCCGAACGGGAGAAGTTTATAGAATAATGTAACAGTGTATGAAAGACAAGGAAGAGGAATAAAATCATTAATAAACTAGGTAGACAAAATTAGAGCAAGACAAATATATTGGAAGATAAAAAGAATTTAATAACCCATAGCTTAGCGAGGAATAAGCAAAGAGTATTCCGAAAGAAAAACTAAAAATCAAGGAAGAAGAATGACATAGTGTTTGATCGTGACCTTCTAGGATGAGCTGTAGTTGATGGTAATATACTAATTAGTAAATAGAAAACTTGGATGGTGAGGGGTCTTTAGAGATAGCAATAAGGGATAAGGTTATGTAACATGTAGGAAGAGTAGATTGGTATTTTAATGATAAAATAACGTATTGAGGATGTCCACAAAAAAAATTATCAGGAGCAGTTGCTACTTGGAATAGGATCGTGGGGTAGTTGTTATATCAAATTTCGTGCTAAAAAGTTGTCAAGTTAGTTTTGAGGATAAATTTTTTGTGAGTTGGGTAGAATGTAAATCCTATATTTTAAAAATATAATTAATAATTATAAATAGGTTAATAATTATGTTTTATTTCTACAAAGATATATTTGTATATAAGTATCTCCATGAAAGAATAAAATTGTGATAAAATATAAATATGCATTTATACTAGAAATAATTTTGAATAAAAATAACCTAAAAATTATAAGATCAAAGATAGTAAATACATATATTCCATATATGTAAATAAATGTACGTAGTAAATAAATTTGTAGGAAAAAATATAGTAGGTAAATAAACATTATGGATTAAAACTTTTTAAAGAAAATTTATAAATGGGTGGAAGTAAATTTAAATGAAATAATTATGTGACTATATATATATATATATATATATATATATATATATATATATATATAGGAGATTTGGGGGTGATTCCCAAACTGGGATTCGACATCTAGGACTTCGTACCGGTGATGGAGTTGCAAAGAAGGGTGAGCCGGCGACAAATGGAGAAGGAGATATGGAAATGTAGAAGAAGGTGGAGTCGAGGAAGAGGGGAAAAGGTCCGGCAGGAGGCGGCGTACAGGGGTCACAAAAGTTCCAAATGAATAGGGAGTACAGACGGCCTCCTACGACGGGCCAAGGTGGTACCCCAGGTGTGGGACTGTCAAACAGGGGAGGGGACTCTGTCCAGATCCTAGTTTTAGGGTGTATTAAAGAAAGGATGGGTTTTCTCCAGAGGTAGGGGTGCTTTACCTAATCTAAGGACGAATCCTAAGGGAAGTAGCAAAGGAGAGGAATAGAGGCATGCAGAGGGAAATATGTAGTTGTCTGCGAAAAGCCCAGTATCTTGGGTAGAAATGTGCAAATTGTTGGAGAACGAAGTGCAGTATGTATCATAGTACTTCATTATGAAAGTTTTCGAGCAACGTAAGCGGGCATCAATCAAAAAGCTGGATTGGGATTCTACGGAGGATGCGTGGATGCGCACGATTATGCTATACGACATAGGAAATTGCTCTTACGATGGCCATCTTCGGGATTTTATTAGCAAGGTATGGCAGCCAGGGGGTTACACTGATTTATATGTGCAAGAAAATGGATACTTTCTAGTCAGGTTCGAACAACAAGGGGATTTGGATCAAATACAACTGAACGAGCCGTGGACTTTTGACGGGCGGCTTATAATTCTGAGGTGATGTAGTTCAGAAGCTAATTTGAAAGAGATAAGTTAACCTCGGTCTCTATTAGAATCTATTGCCAAACTGACATCCGAGATTATGGAATGGAGGCTATTATGAAGGTGGCAAGTACTGAGATCCCACTAAAGATCAACGAGCATACTACAACCATGTCTAGGATAGCCTATGCCAGGGTGTTCGTTGAAGTTTCGACGGAGGAGTCATTTTCTTCCTTGGTACCTATTGAATTGTCGAATGGGCGAGTAATAGAACAAAATATCGAATGCAATTGGGTGCCTCCATCCCTCTCAATATGCAACTGCTTCGGTCATATCAAGAATGATTGTAGAGAAATTACTGTAAAGAGTGGACAAGAAATAGGGAAAATGACAGATGACTCAGAAGCTGAAAGAGTGATAGTTTCTCCCCTGTAGGCTAAGGAACCGAAGAAGAGTACGAAAAGCCAACCAGCAAACGAAAGCACGGGCGAAGAAATCCAAAATATACTTGGAAAATGGCAGGGTACGGAGGAAGGCCAAAGTAGCCAATCCTTCCAGCAATTAGAGAATGAGGTTGAACCTACGAGTAAGGTGGGAGGAGAGTGCTCCCAGTTGACAGTGTTTGAAGCTAGGGGGGTGTTGCCAGCTGTAGTAGCATGAAATACGCTGGGGAATTATACGCGTATTATACAGCCAAAACCCCCAACATACATGAAGTCCGCGTAAAACAGAGCTTCAGCGCTGTGTGGCGTAAAATATGACTTCAGAACTTTTGGCGTAAAATAGAGCTTCAGAGTTGCCCGCATAAAGCAACACTTCAAGGCTGTTTTGGCGTAAGAGGTTACTATACCCTCCGGTGTAAAATACATTTATTTTTAATGCAACGTAAAGTTGTACGAGAAACTCTTCGTATTCCTCGGATGAATCTGTCAGACAAAACAGTGAACCTGACTCCTGAAAAAAAGTACTGCACGATGATCGAGAGGACGGCTGTGATGATGATTTTGCACAGAGACTCAGGCTGTCGTTTAGTGACATATTCTTGATACAAGTCATTTTTATGCATTCAAAGAATACGCTGCCTATTCGACATGGACAGAAATGAGTCTTTACGCTCAAGATGAGACAAAATCAGACGCCACGTCAAAAGTTGTTTCTCGTACAGAGCTCGAGGCATATCTCTGTATTTAATGCACGAGATGGGGGGCAGATCTCTGCATTTAATGCATGAGATTTTGTTCTATTTTTAAATGACTGGAAAAGCTAAAACTGTGACTAATACGCTCACATCACCATCCTTGCATTTTACGCCAACCAGGCTATTTTCAACTATAGGAGTAAGCCGTATGCTATCTCCTCGAAATATGCCAACTCGGCTATATTTGCAAAGGTACGTGATAAGGCTATTTAGTCTAGAATACGCTCAATACCTCAGTCATGACGGTTAATCGGCTATTTTACGCTGGTTGTCTGTTATTCATGAATCCTCAAGTTTTACACAAAGCTTGGCTTTTACGCCAACAAGATATTTATTTGGCTTTTACGCCAACAAGACATTTATTTGGCTTTTATGCCAATAAGACAATTATTTGGCTTTTACGCCAACCATCTCTACGCAAGGTGCAGTTACCTACGTGGCTTGTATGCCGTGATCTTCGAGAAGTAGTTATACGCGTTACCTTATAATGGGACACGTATCATACGCAGACTCAGAAGATCATTCGAACGTGGGTAGCAGTTATTATAACCGCCGCGTAAAAGATACAACTTTCTTCACAGTTCGACTTCTACGCCAACTGGACAGTTATTTTGACTAATCTCTATAAATAGAGACCCCTGGTCACAGGATCAAAAATAAAAAAAAGGATCAAGAATCAGAGAGAGAGAGAGAGCACAGACAGAGAGTGTTGATTGACAACTTTGGCAACGAGAATTCAATTCCACTTGCAACCTTTAAAGCTTCTTCTTCTTCTACAGCACTTCTTCATCATCGTGTGGTCCAAGGGACAAAGTGATCGACCACAGATCAGACTCCTATAGCAATTCCTTTCCAGAATTATTTTTATTGTACTTAACATCCTCGTATAGGATTAATTGTACTCTTATTCTTATTTGTAAGCAAAAAAAAGAAAGGTTTCGTATAAACCCTCTTCTTCTCTCATTTTTTGTTTATTCAAACACAAGATGGCGACTCTGCTGGGGACGACTTTCTCATCCGACGAGAAAGCAATTACTCAACACGATGATGTATCCATCGGATCGACGAAGAAGACTTTGGTCGTCCAGTTCGACCAATCTGCTTATGAAGACATGCTTCGTGCAGGGGGTAGCTCTCATTCCCCCTCTGTCCAGAACAACAGAAAGCTGCGTAAAGTGTGGATGCCTAAGACGTTCTCTACCCTTCCTGCAAGCTCTCACTCTCTGATCAACAAAGATGTGACAACACAGCCAACATGCCCTGTGCATACAAATTACATCTCCCGTCTATGATGAGGCAGATATACCCTTTGATCACGTCAAAGGAAAACAAGTGGAGAATCTTCCAACCTCTAGGCTTTTACGCCCACAAGAGAAAAAAGTTCCCACTCTCCAGATTACGCGGACTTTTCCTGTTTCACGTGAACCTATGCCAAGATAGGTCTGTTCGTGTAAAGAAGACTCATTTTATGGGACGGTACGCCCCTCAGACAGATGATGGATCATATGCAACCCATATGTGTGAACTGTTGTATTTCTATGGCAGAGAAGGGGTTATGGTTCCCAATCTCCACCTTCCTACTGGTGTAAAAAGGCATAATAAGCCTTCTTCTTCTTCTGGCAATCTCCCTGATTTGCGTGATTTTTTTTATCCAGAAATGCAAAGACAGGGGTCAAAATCAAGATTTAGTGCCCCTAACTACCAAGCGTGGAGAGATCATATGGGAAGTAGCGTCAACATCTAATGTCGTCGTGACATACGGGCCACATGAAGAATCTGTCTTTATTGTTCCACCAACTTGCAATAATCAGCATCAAATAATCTTCGGTCGAATGCGGAATAGACCGATTGCACAAGAAGAATCTCATGAGTCTGATGTTAGAAAAATATAAATCCACAGATATAGCCCACAGGCTTTGAAGATTATGCAAAACATAGGTTATGATTTGAAGTTGAAGCAAGGCCTCAATTTTGGAAAAGGCAGACAAATACCGTTGCATGGTGATCCTTACTGTCAACGAACTCATTTTGGGTTAGGGTATACCGCATCTCTTGCAAACTCCAAACCTCCAGAGTCTGATCCTATAATACCAGAGGCAGGTCCTTCTAAATCAACTTCTGTGGACAAAGACAAACAAAAAGAAGAAGAAGAACCAGACAACGACATGTCTGGGGGTAGTCTCCCTCGACAAAATAGAGAAGCATCCAAAGCTGGGGGTAGAATTCCCTCTGAGTCTGAAGATGATGCAACTATGAACATCTTTCCTGAGGACCGTATGACTCAGGTATCGAAAGCCCGAAAGCCAAAATGGACTTTCTCCTTCAATGATGAAGACATTGTTAAAATCTTCAATATATTGATGAAGGAAAATAAGCTTCGGCTACCCAACATCAGATACCCTGAAAGGGCTGGCAAGGTCGATGACCCAAAATATTGTCTCTTTCATCGGTACATTCATCACCCCCACAAAGGCATGATATGTACTGAAAAGGAGAATCCAGGAGTTGATCGACGCCAAAGTCATCACTTTACATTTATAAACAAGAGGACGGTCATTACAAATTGATCTCACTCTAACGTAGCAATTTGTCCCCTCAAGAAGTACCGGATGATGAGTCCCTAAAAATCTCCCCAGAGGAACAACCTTCAGGTCTATCCCCACTCAGCAAATCACTCTCCAGTGAATTTTTTGGACATCAGTTTACGTTCATATTACCTCTGAACTGTTGTCCAAACATTTTCTTTTTCCCCAGCTGAGTTTGTCATGTCCAAGTAACCTCTGAGCAAACCTTCCAGGTTGTTGCTATTGATCAGTTCACGTCCATATTACCTCTGAACTACGTCTCTCCACTTTCTCCGGCAGAGTAAATCTATCACCACAAAATGGTCAAATCTATATTGGCTCTGTTCTATTTTTATTTATCCCCACCGAGTCATATCTTACCACGTCCACATTACCTCTGAGTAAGATATTTTCAAAAATTTTGATGTCCACATCACCTATGAGTAAAGTTCTGCTCTTCGACTTTCTACTATCACGTTCGCATAACCCCTGGTAGTGCTAATCATTTTAGCTTATTATCTGTATGCCATGGGTAATAAGTCCACAACCCGGATGTACAAATCAACTCTTGGATCTTCATCCCCAGCAAGAGCCTATGTGCAACATTTTCTCCCTTCGTTATAAATTCTTGAAGCCATCATCCGTATCCAAGAGTCTCGGATACGCAATGGATGAGGGATCCTTAAAATCTTTCCAGCGGAACAATCTTTAGGTCTACTTGCACACCAATCTCGTTAGACGGTAGCCATGCTCATATGCCTCTGAGCTATCGTCCCATCAATCTCCCCAGCGGAGCGATCCTTTTGTCTATCTTCATGTTCGGATAGACCACACTCAACGAATTACTCCTCAATAAATTTTTTGGACATTAGTTTATGTTCATATTACCTCTGAACTGTTGTCATAATATATTTCTCAGGCTGAGTTTGTCATGTCCATGTTACCTCTGAGCAAACCTTCCGAGTTTTGGCTATCGATTATCATGTCCATATTACCTCTAATATTGATTGTCATATCAACTTAACACCCGTACTTAACCCTAAGTACGCCAGTGGTGTTAGGTCCACAAAAACTGTCATGTCCATATTACCTCTGGCAGGGCTTGTCTTAAACTTATTACTTACACTCTCGTGCATAAAAAGTAATAGGTCCATCAAAACCCCCCGGTGGGATGCCCACAATGGAAACGAATAATATAATTCCCTATTACCTCTCAAACAAAAATATGTCTCTCCACTATCTCCACGGAGTCATATTTTTACAGCATCCATATTACCTCTGGCAGAGCTTGTCTCAAACGTGCGCAAAAAGTAGTGGGTCCATAAAAACTGTCATGCCTATATTACCTCTGAACGGGCTTGTTTCGAACTTATTATTTGTACTCAACATGCGCAACAAATAATAGGTCCACAGAAGATCCCTTAGTGGGAGGTCCTCAACAAACACGGTATTGTACTATGTCTATATTACCTCTGGTACGATATCCGAAGTTCGCACAAACAATCACAAAGAAATGGAGGGCCCTTATATGATTGAAACAACATTCTCAAATGGCGTTTACAGATTAGCCAAGCCTAATAGAGATTTGATAATGGCTCCTATCAACAACAAATTCCTGAGGAAGTACTATACTTGATCTCCTTTGCTTAACGGAGTATGATGAAGATCTTATTCTAGCGATACTAGTACAAAGGTTAGCTGAATCATATTCTATCAGGTTCATATGACCTCTGAATAGATATGCTTAACTAATTTGTAAACCTATCATCTTCATATTACCTCTGATAGTGTTTTGTATACAAATTTAGTTGGATTATATTCTATCAGGTTCATATTACCTCTGAATAGATTTACATTCAGCCAAACCTTACAGAAAGTATATCATGTTCATATTACCTCTGATATCACTTTTATCTTAGCCTATCATTTATATTCTAAAGTGATGGGTCCACAAAGTCAAAAAATGTATCTTTATTATCTCTGAGAAATTAAAGGAGAAACAAAAAAGTACATCATTGGGGAGGAGCAGTTAAATCACGGATCTGTTGTGCCAAAGCAGCCATCCTCTCATTCCTGGAGTTTAAAATGTTAGTGCGAGCTCATTCCAGCCTTGCCTCGTCATTTCTCAAGAGAGATAGTTCGGACAGAATATCAACAAAACTTGCGTGGATGACACCCACATCTGTCAAGTTTTGCTGAGCTGTACTCAATTGGCCCTCCAATACATTGTGAACTAGCGATGCTTTGAGAAGTCTCTCCCTTGTCTGAGCAAGTTCAGCTTCAAATTCTTGAACTCTCACTTCGTATCCCTCATATTCTATGCGGCACTGAGCTAGCTGAGGAATACTCTCCACCAATACTGCTTGCTCTTTCTCCATCTCTTGTTGATGTTCCTGGATGGATTTGTTTAAAGATTCTGTCTTCTGAGTAAGTTTCGCAGTTAGGGAGTCATACTCAGCCTGAACTAGGTCATCGATGCTGCCTCAGGATAGTTGCAAATATTTGTTAATGGGTTATTCTAAACTATTAACTATTTGCTCTAGCGCATTAGCTCTTTCAGCGTCATTAAAATTTCTAATCAGCGCTATGGTGAGCTTGGAGGACATCTTCAAAGCATCAAAGCCTAGATTCTTCTCCAGCACCATGGATATCAATTCTTTCAAAGTGAGGTAGAATATGTTAGTGTATTGATCAACTAGCATAGCAAAGCTCGAATGGACGCTGAGAGTGGCCGCAATATCGGTAAGACTCCTTTCCGGAATGACTGTAGAGGATGTTGCCACAGTCGTTGCTTCAACAGATGGTGCGACAAAAGAAGAGACACCAACAACGGTTGAAGTTGCCGGCATGCTCGATGAAGGAGACACAGTCGAGATGGTGGGTTCATCCACCTCTGATATTATTTGAACTGCTACTGGCGGGATGACATCCGAGAATATTGCGGATGAAAGATCAGCAGTTTCAAAGTATGCTTCTTCGACGTTGGGTACCGTCGTTTCATTAGCTGGATCCGTAATAAGATCAGAAGTTGTGTCAACTCTGCCCTCCCTCGAGATGTCTTCGCCTGAAAATAAAACAAGAGAAAGTTAATATCAATTTGATGTTAATTTTTCTGAAAAAAGCGTGAAGACAACATTTATCTATGGCCGACGGTATGTATAGTGCGTCTGCAGCTTGTATATCTAAATCATTTCTTAATGATGCTAAACAAGCTGTCATACCTGGAGAAGAGGGTGCACCAACTGACGCTTGAGGGTAGTCATCCCAGTCATCACCCAGATCTACTCGAGGTTCATCGGGTGGAATCTCGCTTGAAATACTTATAGACGAAGGAGGGGCTAGTCCCATTATTTGTCTTGGTAAAGGTATACTGATTCTTATCAAGCTCGGCCTCGAAGGCGATCTAGAAGCACTACCAGTAACGGTGGTAGTGGCAGCAGTAGCGGGCAAAGAATCTTCAGCACTGTCAGCTGGAACTGTGGAGGTTCCCTCTCTAAAAGGCGAAGGACCCCTAATCAAAGAATCATCCCCAACAGGGGAAACAATAAGCTTACTCCTGGAAGAGGCCCCCTTGGTGGAAGTTTTTTTTGGACCTCTGGCAGACTGCTTCTTCTTGCGGGGGGAAGGCTCTTTCAGAGTAGAAGCCTTTCATTTATTGGAGATTATGAGAGGCTCTACTGGCGGAGCTATTACGCCTCTCGGTAAAATCAACAAATAATTATCTGCACCAGTGGTTTCATCACCTTCATCAGAGGAAACAGATGGTATCGCCTCTCTTCCAGTGGACTTATGGGAGGGCATTCTGAAACTTCCATGTACATCAAAATCACGATGGAAGGTATTGATGGACGCATAAAACTGTGCGTACGAATAAAGAATGCGCAACTCCGTGGAGAGAGAAGTCGCGGGCACAGCAAAGGTTGCTCCAGTACAACCCATGATAAAATACCGCCATCCTCTAGCTCCATCAATAAGTCCACCTTTGAACTTGAAGCTGGTGATAGGATTCCCCATGTGCAACTGGTCATATCCAAATTGTCTGGCAAAATGGCTAGGCAGATAAGGCTCCAAGTAGCAGTGGAAGCAGGTGGGAAGGTCTAATACAGACCAACCAGTAAAAGGCTTTAGGAGAAAGAATAGTCTTTCCATGACCTGCATCCTGAAGTTTATTCCCCTGTTGGTTGATATGTACGGGGGGGGGGGGGGGACGGTGCAGAAGAATTTCCAACTATGGGCAAAATTGAGTTCTAGTCGACAATCTATGATGCTAGCCACATTCCAAAGAGAATTCTTGTAATTCAACAAGAAGTTATGTCCCGAACCACTGGCAGATCCGGGAGACATCACTCTGGTGTTGTGAAGGATTAACCATCCCATCAGATATAAGAATGGTAATTCCACTCTGGGATATCCTTCACGCTGCGTAGTATCGGCCATCAGCCCATCAGTAATAGCCCTCAGGCCAGCTTGTATCCTGCATACCATGGCAGAAAGCAGGCCCAATCTTGCTCCAAACACCAAACGCACTGCGGGCCATAAGGTGTTGCGATGAATGCGATCTGCAGACGCGATGCCAGGCACCACCCATCGGCGTAACCAAACAGAAAGGAAGCCAGACAGTTGAGCTTCCCTTGACAGAGGCTTTCAACAATGCCTCATATAACTGTAGGCTTTGGCTCCTGCAGGATAACCCCCTATCTCTTTATTGATAACAAAAATCTGGAGCCCCTGCATCTTCATTGAGATCATCGACTGTGTTGACATTAAGCATGCTCAGATGGTTTAAAGGCTTATCTTTGCTATCTACAACTTTGTCCTGCTTGGCATTTCTAGCCTGATGGAAGAAAAGGTAGGATACCCATTTGTTAATATGGGCTAAATCAGACGGCTCCCCGTAGAAGGTGGTTAATGCAAGATAGTGGCTCATCAGCTCTTGGTATACTGCCACTACCCGAGGGTTGGTATCCTTCAAATCTCTGTTGGTGGGGACGTATTCTTCATAAGGAATGTCTCCCATTGGCAGCTTTGAGATATCTGCCATCTCATGAAGGGCTAGGCCCAACTCACCTATCAGAATGGCGAAAGTCCCAGTGAGCGAGTTATATCGCTCCATCAAAGCTAAGAACAAGTTGGGGTTGATGGGTAGCCCACACTAGTGGCGCTCACGGCCTCTAATAAGTTAATACTTTTCAGCTCCATCTGGAAGTGCTTCAGGGCCCATGCAGTTAAAATGGCCCATCAAAGATTCTGGGGGTTAAGTCATCCACTGGTGCGAGGGTTAACCCTATGATATACTCCTCCCTGCTCCATGAACTTATTACAGAAATTTGCTATTTGAAATGGCTGGATCAAGGAAGAGTCTTCACTCGGGATGCTGCCCGACAGTAATCCTCTGAAGGGCATGACAGGGCCTGAGGTACTGCTAACAAAGGATCCTCGGTTTAATCATTTCTTATAAAAGATCTTTTTCGGCTGGCCATGAAGATCAGGAGTCAGAGTCCATGCCATCTTTCTGGGATGTGTGACGTAGAAAAATGCAGAGATAGGGTAATCTCTGGGCATCTTTGGCAGATACATGATCGTGCCCTAAGCAGAAAATATCCAATCTTCCTTCTTGGGTTTTGTCTGGGATTGTTTATCAATAACATCCCCAAATAAGAAAGTTGGTTTCTTATACTCAGTGCCGTCTATGTATGTCAAGGGTTCCCCACTGATCATACTCAGCAACAATCTTTCTCCTTGGGTAGAGATTAGAGTTCCCCTTTCTTGAGGATACTCGTTTCCAGAGATGGGGAAGGTCACATGGGACAAGTCCTCCAAGTAGTAGGAATTCAGCATTCCAGCAGCAGAGCCCATCACTTCAGCCAGAGGGGGGGATCTGTAGGTCCACTATAAAAAGTAAGAGAAAAAGTCAGTTTTACGCTGGAATTTTCTTTCAGCGCGTAAAACATAAGGTGCTACACTCTTGCCGTATACGCCAAAACTTGACAGTCTGTATTTTACGCCAGACTGCAAAAACTTGAGTTTTACGTTGGAATTTACGTCCAGTGCATAAAACTCAAGGTTGGAAGTATACGCCAAAACCTAACAGTCTGAGTTTTTACGCCATACTGCCAAAATTTGAGTTTTATGCTGGAATTTATATCCAGTACGTAAAACACAAGGTTTACAGTATACGCCAAAATTTGACAGTCTAAGTTTTTACGCCAGACTGCAAAAATATGGAGTTTTACGCTGACACATTAAGAATATAGGCGTATTTGCGCATACACGTACAACATGTACAAGGGTTTAATTCCTCTCAAAGTCTTTACCTGTGATGCCCGGTGCACAGCTAGACAGCGGAGCACTTCGTTCAGAACGAGGCTCGCTTGGCCTAGTAGGGGTCGCTCGTGCTTGAGCAGTACAGCGAGATGATGAAGCGACTTTCTTTCCCTTAGCGACGGAGGCCTGTTTTGGTGCCATGGAGAATCTGAGAGTTCTCGGAAAGAGACGGAGAGTATTCAGAAAGAGGCAAAGGGTTTTGTAGAGATAGATGAAGGGTTTCTCTCTCTCTCATGACCTAGGCCTATTTATAGAGTTCAAATGACTCTCCGAATCCTTAACCAAATCCTATTTTTAATAATCGGTTATGATTCGGGACCACGTCAGCCTATCATTTGAAAAGGAAGACAGATAGTCATGCTGCGTAATAGATCTATGATTTTACGCTCAGAAGCTTTTACGCTCAGAAGCTACAGATCTACGATTTTACGCTCAGAAGCTTTTATGCTCAGAAGCTACAGATCTACGATTTTACGCTCGGAAGCTACAGATCTATGATTTTACGCTCAGAAGCTTTTACGCTCAGAAGCTACAGATCTACGATTTTACGCTCAGAAGTTTTTTCGCTCAGAAGCTGCGGATCTATACTACGGATCTATGATTTTACGTGCATCTTAAATTATGCGGGACAGATCAGCTAGCAGAATACGCGTATATCTTGATAATTTGGGTTTTACGCTTGAAAAAGCCAGTTATAAGAGTTTACACAGAAAATGTTCTTCTTCCTCAGTCGAAAAGACTTCATCAGATGAAGGGCCAAGGAGTTCCCTGAAAGTGTCTTCTTCACTGGAAGATAACTTTTCTTCCTTGGCTATTGATAGTTCATTCGAAGTTTGGCCAGAATTTTTATATCTAGTTCAGGGATGGCTTATTCGGCGGATATTTCTTGCCTCGTCCCGAGAATCTTTCGAGAAGCCATTTTTTTGAAGAGGATGTTCTCCACATTTAGGAAAAATTATGGTTCAGAATTCTATCTGACTCCTCGTCAAAAAATAGCATGACAGTTGGATCTTCAAGATAACTTAATGTTAAAAGAGCTTTTTACGCATCTTCCTTTACGCGTAAAAGTTGGGACATGACTGGAGGCATATTTGTCAGAGTCAGCGTAAAAAATTACTCAGACATGTTGAAGCTGCGCATTATCAGACTTTCTCACAGCAATATGGCAAATCAGTAGTGCGTAAAAGAAGACAAGTTTATTAATCATGATTACATATGATAAAAATCCATTTTACAAAGGATTTTTCATTAATATTCAAGATCATGATTACATATGATGGGAATCTATTACGCTAGGTTCTCGTCTGATGGAGATCTTTATTGCTTCTTCTACAGCACTTCTTCGGCTGGGAGGCCAAGAAAATGGTCAATGGAGGGAGGATACAAAACTGGGCCTGTTTAAATTATTCAAGCCCACCCCCCATACGCCATCGCGGCCATGCTTAGAATTGTGTTAGGGATTCAGACCCAACACAACACTGGAAGACACGGCCAAGCTGCCCACCTGGGTCCAACTTCATAATAGGGGAAAACACAGCTAGCAAGCTGTGTGGTCTAATGAGACCCTTCCTCTCTCCTGGGCGAATTGTCATATAAAATTGCTGATTATGTCGAGCAAAGGAAGCTATGATATCCTTCCACGGTCCATCGTTGTAGAGAATATTTGCTCGAAGATGTCTCTTTTTACGGCTCCTTACATGCTGGAAGAGCATAATCTTCTTCTTCCTCAGTTCAGCCCAATGAATCTCAGCAGCCATCTTTGTGGTGAAGGGAGTATGAAAAAAAAGGTTCACTCGCTTGCCTTTATATAGGCAGAAGAGAACATACCAAATTCCAACAACTTCTTAAATATCGCCGAAAAATCAGTCTCGCAGAACGAGTCAAATTTGACCATTTCATGCTTCATTCAAAGTATTTCAAATTACGAGAAATTTAAAAACTTTTAAGGGGGTCTTGTAGAAGCATGAAATATGCTGGAGAATTGTACGCGTATTATACAGCCAAAACCCCCAATATACATGAAGTTCGCGTAAAACAGAGCTTCAGCGCTGTTTGGCGTAAAATATAACTTCAGAGCTTTTGGCATAAAATAGAGCTTCAAAGCTGCCCGCGTAAAGCAGCGCTTCCAGGCTATTTTGGCGTAAGAGGTTACTATACCCTCCGGCGTAAAATACGTTTGTTTTTAATGCAACGTAAAGTTGTACGAGGAACTCTTCGTATTCCTCGGATGAATCTGTCAGACAAAACAGTGAACCTGACTCCTGACAAAAAGTATTGCACGACGATCGAGAGGACGGCTGTGATGATAATTTTGCACAGAGACCCAGGCTGTCGTTTAGTGACGTATTCTTGATACAAGTCATTTTTACGCATTCAAAGAATACACTGCCTATTCGACATGGGCAGAAATGAGTCTTTACGCTCAAGATGAGACGAAATCAGATGCCACATCAAAAGTTGTTTCTCGTACAGAGCTCGAGGCATATCTCTGCATTTAATGCACGAGATGGGGGCAGATCTCTGCATTTAATGCACGAGATTTTATTTTATTTTTAAATGACTGGGAAAGCTAAAACTGTGACTAATACGCTCACATCACCATCCTTGCATTTTACGCCAACCAGGCTATTTTCAACTATAGGAGTACGCCGTATGCTATCTCCTCGAAATACGCCAACTCGGCTATATTTGCAAAGGTACGTGATAAGGCTATTTAGCCCAGAATACGCTCAATACCTCAGTCATGACGGTTATTCGGCTATTTTATGCTGGTTGTCTGTTATTCATGAATCCTCAAGTTTTACGCAAAGCTTGGCTTTTACGCCAACAAGACATTTATTTGACTTTTACGCCAACAAGACATTTATTTGGCTTTTACGCCAATAAGACAATTATTTGGCTTTTACGCCAACCATCTCTATGCAAGGTGCAGTTACCTACGTGGCTTGCATGTCGTGATCTTCGAGAAGCAGTTATACGCGTTACCTTATAATGGGACACGTGTCATACGCAGACTCAGAAGATCATTCGAACGCGGGTAGCAGTTATTATAATCACCGCGTAAAAGATGCAACTTTCTTCACAGTTCGACTTCTACGCCAACTGGACAGTTATTGTGACTGATCTCTATAAATAGAGACCCTGGTCACAGGATCAAAAATCAAGATAAAGGATCAAGAATCAGAGAGAGAGAGAGAGAGAGAGAGAGCACAGACAGAAAGTGTAGATTGACAACTTTGACAACGAGAATTCAATCCCACTTGCAACCTTTGAAGCTTCGTCTTCTTCTTCTACAACAATTCTTCATCATCGTGTGGTCCAAGGGACAAAGTGATCTACCGCAGATCAGACTCCTATAACAATTCCTCCCCATAATCATTTTTATTGTACTTAACATCATCGTATAGGATTAATTGTACTCTTTTTTCTTGTTTGTAAGCAAAAAAAGGAAAGATTTATAAACCCTCTTCTTCTCTCATTTTTTGTTTATTCAAACACCAGCATAGTGCTTGCAATTAATAGAGGTAAGCTAGACCTAATAAAAAGAAAGGAGATAAGGAAAAAAAATGGATATTAGAATAAAACCAGGGGTTAACGAAGGGCCGGGCATGCAAACGACGGGGCTAATCTTGCCCCACTAACAGTTGACAATCCTGACTGGAATATGTTACCAAGATAAGAGGACGTGTATATATATAAGAAGACCATAAAATCTTGTGATTTCAAGAAGGTGGTTCACTCGTTCCTCTATGGGTAAGTCTGAGTCTGAACAGGGGAACACCTCCTAATTAATGTTTATTCTAGCATGGAACATTAGAGGCGCCAACTCTAACGATAGATGGAGATTTCTTAGAGAGCATATGAAAAAGTATAAATGCTCTAATGGGATTATCTTGGAATCCAAAATTATATTTGACAAGCTGATTTCCTATCACATTCCTAGCAAGTGGGTATCGGTGCATAACCTTATGATGGGTTCTATAGCAAGGATCTGGATGCTTTGGGATAGTAGGAACTGGTAGGGTGTGATTCGATTTGAGTCTGGCCAACTGATGGTAGTAGAGTTAACCAATAAGGGGGCTGGACACGTTGATTGGTGTGGTATATGGCCACAATTATAGGCATATGTGGCTTAAGCTTTAGAGAGAGATCATTGAGGTCAGCCATGGGATAGGCAGAAGTCTTCCGCTTATGTTTTTGGGTGATTTTAATGCGGTATTGTATGCCAAAGAGAAGAGAGGAGTGAGGCCGATGGTTGCGCTCATTCTAGACAAGTTCCATATTTGTGTCATGAGGGCTGGCCTACTGTGCTTGAAGCATAGCAGGCTGATTTTGACATGGAGTGGGACGAGAAAAAAGGATTTCCTGTTAGCTCGAACGGGTATTTGGAAATATTGGTTGGTGTTCTAAATTCTATAGGTAGAGGGATTATTGGTCTCTACGAGCGATCATTCCCCGCTCCTAGTACGGATTAGCCAGGTAATGGTGGCTTACAAAAGACCCTTTAAATATAACAACTCTTGGCATCTCTGTCCATAATACAATGAGGTTGTGCATGATGGTCTTGGGAGGTCAGCAATGGGTTTCAAGTAGTTTATTATCTGTCACAAGTTGAAGGTGGTAAAAAAGTGTTTGATAGCTTGGACAAACTTTAGCCTATTCCGAGCCTGGCCGAATCGGAGAACCTGCTGGCTGTTGTTTGTAGTTTTCAGCTCCTAGTGGTTCACTATTTAAGGCTTGCGGCTCGATTGACTCAGTCAAAATTGAGTATTGAAAAAATATTTTGGCATAATCGATCACGAACAAATGCAATGAACCTTTCCAATTAATGGATCGGTCTCAGCTGGAATGAGTCCAATAGTTTTCGTTGAATTTTGTTGGCTTTTTGGTTGGATTTTTGGTGCTTGATTTTGATGAATGCATTTTTGTGATTAGTTTTCGATGATTGATTGCTTTTCCCATTTTCATCAATTGCATGCATTCATTCTAGAGAACTCTGAGAGAAAGGAAAATGGTAATCTGACCAAATATTGGTGTCAATGTAGATAGACACATGACCGGAGCCTGAGCGAGCAAGCATTCTCCTTCTCTCGGCTTTCTCTATTTAGTGAGAGAATCTGTCCCTTTTTCCCTACTCCTTCATGCCAATAATTAATAAAGTTCTCTTATAACCTTGCTACGTCCAATGATCGATAAAGCCACTAATGCCACAAGTTTAATACTATTGTTGCATCTTGATGCAACACAATGTAGAGAAACATCTTCATAACTATCAAGAGTATTCTATGCTATGATGTAAACAATTAATAAATAAAGGCAGGTATGGACTGTTTAAGTCCCCATAAAGAAAAATAAGAAGACAAGTAAGTATGTACTGTATAAGCCCCCAAGCGAGAAAAGTATGGACTAAGAAGTCCCCATTGAGAATAATGTTGGCTGTGAATATTTTATTACTTTAACATTCAATGTGTTTATAACTTAGTCATTTATGCATTCACATGGTCATGGACAACTTGTGCACAAGGTAATAAGTTTTCTCGATCGGGACCCGGGAAACCGGGGACTGCTTTGACCTAGGGGAAGACATTCGGAGGTGCTTATAGGCACATGGTATTGCGGGATTCTCAGTAGAGGCTAGCTACCTTCCTAAGGAGGTGCATTGCATATCGTGATAAAAGTCCTATATGGTGAAACAACACCAATGACCCTAAGATTGAGGTTTTATGCTAATGATTTCTTGTGTAGGGGCGGTAAAAACAATCCTGTAATTTATACAGGAATGACAATTGGTCTGGGTAAGAATTTCATATGTTGCAAAGATTTATATGTTGCACTTCTTAACTGTTGCCTATTTTAACTGTTGCCTATTTAAACTGTCGCCTATTAAACTTCTTGTATTAATTTAGAAGTGTTGGTTTATGTGAGTGGACTAGTTCTACTCACCAGTACATGTTAAGTACTGACTCACATCTCTGTGGGCAACCCAGGTGACCGAGTTACCGCAGGAGCTCAAGGGAGATAAAGCTTTTGCTGCAAATCTTTTCAATGCTTCTTTCTATTTTCAAATTATTCAAGATTTCCAGTTGCTGTTTCCAGTTTTCCAGAATCTAATAAAGGGACATAATGTATAGAATACGAATATTATTTTATGTTAGCCTATCAGTTATTCATTTTATACAAAATCTATGTAAGCCGTTTGGCATTTCCATTTTAGTGCTAAAAAAATTGTACTATGTTGCAATGAATCAATAAAATATATATTTTTTTCCTATACAATGTGGGTTCAATATTCTGATGCTATGTTGCTAAGATGTTTTCAAAGGATTTTAACACATGTGCATGTTCTTGTCTTGTACAAGTGTAACCCCAGACTTGAACGACATCATGCCCAAGCGAGGACGAAAGGTTCTGCGTCACCGAATGCGGGGATGATCGGTTCTGCCGAACCGGGGCGTAACAAGTTTGTATCAGAGCACGGTTTAAATTTCCTCGAATTTCAAAATTGGTTTTCAATTGGAAGTTTTCAAACAATAACAATTTTCTCATATAATTTTCTTTTCGATAACGCTGCATAAAATAATATTCCGTACAATAAGCCCCTAAATATTTTATGAGTGCTAATGGAAGTTATTTCTTTTGCAGATGACAAAAGGGGATAACTCTAAGGCGACATCGTCGTCTGACCCAATAGAGAAAGTAATAAAAATGTTAGAGGCGCAGAAGAAGCAGAGCGATGCACATCATAAGATGATTGAGGCACAATATCGTGAGCTTCAAGCATACTAACGACTCAGTTCTAGGCATAATTTGATGTGCAACAACAACAAGTCGATATCTTGACTCAACTAGTCACTTCTCTGACCGACAACCATGAGGTGACCGCAGTGACCACAGCTTAAGAAATTATGGTAGCCGAGGAAGAGGAAACTGAACAACCAAAAAGGAAACGATCGGTGTTCAAGTTTTCTGAATTTAAGAGCTGCAATCTGCCTGATTTTAATTGCAGGGCAAAACCAAAGGAAGTAACGAGTTTCCTAAAGACCCTAGAGGGAATCTTCCGTTTGTTGGACGTTCAGGGCACTAAAAAAATAGACTGTGTGGCTGTGCAGCTTCGTCTGAAAGCAGAAGACTGGTGGAAAGCAAAAAGACAAGCGCTTTGCGGTGCCAACCAAGAAGCCAAAGTCTCTTGGGAGACATTCAAACATGCATTTATCGAACAATTCATCCCACCAGCTATCCGCCAAAAGAAAGAAAATGAGTTCATAGGGCTCGATTAGGATAATATGTATGTAAACGACTATAAGACAGAATTCCTGAAGAAAGCTAAGTTCGACGGATACATGGTACTGAACGACGATGTGAAATGACTACGGTTTATCAATAGTCTGAATGAAGGCCTACAACGTGATGAGCTCAGTCGGAAGTGTATAACTTATAGGGAGGCCTGTGAAGCGGCTCTCGAGATAGAGAAATTTTATCCTCGAGGGGCGACCCAGAGAATTCATAGGAACAACTATAAATAACCATGGTAGCAAGCGGGTTTGATGCCTCCAAGCGTCAGAGCACAAATGATAACTGTGGACCCTATCAGCGACCGTGGTGGATTAGGTGCAATCATTATGTACACCGTGCAGAAGAGTGCCATGCAGGATGTTACAAATGTGGCAGACTGGGTCACAAATATTATGAATGCAACATTGGAGTAGGAATCAGAATCCACCACGTGATCAGCATTACAATCAGAATCGTGGGCAAGCACCATGGGCTCCTCTGGCAGCACCTATGAAAGCTCAGAACCCTCATCCTGCAGCACATGGTAGAGTGTTTGTACTGACTCAAGAAGAAGTTTTTGCCTCAAACACTATTATAATAGGTATATTGCTTTATAGAGAAATACCTACTCGCGTACTATTTGATTCGGGTTCTACCGATAGCTTCATATCATCTAAATTTTCTAATGAACATAAATTTTGTAAGACACCGCTAGATATAAATCTTAGTGTCAGAACTCCGTCCGGAGTTGATTTGCCTGCTAGTTTGATTCGCAGGGATGATTATATTTGCATTGGGGGAAGATACGTGTCCTTGGATGCACTAGTCCTGGACATCACAGACTATGATATCATCTTGGGCATAGATTGGCTCGGGGCTTATAATACGACAATTGACTGCGCAAAAAAGTGAGTGGTGTTTCACATTCCTGGCGAGACATAGTTCTACTATTCGTGCGGCTCAACAATTAAGACGGTGATGGTGGTATCGGCAGTGACGGCAAGGCGCATTCTATATTCGGAGTGTGAAGGATACCTTGCTTATGTTCGAGACACTCAGATGAAGGGCACAAACTTGGGTGAAACCGAAGTCGTGGCAGAATTCCCTGACGTGTTTCCAGACGAGATACCTGGAATGCCTCTGGATTGAGAAATTAAGTTTACCCTTGACACCTTTACGGATACTTGCCATATATCAAAAGCACCGTACAGGATGATATATGATGAATTAAAGGAACTGAAATCACAGTTACAAGAGTTGCTGGATCATGGCTATATTCGTCCAAGTGTTTTACCTTAGGGGGCTCCAATGCTGTTTGTCAAGAAGAAAGATGACATAATGCGTCTTTGTATCGGTTACCAATTATGAGGGCCCTGATTTATTATAGGATTATTATGGTAATTAGTAATAAATAAAGAAATAAATCAATATTAATTTGGATGATTAAAGTAGTAAATAAACTATCAAATGCCTCTAGTGAACAATAAGCGATATTCACATCTTCATATTCAATTTTTTCGGTCTTATCTAAATCTGAATCCAAGAATTATTGTCCATAACTCCCTTACAGAGAAACAATCAGATAGATCTAAGCCTATTCCAAAGCTAAAGGAACTGACCACGTTCCCATCTATAGCTATATATATACAGAAAGACAAACTAATTCCTTAAGCCAATCATTTCCCTCATTAGATATCATCTACTCCACTGCTTTCCTATCGACAACGCGACCACCAATACACAAGAACCCAAAGACATCGAGTTCTTTCGTAGTTAGAAGACCCCCATGTCACGCCCTAGTACCATAATATGGAGATAGACACGACCAGCTATCCTGTACAAGATACTATACGCCATACGACGATCACGACTGTAACTAGACAAAGGGGTGCATGCTTTAATCAGGTCACTTAGGGTCACACGAACATCTATGTCTCAATCAATCAAACATAAAACAGAAATCTTAGAGCATATATGATAAAGTAATAAGGCATCCCAAACGCTTTCTCAAGATGTTTTGGAGACCAGCTGTAAAAAATAAAGAGCTGATGGAATAACGAAAGTACATGACAGTATTATAACTGCAGCCTGGTTTATATAGAATTATAAAAAGGAACTAATGTCCAGACGTGCCGGCTAATAGGTGCCGATAGCTAAACGCCCAAAAGAGTAAAATGTACAATGGCAAGCAGGAAAGAAGAAAACCCACTCATTTTTCTCGGCGGCCATGTTCCTGGTACGCGCCATGAGTCGGAGGAAAGTATATTGGATCCTCGGGTGCTGGCTTAAAACCTGGCCATACAAAACCAGTGGGGTTAGAATCCAAATAGTAAGTACCACAAGAAAAGCACGAAATGAAGAAACAAAACCCAAGCAATAAATATATAATAATATAGGTTATGTGTCGTAACTTTGGTCCATGACATATCCTAGCACAAAGGTCCAATCCTACAACCAAACAAGGACAATGGTTGAATCCATCACACTATGATAGTCCATTTCCCTAGGCTACTAACAAAATAATACAATCACAATTAAATATAATTAATAATATCGGCCAACCACTTGTACGGCTTGCTAATTATGGAGTCTTATCACCCTTACTTTTCCAAATGAGGGTAATTTAGTCAATTTGCATTTAATTATTTTTAGAGGTTAATATTTATTTATATTGTGCTAATAATTAATATTTGTGGTTGTGCTATTTATTTATTAGTTAGTGGGCTAACCTATTAGTTAGACTTGACCCTTGTGAACCCAATTAGACTTGTCATGACAACTTATGAGTCCAACATGGACTAGGCCCATTAGTCCCATTCCCTCTAATTAATTAGGAGGATTAGATTAATTTGTATTAGTTGGAGACTTTTCATTATAGACCTTCCTTAATCCTATTCATAATAAGATAGAGAGGGGCAAATTAGACATTGCATATGACTTGGAGAAGGGGGAAGGGGGTCGGCCACTATAGGTCTCTCCTTATTCTCTCTCCTCTTTATTTTGCATTCTCATTTTAGATCTCCAATTCATAGATCCCCAATTTCCTTCATCCCTCCATCAACCTTTCTCAATTCATTCATATTTCTCTCTCATTTTTACTACTCAAGGAACATTGGAGCTTGGAGTTACAAGGTTCACAAAGAGAAGGAGCTTTGTCAAGGAGATCGTGTCCGTAGAAATAATTCATTGGGAATCCATCTTCCATTAGGTAAAATTCTGAATTCCTATTCATTCTAACTTCCAAATCATGCATTTGACTCTTAGTAATACCCCAATGGCATAGGGATACCTATAGGAAGAAATTTTAGGCTAAATTATTGTGTATTATGATTTCTACATGGTAATTTGTGTCCATTTTGGGAGAATTACGAGATTGACACATCAAGTGTGTGTCATGAGACTATTTAAGTCAAATTAGACTTAGGTCAGGGTTGGGACACTAGCTACGCGTCCACAATTGGATGCATTTAGGCCGTATTGTGATATAGTGTGATACGGTGCGATACGGGGCCCAATTTTGGGTGTTTTGTGCAATATTTTCTCAATTCTCATTGTAGCAAGTTACTTTAGTTGTGTTAGGATGTATTTAGTTTATATAAATAATATTTATGGAGAATTGGAGAAATTGGTACTTGGGTTGGATATGCATAATGAGTATCTTAGCTTTGCTCCTAAGGTGTTTGCCTAATTGTAATTAGTTACTTGTATATAGTTATATAGATATTGAGTGTCTTTATTTAAGCATGGAGATGTATAAATGTTTCTAGTAGTGTGTATGTGGTTGTGAGTCAATTACTGCAGTATTTTGTGTATGACTATGTGATTATGAGTGTAGGTGCACTGTGTCAGTGAATTGGGTAATATGGTGGCTGTGTGTGAACAACTGAGACAATGTGGAGTGACTGAGTTCAATATGAGGTGACTCGAGTGCATTGAGATAAGGAGGTGTTAGAGTTGCTGTGTACTGTGTTCTATTATTTATGGTGTTGGACTGAGGTTATGGATGGGTATGTCTGCTCAGTACAGTGCGTACTGAGGATGCACACTACTATGCAGTGCTCGGTTTAGAATGCACTGTTGTGCACATCACCAGTGTTTTATTTTGCAGGCAAGGTAATGGCAGCAGTGAACCTTGACTTAGCTTCAGCTTTAAGTTGATGTTGTGTCAGTGACTGGGTGAGGGTGGTGTCAGTTGTGAATGATCTGAGCATGAGTTTAGTAATATCTGGAATAGAGAAGTGTAGTGTTCTTGATATTACCTGGGCAGTCATGCACTCAGTGCATTGACTGATTTGCTATTTGAGCAACTAATTGCAATTGTGATGGAAGGTATAGGGTAGCAGTGGCCACAATAATGTGTTGTTGTGCAGTAGGGGAGGGAAATATGACACTGTCCAAAGCCAGTATGGTGTGTGTCTGGGTTTTAGGAAAGGGAAATAGGTAGTACAACAGTAGCAGTGTTTGGTTACACGGTTTGTGAGCAAGGTGCAACAGCAGTTCTTAAGAACAGTTAAGTATCAGTCTTGGTAGGTAGCTAATGTTAGATATGTGAGTGTCAGACAATGTATTTATGTAGTACATATTAGTTAGTTAATATATTAGTGCAGCAGTATCCTAGCGATGATAGTATTAACTGTTATTAGGGGACTGTTGAGGATACCTGGGCAATTGTAGAGTGGGATATCAGTTGGTTATGTATTAAGTGTTAGTAATATATATATATATATATATATATATATATATATATATATATATATATATATATATATATATATATATATATATATAGTCAGTAGTAGTCACAGTTAAGTTAGATAGTGTATAAATGTTAGTTAATTACTTGAGATTAGTGAATGTATTCAGTTAGTGTTTTACTTAATATTAGTAAAGGTTTTAACTATACCCTAAGGTAATACCTAGTACAAGCTAGAGTAAGCTATTAGTGACCAATTTAGACCTATTAACCAGTAAGAACCTATAAATGACTTAGAAGAGAATGTATTGATGCATTTTACTCATTATCACCTCTACTACACCAATTAACATGATATTCCTCATAGGTGTGTGTGACACCAGCTCGGACATCGAGTGACATCTTTTGCTCAGGACCAAAGGCGAGTACATTCTCTAATAGTTTTCTTATTTGGCAGTCTTTATGTTTCATGTATTTAGCATTGAGATATTTGATTCCTGACACGATGGTTATACGGATTGGTATACGTGGATCCTTGTCATGAGATATTATTATCCTGATAATTTAGTGATCACCATGTCGTGCTTCATGATTACTTAGTGATTATGTGATATCTCCATGATTATATAGACCATGATCATAGTGTATGATATTATAGACCATGCATCATGATATACGTGTTATAACGTATCATTATTTTGATCCGTGTACTAGTCGGGAGAATTGGAAAATATTAGTAAATATGTGATCATACCATATAGCCCATGATATAGTGTAGCCCATGATAGGTAGCGGATCATGCAACTCACATGTGGTCATGCTAGCTTCCATTTTTTATATAGCCCGTGTTATGCCCAAACCGATCACATATTTTGCTAATATTTCAAGGCACAAGATATTATTTTATTTTCTTATTTCCAGTACATTACAATGATGTTCCATACCTTTTTGCTCTCAGTTTATTCCGTTACTTACCATGATTCTTTTTCTCGTGATATAGACTACTTCAGTTACTTGCATCATTTATTTTCTTTACTATTACTGTTTCATAGTTTTTATCAATTATTGGAACTGCTATTGGGTTGTACTTTGCTCCAATCCTGACTGGATATATTTTTCAGATGATTCATTAGAGGACTGGTGTCCTATGCACTACGGATCGCAGAAGATTGAGCCAATTGAGCCTATGCCCGTAGAGCCACTTATTGTAGTACCTCCAGTTGTAGATGATTAGACTATTTTGATGTGTTGTATTTGATTCTATTAGACTTCCACAACATGTATTATTATTTTGAGACTTATGTTGAGATTGGACTAGTAGATTGGACTTGTTTTGAGATTCTTGTATTATTTTACTTCCATTCCATATCGTACCATTTCTTCCTCTAGTTTGATATTGTGATTGGATATTGTTACCATTATTATGTCATTATATTGCTCCTCCATTTGGAGTTGAGATGGCATGACAGGTACCATATATATATATATATATTGTGTAAGATGTGTAGATAGTTATATTGATTCAGACAGCGTTCTATTGCCGATGCTGCAGCGTAGGCTGGACGTTGTTCACCACTTGTGCCCTTATTTCGGGTGTGGGTCAGGACAAGTCTGAAGTTATCAGAATAATGCATAATAGGTATTCTCAGATTATGCCATTGTCGAACATGAGCTAACCGTGCCAAATAAAATAATTATACAGGCACTTCACGAATTGTACCAGTTTTTCGTAGGGCTACTGTGCTAGATCACGGTATTAGCTGTTCCAATATTACTATAGTGAAACAGTGGCTCAACATTATTTATAATAGGTCAGATACTGCACTCCATTAAGGCGGATGATATACAGTATCTGTGGTGGCCAGCCTACAATGCACTTAGAATGAATCTCTGTGGGAATGTTCGTTGGCATGATCTCGGGATACCGTTTTCTACCAATGTTACTATCACTTTTAGTTGCTTAATTAATCCTATATTATTTTGAAATCTTAAGGTGTGACCACATAAGAATTTCTCTTCAGATGTCGTATAAGGTCCGGGCACGCTAGATACGAATCCATGGAAGTTTAATCTGGATTTACCCGAGCGTGTATGCAACATTCAATAATCAAAATTCTAGCCACGCTTTGGTACTTGACTCTTATATCATGCCCGTGCTGGAAAAAAAGTATATATATATATATATATATATATATATATATATATATATATATATATATATATATATATATATATATATAGTATCACGCAGATTTTGCAGGCATTCTCGATGCACAACCCAAATATAAATCACTTAACATGTAATACGATATGTCGCACCTCGGTGCAAAGATCATGAACAATATCATACAATAATGGTATTAGCACGGATATAAGTATTTTGAAGTGATAGCGCAGCATGAGCTACAATAGAGGTTTATCAATCTCAAGCAGTCTGGGAGGAAGGTGGATGGCTACATAACAGAGTTCTGCAGGCTTAGCAGGTTTGCCCCAACAATGGTGGCAACAGAACCAGAGCGGGCGATAAGGTTTCAGTATGGACTTCATCTAAAAATTCAGCAACTAGTAGAGGGCCATAACTACCAGACCTTCGATGAAGTATTGATCGCATCCTAGCGACATGAGCTGACAATGCAGAGGTTAGCTTCGAGTACAGGAGGCCAGAAGAGGTCTCATGTACAGAGCGGAGGAGGGGGGCCAGCACAATAGATGTCAGCGCCATCTCCTGGCGCTGACACACCAGACCTTCGATGAAATATTGATCGCATCCTGGCGACATGAGCTGACAATGCAGAGGTTAGCTTCGAGTACAGGAGGCCAGAAGAGGTCTCATGCACAGAGCGGAGGAGGGGGGCCAGCACAATAGATGTCAGCGCCATCTCCTGGCGTTCGTATTCATGACACAACACCGAGGAGGCCAGTGGCATCGGCAGCAACAGCACCAGCTCGGCCATATCAGCCGAGGAAACAACAACAAAAAGGATTGGGAGCCTCAATCGGATGTACGTATTGTGACAAAGGAGGCTATACCAAATATGTGTGTAGGATAGCACAAGGGTTGTGCCTATAATATGGTAGTCTAGACCATCAGATCGCTAATTGTCTGATGATACAAAGGATTGAAGGGCCAGTCCAGCGATTAGCCTTACCGGCACAAGGGGAAGCTCAGTATAGAGGAGCAGCCCCACAGTCAGGCCTTTGGCTCAGCGTCCATTGCCGATGCAAACTCAGATGTACGACCAGTAGAGGAATCAACAGTATGGGCAGCATAGACCACAACTGCGTATCCAAGGAAGGCAGCAACAAGGAACACAGCGAGGCCAAGGGCAAGATTTTACCCTATCTCTGGAGGAAGCTTTGGCATCAGGTGACGTGGTGGAAGGTAACATTATCGTTATATTTTTTCCCGCCATAGCATTATTTGATTCGGGAGCATCACATTCATTTGTATGTATATGATTTACGACATGTATTGGATTGGAGTTCAAGGCATTGCCAGAGAGACTGAATATACTCACTAGTAATGGTCTTAAAAGGAGTTGATAGAGTATGTCTAGCGTGTCCAATCATAGTGTACGGACATTTATTACCTGCAAGGTTGATCGACTTCCCTATAGATAATTTTGACAATGTTCTAGGCATGGACTGGTTGAGAGACAGTCATACGACGATAGATTGTCGTAGGGGTAGAGTGTTGTTTAACATCCTGGGCAAGAAAGTGTTTATCTTCAACAGAACGGTGAGGGACCAACATGAAGATGATATAGCAGCAATAGCGGGAATTGGGGATCAACTTCCTATAATAATTGAAGAATTTCTTGATATATTTTTGGAAGATCTTCCAGGATTACCCCATGTAAGAGAAGTGGAGTTCTGCATAGAATTGAGGCCAGGAATAGAACCAATTTTTGACAAAGTCTATCATATGTCACCGATGAAACTCAACCAGATATATCAACATATGGAAGAACTGAAGGAGAAGAAGTTTATTCGGGCTAGTGGATCACCATGGGGAGCACCAGCGCTTATAGTAAAAAAGAAAGATGGGACGACACGGTTGTGTATCGACTACAGACAGCTGAATGCGGTAACAGTGAAGAACAAGTATCCATTGCCTAGGATTGATGACTTGTTTGACCAATTGAGCGAAGCAAAAGTATTTTCCAAGATAGACCTTCGATCAGAATTTTTTCAAGTAAGGTTCCGGGAGCAAGATATACTGAAGACAACATTTTGATCTTGATATGGGCATTATAAATTTTAAGTTATGCCATTCAGATTGACTAATGCACCAGCAATATTCATGGATTTGATGAATTGTATCTTCATGCCATACCTCGATCAATTTATAGTGGTATTCATATATGACATTCTTGTCTACTCTAATAGTGAAGAAGAGCATGAAGAACATCTTCGGAGAGTGTTGCAAGTTTTAAGGGAGCATCTGTTATATGTCAAGCTCAGTAAGTATAAATTCTGATTAGTTAATTTGTTATTCTTGGGGCACATCATCTCAAGAGAAGGAGTATCAGTGAACCCCAAGAAGGTCGAAGCAGTAGAGAATTGGCCAGTCCCGAAGACAGTAGCAGATGTGCAAAGTTTCTTGGGGTTAGCAGGATATTATCGAAGGTTCGTGGCAGACTTTGTATAAATTTTAGCACCACTGACTCGTCTAACCTGCAAGAAGGTAAAGTTTGTTTGGAAGCAGAGTGCCAAGCAGCATTCGAGAAGTTGAAAGAGAAACTAATATCAGCATCGATCCTTACACTTCCAGTATGATCAGGAGGGTTCACAGTTTATTGTGAAGCATCTGGGAAAGTGTAAACCCCCTCACCCAAAATTAGGTTTACTTGGCTTATATAGTAGAATTAGGGCTAGCTTGAACCCAATTAAAATTAGAACACGGCATTTAATTTAATTACGAAATAATTATGACACGTAGCGCACCTTACCGTCGCTTCGATAATTGGAGCACCTCACTAGCCGTTGCCTATCTACGAATTTCACAACATTATCCTAGACGTGCCCGCCTACCTTCCTGGCCCTTGTGCAACTCATAATATTGCTTCTTGTGCTACATTTTAGTCGCACAATAAACGTCGCGGACGTTATTTATTAATTATAAATAAATCCCAATTTTGTACCCTTGTGCGTTCCAATCAGAATTGGAGACACAATCTTGCCCGTCTTGTGCATCTCGAATTTTATTAATATTCTACACTGTCCCCTCTACGCCCTGACAATTTTGTCCCACCAAATTTAATCCCATGTAATCCTAATTAATTCTACAACATCGTGCGCAGTTCGATTTAATTAATTAAATCCAATTTCTGCCTTTATACAATTTTCCAATTGTTGGGGGGCTTTTATGCAAAAATGCATTTAGGTGTCCCCACCATTGGACAATTCACGAAGAAACTCAATTTTTTCTTCACGTGGATTTTTCGTAATTTTTGGGATATGCAACGCGCACATCGCCCCATTTATTTAAACCCCATCCTTGCATTTTAAAGCATGTAATTTCTAGCCTAACACCCTCATGTGAGCCCAAGGCTATCCCAAGGAATGTTGACCAAGTCCAAAACCTAGGGCAAACACCAAAATCTAGGTCAACCTCAAATCCCACCTCTTTGTATATAAATACAACCTTTCTTTCCCTTTTCCTTATTTTATTTTTTTCCTAAACCTAAGCTCCAATTTTAGCCGACCCCCTATTCCCTATTCACCTCATCTTCCTCTCCCTCTCCTTCCCTGCTCACTGCCGACCGGAGAACCCACCTCGCCGGACTCCACCTACACTACCAGTCCCCTGCTCCCTCTCCATCTCCTTCCTCCCTGCAGACCAGCCGACCGGAAACTCCTCCACCAATCCGTCACCTCGCCAGCCGCCGGAGTACAACCCCGACTGAACCACCACTGTCCTCGTTCCCGATGCCCTCCGTCGCGCCTACAGCTTTCCCCTCGACCGAAATCCTCCCCAAAGCCGCTGCTCTTCCTCCGGTGATCTTCCCCGGGGAGATCGACCACCGGTAAACACCAACACCACCACCATTGCCATCTCCACTCCTTCCCATCGTCGTCTCCGACGAGCCACATCCATTTCTTCAACCATGCATCGTCGAGTCCTCCCCGGCCAGATCCCCGACACCCCAGTCGACCACCAACTCTCTCTCCTTCCTCCCTGCTCCCCTTGGCAGCCTGAGCATGGCCGGACTCCGGCAACCCTCCGGCCATAATCAACAGCACCACCATCACCATGACAACCACCACTGCACAACACTACCCGAGCCTCTCCTTCTTCCCCGAGCTTCTCCTTCCGCCTTCCTGTTCTTCATCCTCCTCGCCAGAGACTCGACCACCACCCCTGACCTCCTTGCCGGACTCTCCATGGCCGGAATAATATCACCCCCCATTAATATTATCACCATCGCCTATTATTGTCATCATCATCCCAATCATCATCTACGTCATCAACCCAGTCATCACTGTCATCCTCGTCATCTTCATTACCATCATCATCATCATCGCAACATTATTGCCCTCGTCATCATCATCAGCATCTCTTCATCGTCATCTCAGCATAATCGTCACCATCACCATCTTCGTCATCAATATCCTCATCACCGTAAACCTAATTAACCACCATCATCATCTTCCTCGTCTCAATTCATCACCATCACCTCATCGTCACCCCACCAGTCATTATCATCATCAGCATTGTCGTCCTCATCATCATCGCAGCGTCGTTATCTCATCGTCGTCAACCTCTCTTCGTCGTCGTCCAACCGATTCCGTGTACGTACTCCGAGGTACGAACTTGTCCATCTTCCTCTTTTATATGTGCTTTTGTGTATGCCAGTAGGATATTAGTATTGCTTATTGGTTGTTAGTTGACACCAGGTCCGGATTCGGTGAACCCAAATATGTGTACGTATATGTACGCGTACACATATATTACCATTGATATGCATTTATATAGATATTTAGTACATGTATTCAAGTGGTATGAATAATTGGGTGTTATATAGAAATATATAAATATATGATATGTACATAAATTGTAAATAATTAAATACTATGCTGACTATACATAATTGAACTATACGACCCTAGGACACCGTGGACTATCCCGTATTACCTTGACCATGTTGATCCTAAGAACATGCTAGATGACTGTCTTGTGTACAATTATATACTGGCCTAGACACATGTTATTTTGACTAACTATGCTACAATATTTAATTTAGGACACCCGCGTAATTCAACGCATGATTGACCATGTTAGATGACTAGTTTTACCCCTAGTATACCCCCTGAGTCCAGTGTAAATATTGTTGTGTGTGCACTAGTGTAATGACTAATGATTATATTTGCATTATATTATATGTGCATAGGATGTTGGATTTGTTCTGCGCAATTTCTGGAGCAGGTTATTGGTACATTGTAGCTTCCTTGCCAGGCAAGAATACCTTGCCATTGTACTGTTATTTATATTTCATATGCTGCATGCATCTTTATTTTCTGTCTTTAGTTCATATATTTTAACTGTTATATAAAAATGCGCATGACGGTGTCGTCGCGATATGTTTTTATTTATGTATTTGCATTGACCCTGTTTATGAGACTACCCCATTATCATGTAGCATCATTAGGTTCATTGGCCGTGACACAGTTGTTACACGAGTTGTGAGTCTCATGTAGATCACGGACTTGCATGCAGGTTTGGCCTCCTGTACGTGTGGGCCGTGCGTTAGGAATAACTGTTGTTAGAAAGTTTGCATGCTAGTAGACTTGGCAGTTATTAGAGGTATTATCGTGTCATGGATGTGACATGCTTAGAACATGGGTGGGAAGAACAACAAGTAAGACGTGTGGGCTCCGTTGCACTTTCCTTGTGTAACCCGTACGCTCCGCCGGAGATGCGCGGTCATGATGACCACTATATATTATATTATTATCAGGAGGGCCTCCGGTGTTCGAAAGACGCCGTGCCTTTGTAGGCCCCTGGATCTCCAAGAGAACTATGCCAATCCCATTTTAGCCAGATAGCCCACGCGTTGGGAAAGTTGTTCTTAAACTGCATTCACTTTAGCCGGTTATGTGACCCATTGGATATTTATTTCAGTACTTTATTGGCATGTGTTTAAGTATCTTGTTATGTCCCTCTGAGGACCTGGTCCGCTGCCAGGTATACCTGTTCTTGAGTATTTGCAGGAGCGCAGATTTGGATGGTTATAGATGCTTTGTGGATGTCTTCTCTTCGAGTCGTGATCTATAGCTGGTATACTTATATTGGGCTTGATTGTGTTGTACTCATATTGTATTTACTTTTCCATTTGAGTTGGTAGTGGATTTGTTTCCATCCAACTATCATCCTTAGATACTTCTTATTGAGATCTAGTTTCATAAACATTGGTTATTCTATTCATATTTGAATTTCGTGGATGAGATCTAGATTATATCCTGTGACTTGTGACATATGTTTGTACCACTTGTGGATTTGATATTCATATTACAGCGTACGTGTGGATTTGGTTTCCATATATTGGAGTTGCCATATCCATGCGGCTGGCATGCTTACGTGTCCTAGTCCAATGTATTTTTGGGACTGGGGCATGACAGAAAGGACTCGGGTGTGTGTTGATGCAGCACGGAAAAGTGATAGCTTATGCGTCTCGGCAGCTATGAGATCATGAGAAAAATTATCCAGCACATGATTTATAGTTAGCAGCAGTAGTATTTGCACTCAAGCTATGGAGACACTACCTATATGACGATCAGGTGGAGATATTCACATATCATAAGAGTTTAAAGTGCATATTCACCCAGAAGGACCTGAACATGAGATAGAGAAGGTGGCTAGAATTGTTTAGTGATTATGATATAGCACTTCAGTATTATCCAGGCAAGGCAAATGTGGTAGAAGATGCTCTAAGTAGGAGAGGTAGCACATTTGTCTTGACAACTCAGAAGCACATATTAGAATATCTTCGAGAGATGGGTATCGAGGTAGTGTTACCTCAAGGAGCGGGAATACTAGCCAGTCTTCAGATTCTGTCAACCTTTGTGGAGAGGATCAAGGTGGCTAAAGTAGAAGATTCTCAGATTCAGAAGCTTAGGATAGAATGTGAGTCAGGCCTTAGAGAGGAATTAAGGATTCACGAAGACGGAATACTTAGATTTGAAAATTGCCTTTGTGTTAGTGGAGATATCAGACATGAAGTAATGACCGAGGCATACAGTTCTCAATATTCTATTCATCCATGTGGTACAAAGATGTACTATGATATCAAGAAATATTTCTTATGGAACAGAATAAAAAAAGATATAACTCGGTTCGTTTCACGATGTCTTATATATCACCAGGTGAAGACAGAGCAGCAGAGACCAACAGGATTATTGCAACCACTGCCTATTCCAGAGTAAAAGTGGGAACATATTACGATAGACTTGGTGACCGGCTTATCTAGATCCCCTACTGGACGTGATCCAGTTTGGGTAATAGTAGATCGACTCACGAAGGTGGCACATTTTTTTCCCTTCCGAGTAGGGCAGTCCACAGAGCAGTTAGCAGAGATGTATATGCGGCATATAGTGAGGCAGCATGGAGTTCCAGCAAGTATATTGTTAAACCGTGATATCCGCTTTATGTCTCATTTTTGGATAAGTTTACATGAGCGCTTGGGTACTAAGTTGAGATTCAGTACCGTGTACCATCCTCAGACAGACGGCCAGTCAGAGAGGACAATACAAACATTAGAAGATATGTTGCGGGCTTGTGTAAACTCCCTCACCCAAAATAGGAATTTTGTGTATATTTTATATTAGTATATTTATTACAGATGTTGAATTTATTTAGAGTATTCTCTTAGTTAATTAGAAAATAAAAAAATTTTAGTATATTTACTTATATAAATATTTATTTATAATTATTTTTAGGCTATTTTAGATTATTGAGATTTTTCCATAATTTTTAGTTAATTAAAAACTAGCAACACTAATTTTCTAGGACTTTGAAGAATTTATTTTATATTCAAACTTAAATAAAAATATTCCAAAATTTTATTTTATGTTCTAAATAGTCAAATATATTTTCTAGAATTTTCTGAGAATTTTCTGAATACTTTTAGTATTTATTGGGAGTTATTTCGACTAATAACTAATTTTTAGGACTTGTAGAATTTATTTTGCAAGCCCAGGAATATAGAATGGACCCACGTTATTTTCTAGGGTTTATAATATTATTATATATTTTCTGGAATTATTTCAAAATTTTTGGAATAATGTTAGTATTTATTTTTAGTTAAATGGATAAAACTAATGTTTAGAGCTTCTCCTAATTATAGTAGTAAACTTATGAATATAAAATTGTCCCAAATATTTTTCTAGGGTTTATAGATTCAAAATATATTTTATGTAATTTTTCCATATTTTTATGATTATTTTTAATATTTATTTGGAGTTATTTAGATTTAAAATGACTTAAATAATGTTTTGATAAAGGCAAATCAAAAACAAATAATATAACAAAAACCATCCAATCAGATTCTAACACGTGTCAGCCTATAAATATCTATTCAACCGCAAGTACATCCCATATAGGGTAAACGGGATATGAGCCATAGGCTCATATTTCTATATGAGCCATGGACACGTGGACCAATAGGAATAGATTCCTACATCCCATGTGCACTAATACACTCAATTCCTATTAGTCCACAAGTGCATTGGCTCATGTAAGAATATGAGCCTATGGCTCATATCCCTTTTTTCCTATATATATATTATTATAACCCTAATTATCCCATTATCTTAGAGAGAGAGATTTTGGAGAATTGCCATCTAGGGTTCCTTCATCTTCCACAAGCCATTGCGCATAGCCCCGGACTCCAAACGAGGCCTAGTTTCTTGCGTTAGAAAGATATTGAGGTTAGCTTTCTGATTATATAATTTATTTTATGAAATTATGAGTATTAAATTCTAGAAAATTCGTAGAGCACAGCATGTCCAAAAATAGATGTCTTTCAATATTTTTACGATTTCGGGAGAACCAGGAATCAGAATCATGAACCGTTTAAAGTTTTGGAAAATTAATGTCGAGATCATTGACATATGTTTTTTTCAGAATTTAATTCGAAGTATTTATATATAGTTAATTCTGTAGAACTTCTAGGTTAGAATTTAACCATCGGTGCACAATACAAAATTTGTTTGTGTCATAATTTCTAAACGAATTTGAATTCGGACGAGCCATAAATTCCAACATATTTTTAACACTGAAATCTACAGGAAATCATGCATGAAAGTTGAGTTTGTGTCGGTTGACTTTTCGGTCAACAGATCGCCTCGATTTGCGTGCCATGAGTCTCGAGTTGATAAAATTCAATTTCTTTGGACAAAATTTAGGAATTAACATAAAAATCAGAATAATAAGATTAAAATAGGATTTTAGAGTAATTATTCCAGAATTAAATAAATTAAAATAAATTATCTTTTGACGTGATAAATTTGTAATACATAGGCTATTTGGACTGTGACTTGGACTCTGATTCATACCAGCAGCAGAACCCCAGGCAAGATACCTTGCCAAATTGCTTACTGTATTTTGCATGCTTAGTATATTTCTGTATATTTATTGCATTTTTGTTTATTCTTGCATGTGTAGTTTTCTTTCAGTCATTACTATGTATTAGATATGTTGACACACACATGGCACTTAGTATCATAGAGGACAAGCATTAGGCATATGGGCTTTTAACCACTCTGATAACACCGTAGTCATTAGCACGCACTATGGTGGGTCGTGTCCGATGGTCGCTACCCCCGCGGTATGTCGATTGATGGAGTCCGAGGGTCGTTACCCCCGCGGTATGTCGGCTGATGATGTCCACTAACGATCGTGAGGTTGTGAGGATTAGATCGAGTAGCCTACCCTTGCCCATACGTCGAAAATTTGTCCTCATTTACATTCATATAGATTGTCCTGTACAGCGTACTTATCTATTTTCAAATATGATGCATGTTTACTGTATTCAAATTGGCTCGTATTTTCTGTATCTTGTTACGTCCCTCTGAGGACCTGGTCCTCTGCCAGGTGTATCTGTTCTTGAGTAATTGCAGGAGCGCAGATTTGGATGATTACTTGTGTTGCGAGGATGTCTTCTCTTCGAGCCCATGGTCGTTAGTTGGTATTCCTATATTGTATTTGTTGTGTTGTACTTTTCCATTCGAGTTGGTAGTGGATTTGTTTCCATCCAACTATCATCCTTAGATATTTATGTTGAGATCTAGTTATATAGATGTTGGTTATTATTTATATCTAATTTTTGCGGATGAGATTTAGATTATACCCTGTGACTTGTGATATATTTTATACCATTTGTGGACTTGATATTCATATTACAGCGTACATGTGGATTTGGTTTCCATATATTGGAGTTGTCATATCCATGCGGCTGGCATGCTTACGTGTCCTAGTCCTACGTATTTTTGGGACTGGGGCGTGACAGCTTGTACTTTAGACCTTGGTGGGTCTTGGGAAGATCACCTTCACTTAGTAGAATTCTTGTACAATAGCATTTATCAGGCCAGCATACAAATGGCTCCTTTCGAGGCATTGTATGGAAGGAAGTGCAGGTCACCTTTAGCATGGGATGACATCGGTGAACGGAAGGTGTTGGGGTCTGAGATGATCATACAGACCATTGAAGTGGTTAAGCAGATTAGAGAGCGGCTTTAAGTTGTACAAGATCGTCATCATCATTAAGCAAATCAGCATCGTAGGCCGTTAGAGTTTTCTGTCGGCGACCATGTATTTTTGTGAATTTTGCCTACCCGTGGAGTCATTAGGTTCGGGGTTAGCGGGAAGCTTAGTCCGCGGTACGTTGGACCGTTCAATATGTAGAGGGTAGGGGATGTTGCTTATCGTCTTGCCCTTCCTCCTTCGCTACGTGAGGTACACGATGTCTTTCATGTGTCTCGGCTGCGTAGGTATGTCTCGGAGCTGAGTTATGTCCCCAATCACTCTGAGTTAGTTGTTGGTACCGACTTGACTACGAGGAATGGCTCGTGTCCATTTTGGATCAGAGAGAGAAAGTACTAAAGAATTGGACTACTCGTCTTGTTCGTATTGCTTGGGGGCATCACTCTTTGGGAGAGTCAACATGGGAGCGCGAGGACGATATTCGATCTCGATACCCACATATTCGACTCATAAGGTATATTTTCTTCGTATGCCTTCACATATTTTATTCCGTGATCAACAAGTCATTAGGGATGAAGTTGCTTCGCTTCATTATAGGTGTTATTGTTATACTTGCTTATTTGTATGTGTAGATTGCTTGTAAATAGTTGTTGTTTGCTTTGACATTTCTAGATAGCCTTGAGTTTGAATTACGAGGAACAAATTTTCTAAGGTGGGTAGAGATGTCACTTCTCATTCCGAGTATGCGTATTTGGAGTGTAATTATTTTCTCGCTAGCGTAGTTATATGTTGTAGATAGACTAGACATATTCTTTGGTACATTTGGCTCTTGGTTTATTTGTTTGGTTTGGTTTTATCATGAGTTGAACCCATGGTCCAAATCTTAAACCCTCCATATATAACCCAACTTTACTCTCTCTCTCTCTCTCCTCTCACTTTTCCTCTTTTATTCTCTTTCTTAGGTTTTTCTCTCCCCCTCCATAGGCAAGTACATCTTGCAAGAAATAGAGAAACCCTTTTTATTTTTGTTCCATTATGTTCCTTATATGATTTTTTATGCATTTAGAACTTGGTATTTTTGAATTTGGTGGATGGATTTGTGTAGATCTAAGTTTTGGTTTTAGAGTTTTCTTTGTGTTCTTGAATGTTCTTGGATTTTGATTCTCTTAAAAACTTATTGTTTTGAAAACTTATTATTCTATGTTGATGAGCACTTGATTTTGAGTAGTTTAGAACTTTACTTTGCTTGATTTGGACTTCGTTTGAGGTTTCTGTGGAAGAAACAAGATTTGAGTTTCGGAGCTTTTTCGTGGCCAAACTTGCTGGATGGGACGAAGGAGCTCCATGCGCCTAACAGATTGCATACGGCCTGGACTTTTTGCCCAAAAGATTTTATGCTGCCATGCGGCCTAGTCGACCATGCGGCCAGGAGTTATGTGTTTCTCTTCTTCTGGATTCATAAATACTGACTGACTCGGCACTACTTTTTCTAATTTTGTCTTTTCTTTGTCACTTTTATTACATGTCACATCAGTCACTTTTCTGACTTGACTTGCATTGGTTGGTTGTCACATCACACATTTTCGAAGAGTGAACTGGGCTCTGCTCATGCGGCCTTGAACTCATGCAGCATTTTGGTTCATGCGGCCCGTTTGGTTATGCGGCTAACTGACTCATGCGTCAACTGTTCCCATGCGTCCACTTTGACACATGTTTGGTTTAATGTTTTTGTTGGATTAAACTATTGTGATGTTATGTGTTAACTTAGAAATAACTTGTATGACCCAGATGTGACCACGTGCGAAATGAATAAGCACCTGGCATGAGCCTGTAGATATGGCCCTACATATACTTACTTAATGATTAGGCTACTTTCTCTGGATCACCTTGTTATACGTTGGACAGAATAAGGAGAGTAGTTCAATTCGAGGGAGGGTCTGCAATCCCGGTCCTTATTTGATTTAAGGATTGTGGATCTAATCTCGAGGGGTTCTCATACTACTCTTATTTTATCTATTGATATAATAAAGCGACAAATTATTGTAACCATCATTGCTTGTCCTATCATGAATACATTGATACTTGATAACTTGACCATAACCTTGATACTAGAAATCATTCCTGTCCTGACTATTGTATCTGTGCTGATACACGTGATCGTACCAAGAGTGCTACTTGATCTGGTAGTTGGACAGTGATATATATAATTATTTTTTTGCACGGATCTGGTAGTTGGACAGTGACTTTAGCCGTGGCTAGATAGTATTGATTATTGTATCACACTTGGATGAATCCAGATTTAACTTTAAGAGACAATATAGATTCGTATCAAGAGTGACCGTAATTAAAGTATGACATTTAGGAAAGAATGTTCATGTGACCACGACATGAGATTCTAAATCACCTAGGGTTAACTAGGCAACTTAATTTATAGAGCATTGGGAGGGAACGATATCTCGAGATCGTGCATGTCGAACCACCCTAAGTTAGCTGGGAGTAAAGGCTGGCCACCACGGATACTGTATATTATCCGCACTAGTGGAGTGCAGTATCTGATATATTTATAAGCCAATCCAGTATCTTTCCTATAGAAACCCTGGAACTGCTATTGATCATTAAATTTAGCTCAGGGCCCTTGTAAGGGACTGGTGCATCATATATTCTTGCTTGTATATCATTGGTTCAGCCAGCCCTGTTCAATTATGGTACGATCTGATGATACTTATATATTGCATTACTGGGATAACCCAGAGATCACATATCAAGTTGTAACACATGTTTGGTCGTTAAATATATTTTAGTTAGAGAAGTGGACCGTTGCAGCATGAAAGTCCAACTCATATCCTTGTTTGGTTGTTGAGTTGTGTTGTGGTGTTACAACGGGACACGAATCGAAGCTACTTGTTATCACTATATTATTTTACTTAATATTGTATCCATGCTTGTGTATTGTGCCTTCTGTTGAGTGGAATTAGGAACATAGACTATTGTGGCATGATAGTTTAACTCACGTCCTTGTTTGGTTGTTGGGTTGCACTACTGTGTTAAGATAGTCTGTGGACTAAAACTATGACGCAAAAATATTCTAAATTGACCATAATCAAGGGACGTATTCTATCTTGATGTGATATGGCACTTCATATCCTTATTTGGTGAAGGGATGTCGTGTCATGTCATGGATGCGACATATGCCATTGATTGTTGGTTTAAGCATCTCATGCTATAGAACAGGTTTTGTTTCTATATTTCGTGCTTCCTTATGGAACTTGCTATTTAGGGTCTGACCCCACTAGTTTTGCATGGCCAGGTTTAGAGCCAGCACCTGAGGATCAAGCGTATCTCTCCCTCACTGATGGCACGCAACAGAAGGATGGCTGCTGAGGATCAAGAGTGGGTTCCTTCATTCACTGCTCGTCTTTCGTAAACTATAATCTTTTGGGCATTTAGTCAACCGGCACCTGTTAGCGGGATAATCTGGACACTAATTCCCTACATGACATGTAATATATTCAGACCGCAACTGACTCACTGCCATGTATATTTTTTATTATGTATCTGGCATATCACTCGTAATTGCTAGATCTCTAGAATATTCTGATGCGACATTGGGGACGCCTTACTGCTTGTTCTGAAATATTCTATGTTATTGCTACTTGTTTGAGTGATTAAGATATAGAAGTTCTTGGCCCTAGAAGACTTGATTGTAGTATGCAACCTCTTGTCTCTAGACAACCTTAACACATTCTTAATGGAAACCAATGATCCTATGTTGCTTCGGTATTCCACAAGGTGTGGTTGGCTGAGTCATTCTCCCGCTCTCCAGTATTCTGGATCTGGGGCGTGACACTAGTAACTATTATAAGTAATTTCAGTAACAAATGCACATTAATAATGGAAACCAATGATCCTAGGTTGCACAAACATGAACACAAATTCTTCTGAATTAGTCCTTAACTTCCATTCTACTTTATGTGGCAAGTGTGTAAGTATCCATGTTGATGTTACACACACGCATCAAGATAATATTATCAGGTACAAAACTACCTAGTTTATTGTAAGCAACTGCTAAGAGAGAATTTTATTCCTCGGTTCCTTTATCATGGAAGATAAGGCATTTAGTAAATTTAATGATAATTTCATGCTTAAGTTAATAATAACTCTTAAGCAGGTCATAAGTTCACAGAAGAAGTATTTGGTCACTGCATAGAATTTCCTGGGTGTGATACCAAAAGATCCATTTATGTAATTAATGTATTCTTCTACAGGTATAAAATGATATAAGAGTATTAATATGTTAAATTATATATACCTGCACAAGGCAGTCGTGGAAGTGGACTCAAAGTTAGGACACTTGCGCTTGTAGAATTTGTAAGCTCGGGAAGTTAAACTTACATAATTTTCCCTAACTCACTGTTTAAAGAAACTTGAAAGTTAGAAAAAAAATCATTAAATGGTAAAAAAGATATCTAAATGTAAAGTAGGAAAGTTTCAAAACTTACCTCAATGTGAGATATTTAAAAATATAAAATAGGAAAAAGAATCAGCTAAATTGTAACATGAACCTAGAGCATGGCAGTTCACTGTAGGTATGAAATAGTTTGTAACACTAGAAAATCAGACCCAAATTGTAACCAAAATATTTCTAATATGTAAACAATAACTTATTCAAGATACCATCTTAATTCCATTGTTTATTCTTTTCTTTAGAAGATATGAAATAGTTTGAAACACTAGCTTAGAGAAATAGATTGTCATTTTTCATCTAAAAGATGCTCTGTTGTCTAATTTACAAAAAAATAAAACTAATATAGAATTTATAAATGTATTTTTTATGGAACATTACCAACTGATTGTATCTTAGTGTTTCAAGCATAACATATTTGCATGTCCATCTCGTGGAATATGTCGTATACGTATTATACAAGCTTCAGGGCCAAAAAGTAATACCCAAATGAAACTTAAGTTCATATAGCAAGAATCATGATTAGCTCTCTTTCTCTCTCTCTCTCTCTCTCTCTCTCTCTCTATATATATATATATATATATATATATATATATATATATATATATAATAAAGGATCTCTAGCAAATATCTTGATTATTTAAGACTTCCCATACACTTCAACATAGCAGAACTTTCAAATAAGTGTATATTGAGCAATTTCTCTACACAAAAAGGTATTAAAGGACAGACATGACATGGAAAAGCAACAAGGTGATTTTTAAAGGAGATTCATCTAGGTAAGTTCTCTATAAAAGAAGAAAACCAATCAACTAACTAGAAAAATGACACAAATGATGTTAATTGGAAGATGGAGACATGTGGAAGACAGACAATTTGGGGGAAGAGAATATAATAATGTAGGTGACAGGTCTAATCCCAATATTCTTAAACATTGTATTTCAACCGTGGTTTAGTGAAATGTTAAGAGCTTAAGTTGATAACTTCTAAAAAATAAAGAAAATCCATACTACTAGTGCAGAAAAAATACTTACAATATTATGCATCTACACAAGACTGCAGTAGTAGAGAAAATTAAGAAGATAAATCGAGTTTCTGGTTGCACAGAAGCTGCGTTTGCATCTTTTTCATCACCATTAGTATTTATACTCGGCTTAAACAAAATATCTCCTGATGGAGTGGAAGGCAAGAAGAAAGAAGCTTATTCTGGCTTCTTTGGTGGCTCATTTGGCTTATTTTGAACATGAAAATTATAATTAAATATCAAATAACAGGGCAACTAAGAAGATATAACAATTAGGTAATCTTAAATTACATAAGATATATTATAGAGATAAATTGGCAGATCGGGGTAACTATTGAGGGGAACCAATAGTCCAAAAAACAGAGAAGACATTATTTTGAATGAATTACTAAACAATATTTGACCAACAACCAACCTTTATAATATCTAAATTAGTTAGACTTTGCCACTAACTCTTAGGTAGCAAGGAAAGGGTAATAAGGATAGCTATTTGTTGATCAAAGTGTGCTGCAATACTAGGCTTCTTCAGTTGACTCTGATCGACTAAAGAAACAGTTGGCATATGAATGCACCGAACTTATATTTCCACTCGCATAGGATTCTACATTGGAAAATGAAAAGATACAATGTGCTTAGGATTTTTAAGGAAATTCTAGAAATTCACATTTAAAGCAAATCCTAGAAATTTATCGCAACAAGAAACAATGTGCCTCACCGTAGAAACAATACCTAAGTTCTAATTAGATCTTCAGTATTGCTTACTCTAAGCAAAACCTCCATTTCCTATTGAAAACCTAGATTCATAATTTGGAGAACACAGATCAATCAGATGGTGAGGTCCTCTAGGTCTGATGATCAAATGGTGAGGTCCTCTAGGTCCTTATCATCAGATTAAAAATAGAAGAAGAAGAAGAAGAAGAAGAAGATGATGATGATAATAATGATGATGAACTTACATAGTGCTCGTTCCTCTCTATAGATTCGTAAGATATGTTGTGGATTCGATCGGCTCCAGCCCTCTTGAATTTGAGAAGAGAGAACCAGCGGCAGAAATTTGAGAGAGAGGAGAGAGACAAAAAAGTGGCTCTAAGTCTTAGCGACAATTTTTTTTAGGGAAAGAGAACCGTGACCTCTATTTTAATATTTTAATATATTTTAATAGAAATTGACTGATTTAGTCTATCGAAAATATAACTATTGTCGTGGTACGTCGTTATTTGCGAACTTGAAGAGTCAAAAATTATTGATTTTGATGTAATGATATCAATAAGAGCTAGTAGCAATATATTAATTAGAACATGCTAGATTCTATAATTTTAGCCATTCTAGGAAGAATCAATTAGCATGTTACCAAAGTGGCTTTAGTGGCCATACTTATGTTGGTGTAATTGCTTGGAATATGACATTTGTAGCTTTGCAGTCACCAACACACTCCTCGGTGCTAAGTCCCGACATAAGAAGTTTTACCTACAATTTTAGGCAAAGACTATAGTATCCGAAATTTGGTTCCACATTGGTTAGTTTTAGGAACCCACTTATACATATTCATATCAACCAATTTTTTAACATTGTACTGATGTGATCTTGTGTTTAGCCACGTGTCTCATGTTACACAGAATTATAGATTGTATGACATGTTTCTCCCATCTAATCTCTAAATTTTTAGAGGTGGCATATATTTTATCATATTTCATAGTAAGAGCATCAATTCTAAGTACATCTATATTGTTCTTCTTTTTCTCAATCTCATACTCTTTATTGAGATTACCATACTCTTGTGTCGTCTTCTCAATGCATTCTTGAGCATTGTGCAAACTCAACTTAAGTACAGATAGTTCATTAATGTCACTAGCGGAAGGTGTCTCTCAAATCTCACTTAGTAAGAGAGATTATTTCTCATACTCTGCCTGTAGTTCCTGATAATCCTTCCTAACTTGTTATACTTATTTCCCACCTTTCAATAATCTTCTAATAAATCACTTAAAATATCAGATAATTCATTAAAGGTGAAATCTTCATAGAGGAGGTTAGTCGATACCTGATCGAATGACATTAGACATACGTTTGCAGCATTTTGAGAATTTTCTTCTTCTTCAGAGTCACTTGCTTCACTTTTGCACCATATGCTTGTATTTGCATATTTGCGAGATGATGATCCTCCTTTGCTTGTACGTTCATAGCAATTCTCCTTTTTAGTATAGGGCAATCCTTCTTTATGTGGCCGATTTTTTTGTAATTGTAGCATACAGGTTCTTCTTCGTTGTACACCTTCTTTCGGTTTGATTTCTCAAACTTCAAAGAATTTTTTGAAATTCCTGGATATAAGGGCCAGATCCTCATCATTTCTGTCACGCCCCAGTCCCAAAATACGTAGGACCGGAATACGCAACATGCCAGTTATGCATTCGACCAGACTCTGGTCTGACTCGAATACGTATAAGCTGTAAAATAATGGTCACTATCTAAATAATCCAGTAAATATAAATATCTATGTCTCAATCCACAATGAACATAATATACAAGAATGAGCTACATGTGTTAAAGTCGGTCGCCCAGTAACACACAAACTCGAATAAACTCGAGAAGAGATATAAGTCTATAAAAACTAGGCTACAACAGCAGATGGATAAACAATATGAATAAAGTAACCATAACTCCGGTAGAAATGATATGAGTACTTGGTACCAATGCATGCAAGACAAGCAACTCCATCTGCAACTCCAAAGGCTCCGTAATCGTCTATGCTACAAAACTGGCAGGGGACCAGGTCCTCAGAGGGACGTAACAAGGTATAAAAATACAGCATGCCATAGTATAACAGAAAGAAACAAGTACAACGCCGGTGTAATCTAGCATAACCACCTAAGTGAGACACGGTTTGAAGATAATATTCGACGCGTGGGCTGTCCAAAATAAAACTGTAGCTCCGAACACAGAGACACACGGGGCGTATCGTAGCTCCGAGCACAGAGTCATACGGGTGATACTACTACTCCGGATACAGGAATACTACATAAATAGGACATATACATATATATAGAGCGTACAGAGAAGCCCAAACGTCTAGTAACTGTCTTTCTCTTCCCAAGCGGTCAACGAGTGTGCGCTAAACCTGAACCTCTATCTAGCAGTCTCGTCATACTGAAGTACTATCAACAAATGTGACCCTAAGGTCATCCCAGATTTCGGTCATGCTGTCAGTATCAGAATACAGGAAATCTGGCATGATGACAGTGTCTGAATGTGTTCTAGGGTTATGATGTAACCAAGTGTGTACATCAAGGTTTTGCGAACATCTATCAATCATTACCAGACGTTACCGACGAACGTCTGCAACGGTTATGACCCGGACGCGAAGTAACGATTCTAATCCAAAATACGCACAATGCATATAATAAATAAATAAATATCTGGTAACTGAAATACAGGGTGGCAAGGTACACTTACCTGGATCCGATTGGTGAAGATGGGGCTCCGGTACAACGTCCAAGTCTGCGGGTCCCGTAGTACCTAGAGACGAGATACACGCTCCATCAATAAACTATCACGAGGCTAAAATAAGAGGTGACACACGTCTAGCATATGTTTCAATCTCTGTTACAAACTCACATAGACACTAAGCTAGAGGGTTGACCAAGATTGACTAAGGTATGTTACATCTCATCCGATTAATCACATGTATAATATCATCAGATAAATCCTCAATCCCCTATTCATCACGGTGTTTATCAATAGTTCGAGCCATGATCAATCCTCAGATTTCACCCCGGTATTCACAGACGTTATCATGCATGTTTAAATGTAACATCCTCGAATAAAATAATTATTAACTTATTAAACCCTCAAAAATGTTATTTTATTATTTGAACATCCTTTTACATATACACATATATTCCTCTATCAATTTTTTTATTAGTTATCATGTCCTCAACCAATGAACAACTTAATAATATCCTAACACAATTTCACAACAATTAACCTGCTCTTCAATAATAATCAATATTTTAATATCACAACATCATTTCACAACAATTAAAACTGCTCATCAACAATAATCAATATGCATATAATAAAATGAACAACACCCTATAATCTCATACCTAGCATTCATAAACCCTACTCTTAATATATATCATTCTCAACCCTAAACTCAATGCATATACATAAACCCTAACTATCTTACATGTAAACCATAAACCATAATACAAAACTACACCTGGGAGGGGTGAGAGTTCACCTTGACGGCGGTGTGGTGGTGCGAGGGTGGAGCTACGGGTTCTCGCCGGAGTATAGGTGGTGATGGTCGACAGCAGGCTCGGTGGTCGACGAGTGGAGATAACGGTGGTGCGGGTGGGTGTTGGCTGGATGGCAGCAACAAGGTGGATGGTGATTATGAGAAGTAGCAATGGTGGTGGTGAAGATGGCGGTCGGCGTTGGGTTGGTTGGCCGGAGGAGCAGTTGGCCGAGGGGGAGGCGTTCGACGTTGGGTGGCCACGGGATGGAGGTGGTAGTAGGTGGAGGAGATTCGGTGGCAGCAGGGGGTGTCGAGGTGGGTGATGTCGAGTGGAAGCTCGGCTGGCCGAGGGGGTCGTGACGGCCGGGGTGAGCGGGGTGGCCGGTTCTAGGGTGACGGTGGCGTGGAGAAGGTTGCAGCTGGACGCTAGTCGTGGATGAAAGTGGTTGTAGCCGGAGTATGATGGTAGCGGGCACGGGTGGAAGAGCTCGGCTGCTAGGTGGATGGCCGGGTTAGTAGTTGAGGCATTTGTGAAGGCTGGGGTAATGTCGAGATGGAGGAGGAGGCTCGACGGTGGTAGCAGTCGGAGAAGGAGACCGGAGTAGGGGTATCTCGGCTGGTCTGGTTGTTTGAAGAAGAAGAAGTGAAGAAGAAGAAGAAGAAGAAGAAGAAGAAGAAGAAGAGAATGGGAGGAGGTTGAGTTTCGTTTGGGAGTGAATGGAAGAGGGAGGAGAGAGAGTGGGGGGGGTTCCAATGTTCTTAAGATTAGGGCCGGCATTGGGAAAGGGGAAGACAGAGGGGTTAAATATGAGGGTGTGGGGTTAGTGTGGGGTGAGGATGAGGGCTTTAATTTGAATGGAGGGCTTAGATTCCACATGAAGGAAAAGTACATCCAAAGGAGAGAGAGTGTTGGATTAGATCGGTCAAAAGAGGGAGATGGGGCTTCTTCATGTGCCTTAGCCAATAGGATGGTGACACATATCACTATATTTGCAAATAAGCCCCTTAACTTTTGGGTATTTGCACAAACATGTAAAATGATGGGAATTTGGTGTGGGAAGTGGTGTTTGGTATTTTGTAGGGTGAGGGAGTATTGTGTGTTTTGCATGGGCTTAATGAATGAGGTATTGGGTTAAATTGGGGTTAAGTTAGGATTAGTCAAAGTTGGTATCCCCAATTTAAATAAAATAAAATATTGTGTGCTCTTAAATTAAATGGGGGCACATGGGGTCTCAATTAGGAGTGACACAAAGGTCATGAAAGGTGTAGGCTTGGTGTTTGTCTTAGACCCTTTAATTGGTCCTGCTAAACGGGTTGAGTTTGTGTCTCAAAATTGATAGCAATGACAAAGGTACACGACACAGGATTAAAGAATGGATTTCGGGATCGGGAAGTTGTACAATTAAATTAGAGCACAAGGGATTATGATTATGAGTGACGGAAAAGTCTAGCGCCTAGGTTGGCTTGTCAAGTCAAGAGTGCAACAATTGGTTGGAATATATGGACTATTGTTGGGCTCTGAATATTGCAACAACGGTAGGGTGCACCAAGGGTTTAAATACAGAACCAAACAACTGCAACTAATTCTAAACCTCAGACACATGATGCTAAACTAAAATTTCTAACCCAAAACCAGCCTATCTATAAAAATAAATGAGGGGGTTTACAATTTGATTCATCGTCTTCAGTTTCATCTTATTGGACTTTCTTGTGATAAGCTTTAAAGGTGACTGTATTCTCTTTTGGAGCTGATTCCTCAAAGTCTTTGTGATCCAACTCATGTGTCATTAGCTTACCCATGAGTGTCTCAAGAGTCATGGTGGTGAGGTTGTTTCCTTCAATAATTGTAGTAGCCTTGGGGTTCCAGTTCTTGGTGAGTCCCCTGAGCAGCTTGCGTATATTTTCGTGATTATTGTAATCCTTACCAACAGAAGAGAGAGGATTAACAATATCAAGTAAACGAGTAAACATTTGTGTGATGGTCTCATTCGGCTTTATTTTGAATGTCTCATATTCTTGTGTAAATCTATTGATCTTGGATTATTTCACTTGTAAAGTTTTTTCATGAGTTACCTCAAGAAGTTTTCAGACCTCGTGTGAAGTGTTGCAAGTAGATACTCTATTGAACTCAGTAATGTCTGCAACAAAAATAATACATTAATAGATCTAGCATCAACACTGGCTTGCTTCTTTTCTATATCAGTATATATATCATTGGGTTTTTCTATAAGATTAACATCAACAACTATTCTAGCAAGCTTTTTGTAGCCATCAATAACAATTGATCATAGGTCAAAATCTAGTGACTTGAGATAGAAGCTCATACATGTTTTTCAATATGTGTAGTTGGTTCCATCAAATAGGGATGGCCTATTTGTGGGCTAGCCTTCACCATTGTTGGTGTAGATGGGCTTCATTGTTGCCATAAGTAATACTCTAGGATGTTAAGCCCTATATATAATGAGAACTACACTTTGATACTAATTGAAGGACCATCATGGCAGCTCTAGAGGGGGGTGAATAGAGTGCAGCAAAAATAATTACCCAATTAATAATTAAGGCTAAGTTACCAACTGAGATATGCAGAGCAATATATCAAGTATATATGAAAGTAGATAAAGTTTAGAGAGCAAACGCAAATACCGAGATTTTATACTGGTTTTTCTCGTGGAGGACTAATCCAGTCCCGAGAACTCTTGCTCGGAATTAAATCTACTATAAACCAATCACGAATATACCACGTGCTTTGATCCAAAGGGTACACCGACTTCTTACAACACGAGCTTTGATCCGAATGGCTCACCGACTTCTTACAACCACAAGCTTTGATCCGAAGAACTCGTCGACTTCAATAAAATGGAAATCAAGCTTTACAACTCGAACATACTTCTAACCGATATCGTACTTGGCACTAGAAGGCTGGGAGTTTATCTTGGGAATAGGAAGGTTTAAAGCTCAGAATTGAATAGGTTTGAAAGTGAGAGATGAACGAAATGAACAGAATTTAACCTCTATTTATAGGATTTTTTTGGACCAAGTTCGGACAGATTTATGTCCTCAAACGTTCATAAATTCGAACGTTAGAGCCTGGTCGTCCGAAAGAGGAGGCTGACTAGGTTTTCTGTTTAATTTGGGCTGAACGAGTTTGGCCAGAGTTCGGGCAGAGCTCAGTCCGAGTTCTGTCATCCCAAAATCTAGAATGTTTGGGTTTGGGCTCAGGCTGTTTTGGGTGGACTAGGTTCTGGTTTAATATCGGTTTGAGCTCCCTAGTGCCAGTGCGAACCCGATTTATATTTGTCCTATAAACAAAATATATAATATAAGTGAAAACCCAAGGGCACTTAATGATGCCAATCTTTTGAAATATCTGCTAACTTGAAGACACATTTTTTTCTTGACAGCAGTTGTCCAAAGATAAATAGATCTGAAAATCTTAATACATTTATGGGGCTTCGTCTCCCCCCCCCCCCCCCCCCCCCAAACCCCCACAGGGAGAGCGCTGCCCCCTCGACCCCCGTCCGCTGACCGGGTAGCATAACCTCCGAGTGCGAGGCTTCAGAGATGTCGTAGACGGTTCAGAAAAATTTTCTGGTATAACGTCGTATTTGGCTTATTATCACCTCTTTACTGCATATGTCTATATATGATCTTGTTTATTACTTTTCTACAAATACATGTTAGACGAACAAAGTAATATACAAAAACAAATATTAATACATATTTGGACAATGCTAAGTTTAAGTAAAAGCTACTATAGTGATTGCATAAATATTATAATGCTAAATTTAATCGATTTAGTCATTTTAAAAAACTCAACTTATACATTGGGCTAACAATTTTTCATTCATTTTCTATGGAAAAGAAATTCAACATTCTCATACCCATGTTTGGTTAGATTAGAATAGGAATATGGAAAAAGAATATTAATTTATTTAATTTTTCATAAATATCATTTTATTAATTTAATAATGCTTACATTACCTAAATTCACATATTTATGATAGAAATTAGAATTTTGAAAGTAAAAGGAGTGCATTATTATTGTCCAAACAAAATATCCAAATAACATTTTACGTAAGTAAAATTATTCTTAAGGGGGACTTTGGATTTTACTTTCCCACAAACATGAAAATATGAAACCACTTTTATTTCTCCTAATTCTCAATCTTGGATATAACAAACAAGGATAAGGAATCTAAAATTTACGGAATAAACATACAAAAATATTAGATTATATCACATTTAATTTTTATGTGCTATCAATACGAGAGTTAAAAAAATATATATACGGAAGTACTAGCCTCGTAACCATCAATGGTCTCTTCCTATAAAAATCATTTTCTTCTTCTTTTAAGTGCAAAAAAATAATAATGCACACTATTCAAGAGCAGTTGTCAACATATTCTTTTGTATTTTGTTTGAAAACAAGAATAGAGTCACGGTCACAATTTGTTGTGTTATGTTTTTTTTCAGTCTGGCGCCACACCAAAAATATCATAGAATTGGAATATAAGTAGAGAAGAAGCATACGATGGATGGATCCACAGAAGAAGAGAGGGAAAGGGAACAGTGAGCTCCCCACTGTGTCCTTTGTCGGTGCAATAGGGATTCGCATCAAGGACAAACAACACAGCGTCCAGTGGGACCCACCCAAAATGGCCTCGAGGAGTGGTCCCCATCGGCAAGTGGGCCCGAATATTTCGGCCTGCGAGTCCAAATTCTCCGATGGGACCCAGCGTCGACCCTCCGTCCATCCCCCCCCCCCCCCCCCTCCCTCTCCGAGAAGCAAAGAATCAGCTTCGACTTGTCCACGTGGGCCGGCACTGCCGCTGCATGAACAGCAGCAGAAGATGATGAAGAAGAAGAAGAAGAAGAAGAAGAGATTCACCATCTATAGGTGGTTCTAGTGATAAAAGGAGATTCAGCGATTTTTTTTTTTTCTAATTATGAATATAAAAATTGAAGTTAAAATCAGTTATTTTTTCTGTTCGGATTTAAGCTTTTGCAATGAGAGAATAGAAGTTTGATGATATTATTCTAAATTGTTTTTTGAGATCCAAAATACCGTTTTCCGTAATAACTGATTTTTCTCAAAATAAAAGATTACAGTCATAAAAAACATCCTATAGAAGGACGTGTATTGCACACACAAAATTTCATCTGTTGGATGTATTTTGTGCATATTAATTGAAGGAAAAAATTTATAGTACAAAATATTTAAGGCTCGGAATCTAAACCCATCAGCAATTTGTTGTAATCTACTTAGTTTGGATTCTTGGCTCTCATCCGAGAGATAGGGTCGGCCCTGAGCTAATGGGAGTCCGAGACGGACTTTTAAAATGAGACTCCATACATAATGTAAAAAAAATAAAACAAAAATAAAATAAAAAATATGCTTCTACTAAGATTTGAACTAGGAACCTCTTATATACAAGTCTAATTTAATAACTACTATACTTTAATTGTTTTGTAACAAGCAGGACCCTTGGTAAATACTAGTTCTATTTTCGGTACAAAATTATTTATATATTAAAATTTTTATTTTTATTTTGGGTCCTACTGGCCATTGGGGTCCTGGGCGGTCGCCATGCCCACCTTGGGGCAGGGCCGGCCCTGCCGAGAAACCTGGGCTCAGGTCCTAGTAACGAAATTTTTTTTTTTTTCCTACAATTGTTATAAAAATGGAAGGACATTTTTCTAACAATTATGTGTAAAAAATATTCTTCTGAATGACGTTTTCTACACATCCTCAATTAACTCAGCATTAATTGAATGGCAGGATAATTAAGGAATATTAATAAATATGTATGAATAGAAAACATTCTTCAGAAACACATTTTTTTTAGAAAAAAAAAAAAAAAAAAAAAAACTCTTCTATAGAATGTTTTGGACCTCTTATAGTAATTTCAACAAATTTGACGCTCTCAATACATTTTTGCGAAAATTTTAATGCTTTGTACGCAATTTTCTGATTAAACTGCGAAAAGAGAACGAGTCCGCTCCGACTAGCCGTGTGCTCGAGTCAAGCCAAATACAGTGCACATGTACAAAAGGGAAACCAAATTAAATGGTTAGTGGATTCAAGTGGCCACCAGAGGGTGGACTCGTTAAAAACTAGTAGAAAAGTCTTTTTTTCGAAGTTCGAATCCAAACGGAATTAAAAAAAAAAAAAAAATACGAGTGGGCCGGGTCGAGAAAGATTTCTGCACCAATAAGAATACTTGATTTGATGTGTATTTTGTTTGCTTTCTACGCGGGAACGGGAGAAAAGAGATCGTAACGTACGAGGAACTGTAGAAGAAGACACAGGACGTCCATATCGAGACAACAGTGCAAGTAACAGACATTGCTTTGCTCCACTCCTCGTCGTCAGCATGCCGTTAGGAGGTGTACGCTGCTGGCAATTTTGTCTCCTCCTCCTCCCCCAACGTTACCATTCTATATCTTCTTCTTTTTCTTTTTTCTTTTTTTCTTTTTTCCTTTTTTTTCTTTCTATCCGAAATCCTCTCCTCCACCCCCACACTCACCCCCATCCTTTAACCGATGTCGGAGTTGGATGTTCGGATCTACTCAGTAAATATTCCGCAGTTATACCACTTAGCTACACCCTAAGGGACATACTATCACTCTATCAGTAGTACATATTCAAAAAAAAAAAAAAAAATTACATTGGGAGTTTAAAATTTTAATGTTATTGCTCCCACAACATAAAAAGAGTATAAAAACGACCTTTGAAATTTTTATTTTTATTTTTCTTTGCAAAGGAAACGTTATTCCGAATGACGTTTTCTACGCAAAGAACGTATTATATTCGTCCAGGAAAGGAAATGACGAGTTCAATCCCTGTTCTTTTATATCTATCTCGAGTGTTTTCCGTGTTCAAACTAAGTTTTTTTTTTTTAATCATTTTGTCAATTAACACCAGCTCTAACTTCTAGTCGTACTGCAACTAGACATCCCCACGATGAAGTGGTACTAGTACCAGTGAATTGTTGGCATCTGTACATTATTTTGGAGGAGCCTATCACATTTACGTCCATAACAGAGACCAGTACTAACTTGTTCCTACTGCTTCAATGGTTGACATCCACAGGCCATCATTTGCGTTTGTCTGTACTTACTGTTAACAACCACCATTTGCAACTATTGTACTGTATGTAACATTGTCCAGTAGCCGTTCTAAATGAACAATCACTGTCAAGTACAGTAAGAGTATGATCAACAAGTGGTGATACATAGACAACAAACCTGTTGCAGATATATACTACTCCGTAGGCTAAAGTCAAAAGCTGTTGCGATCTGCTGCACAATTATTCCTCAATGGCAATGCTGCACTTGTTTATTTGAATTGATCTACAAACATTCTTATATCTCATCGTAACAACAAATATATAATGAGTATAAATTGAATTATATAGCTAGATGGAATTATAAATAATAAAAAAATTAACTTGTCTTCCACTTTGTTTACCATATTTCAAAATACTTTACCATAATGTAAGAAACATTCCACTTTTGGCAGAAACTGTCTAAGATTGACGGTTAACGCCTTTGACTAAAATTTTTTGACCAAAATACCTTTTCCTCCGTTGTCTTCTATCCCGAGACCCTCCCAGCCGTGCGCCTCCCCGCCTCACTCTCTCTCCCCTCCCTTCTTTCTCATGCGTCGCCGCCAGCAGCGACGGCGACAACATCAGCAGCTAGAGCATCAACCGAAGAAAGAGAAGACGGGAAGCGGGGGCGAGCACGACGGAGAGACAGCAATAGCAGCGTGCGACGGGAAAGCAGTAACACCAGCAACTAGCTACGGTGGAGGCAGGGGCTCATGCGGTGGGGTGGCATGATGGGAGAAGTCGTCGACCCGCCCCTGCTGCCGCACCCTGTCACCCGCCCCCGCACATGCTTTTTCTTTTTCTTCTTCTATAATCTTTTACATGAACTGTCAATTTTTTTACGGTCATAATTATTTAGAACATTTTTGACAGTCCTAAGAAAGACTGTCAACATTTTAACAATCCTAAAAAAATTAATTTAAACTAGTCTGGAATAATTTTTTATATAGCAAACTTGTAAATAAAATAAAAAAAAAAAATTTGAGTTAACCTGAGCAATTGTTGAAGTGCATTTAGAATTAGCCTAAATAAAGTGGGAGGCTGGTCAAAAGCTTTCTTAAAAAAATAATATAGGAATCAGGCAACTGCTACAACACCAGTACTCGAAACATTTCACACCGATCCCCCAAGAATTCCGTACAAATCATGAAGAGTGGCAAGAATAATAATATAAGCAAAGCAGAATAAAATCTTGATTGGTGGTGTGGGCGATCACCAACTCCAGCATGTTCAAATTGGTCCACTAGCAGAAATGATTCCTTTCATTTGACTAAAAGATGCTCAACTTAAATGAAGATAATGGTGGCAGACTGAATACAGAAGTGTAGGGACTACACTTGCATTATAGATTCTTATCATCTATGGCAACTCTCCCTTGCACATTATCACTTACACATCGACAACAAGTCAGTATAAGAATTATACAAGCAACGACATGCAATGCCGGGCATCTTTCATTCTGATATTTATTCCTTTTCAGTTCCACCTTAAACTCACGCAAATATGCCTATGCTAATGTCGGGCAAAGAAACATCAGCACAGCCACTATGGAAGCCTTTGAAATCACATGAATGCTGTTATTTATTCTTTTTCTTTTCTCCCTGTCCCGTTTTCCTTTTATTGAGGAAGCATGGAGTCGCATAGAAACTGTCAGACTTGAAGCAAGCAAACAAATTTTGCCACTAAAGAGTGGGTAGCCAAAGACAGAAGTATGATGAAACGTCGAATATCCTATTCATCAAATCAAATTACTCAAGTGGTATCCATGAGTTTCTGCCCGTAAGAGGATCTCCTTCTGCAAAAAAGAGTTTAAATTATTAATTAATATACCATTATACTGCAGAACATCATCTAAACAGAAAAAGCTCAATCTAAGATGACTTGGGCACACACGTCATGATTATGTTTCTGACAAATAAAGGCACAACAGAAGAAATGATTGAAGGCGGTCCGAATATACTTGCTAATGGTTAATAATGATATAGCTGATCCCATTTTCCAAAAGCAAGAAGAAAGAAACGAAGTATATTGTATTTCAAATTATAACTAAAAGCAAATAGGAACTAAGCCTTACATCTGGCTTACACTTGATTTTTCAAATTTCCCAACCACTAAAAATGTCACACCTTGAGGGTGATACTGGACCCATTTTTCCAGTACCAGCACCATTGCCTAGGGCGAGCCATTAACTCATATTCACCCACAAACACGACCACTGTACAAATGCCCACATGCAAGCCAAGTGCCTGAACAACCCATGGATGACTGCCTCTTTTGGTCTTTTACACATGCAACAACACAATTCCCTAAATGCCCCAACTTCCAAGTACCTATATGTCATACAACATTGACGTTCATTACTACCTTATTAACTGTTATTGCTATTATTTTACCTCAGAATGGACTCAATCACCAGAAGGCCTTCCCTGACCAAGCCAGACTGCAGAACGATCTCTCTCCTCATATAGGCCATCAAGGTAGCTAAGCTCTCACTCAATCGACCTGCCACTAAAATCCGCACAAATTTGTGCAACATCATAAACTAGTCCAGTCTAGGCCATCCGGGGTATGAGCATCAACAAAGTGCTTTCCAGCAATGTTATGAACATATGAGTGCAATATATAACCATAAGAAAGACCGTTAGGTCTTCCCCAACATCTTTAGATAATTACTCGTAGCATTCTTCACATGATAACAATTCAGACATAAATTAACTTGTCTAGTAGTTTAAAGTATCGGCCGATAACGATCCGATACGGCCGATACCGATACAGTTTGGCATGTCCCCATCCGATACCGACCGATACCCGATACTGACCGATACCGACATTAGAGGTCTTTTTTTCAGTCAATTCGGCAAAAAAATTTGAATTAAAAAGACCAATTAGAAAGGATGTAAAAGCATAGAAAGGTTGTAAAAACATATAAAAGAGAAAAACTTATCTATCGCATATAAATCAATCAACAAGGATGACTACTATTTCATTCAATATCAAAAATACTAAGAAACAATACTGAAAATACTTTAAATTATGCATAAATGTATAAAATATATTCTTTTAAATGTTAATAATTTACTAATAGTTGTTTGCTTTCCAATACCAAAAAATCCGATACTCCGATCCGAAACCGCCGATACTACTGATACCGCCGATCCCGATACTCATAGGAATGGTCCGATACCGATTCCGATACCGATACTTTGAACCTTAACCCAAGTCAAATTTACTTCCTAAAAGAGCACTCAAGGGATCTACACAGCTTGATTGAACGTCTTCAAAGCTATACTGATAAATACATTCATTTGTGTTCCTACACTGCATAGTGGCCCACAAGTTCTAATTTCTAAATACTATCTCAATGTCAATGTAATGATGTCTTCATCAATATATATATATATATATATATATATATATATATATATATTTGCCTAGATCATAATAAAGTGTGCAGCCTAGTTGGGTTGTCACTCTGGCATCCAATAAAGTGATTGTCCAGCCAAGCTCAAGATGATAATGACACGCCCCACAATACTTGAGCTAGAAATTTACAGCTTTTGATATATCAAAATGAGTATTGATTCCTTCCTTTCACACATTCATTGCACCTAAGGTCCTAAGGGATGAGTACCGCAAGCAGGTTGGTCTACCTAGAATCCAGTCAGGATGTCTCTGGGGAAACAAGTAGATTAGGAAACCTATCCTTAAGACCAAAGAGTTGTTTCAGGGAAAACTATCTTACCAATTCCTAATGGCACTCATTACAACTACTATGAGACATAATAAATTAAAATCCTACAGACAAATAATGATATATAACTTTTTATCGAAAGGATCCTTTGCCAAAGTTTCTGTAGTTTCTTAAAATCTAAAAGGCAGAAATAGAATCCCTCTTAGATGGCAAAAATAATAATAATGACACCCTATGTTGCATGTATAAGATATGGCAACACAATACTAGTATGTCGATGAGGGAATTTAAACTCTAGAATACCATACTATGAGGGTATGATAATAAATAAACATAAATAATGAATCTTATTTTATTTATCTACAAAAATTAATAGTTAAAAACTAGGATTTAAATTCTATACTGCCATACGTATGTCAGGAGTTGATTTGGCATAGGGAGAAAAAAGAACATTCATTTATTAAAAAAAGAAGAAGAAACTATGATAAGATTGCAATCAGACTTCCTATCTTCCAAATACATGTCGTCATCTATTCACTAGCATTATTATATTTTTTATTTTCTTCAACAGCATGTAGTGATATAAAATCTAGGATATGTTAGGGGATATGTAAGGGAATGTATCCGAAAAATAACCTTGAAGTATTGGAGTATCCGATACGATCAGATACGGGTATGGCATCTCCACTGATATTCATGTTACGTAGACCATCAAAGAGCTTCAAACTTTTCCCCTTTCTTCCCTTTTTCCACAAGGGTACCTATATTGTGTGTGTGTGTGTGTGTGTGTACAGTGTACACTAGATTAAACTTAAGCAAAGGATATTTAGTGCATTCGCATAGTTGTCGGATACAACGAACTTCTGTAGCTCCACCAGTATGCATCAATATAAATTTCAATAACACTGGTATGACTTCGCTCAAAAACTGAGTAATCATAACATGATCTCTCCTACATCAGTCAGAAACCCGAAATAATTATAACTTGAAACCTATCCTTACTCTCCAAAAGTGTTAATTATGATAGTCTCTGTGCAAACTACGTAAAAGAATGTGACAGGAAGATGAACCAGCACACAAAGGGAGAGAGGATTTTATTAGCTCAGTGTACGTTTCTACATTTATTCATTTGCTTTTATAAGCATAACAAAGCATAACCACATTTCCTACAAACATGGATAGCCAAGTGTTCCCCTTGAGAATAGGTGGATAGCCAAGTGTTCCCCTTGAGAATAGGTCTACTAACAGCACAAAGTTTAAACAATAATCGCTTCCTAAGCTTTTGCGATTACTTGATGACGATCATCCCGATCTTGGAGCGAAGCTCCTGGAACCTGACCCGGCCCAGGGCCTTGGTCAGTATGTCGGCGAGCTGCTCATCTGTTCGGACATACTCTACCTCAGCTGTCCCGTCCTTGATGCAGTCACGAATGAAGTGGTATCTCGTATGGATGTGTTTGCTGCGATCATGAAACACCGGATTTTTGCTGAGGGAGATTGCTGATTTGTTGTCGATGCGCAGCTTTACACATATGATATCGTCGCCCTTCATGTCCGCCAGCAGCTGTGCGAGCCAGATGCCTTGGCAGGCGGCAGTGGTTGCTGCGACATACTCGGCTTCGCAGGATGACAGTGCCACCACCTTCTGCTTTTTTGATTGCCAACTGATAGCGCTGTGGCCGAGGAAGAATAGTACGCCTGTCGTGCTCTTGCGGTCGTCAACATCCCCGGCCATGTCGCTGTCGCAGTAGCCGACCAGCCGGGGCTCCTCTGTTCCTCATTCGTAGCGGCAGCCGTAACCCCGCGTACCAGCAACGTACCGGAGTATGTGTTTGACCGCCGCTAGGTGCTCAGTCGTCGGCTTCTCCATGAAGCGGCTCACATACCCGACTGCGAATGACAAGTCCGGCCGGGTGTGCACGAGGTACCGCAAGCTTCCTGCTATGCTCCGGTACTCCGTGGCATCTGCCGGCGGTGCAGCACTATACTTGTTGAGCTTCAAACGTGGCTCCATAGGTACATGGCAGGGGTTGCAGTCGCCCATGCCACTCTTCTCCAGTATCTTGGCTGTGTACGCAGACTGGTTCACTATGATACCGTCTGCGTTCTGCTGTACATTGATGCCAAGGTAGAAAGAAAGCAAGCCGAGATCGCTCATCTTAAATGAGCTGCTCATCTCGCGCTTGAACTTGTCGATCTCGTCCGCATTGTTTCCCGTGATGATGAGGTCGTCGACGTAGACACCCACGAGCAGCCTTGCCTCGCCATGGCCACGCACGTAGATGGCGTGCTCCGAGGGACTCCGGCTGAATTTGAGTGTAAACATGCACTTGTCCAGCTTCGCGTTCCAGGCCCTCGGCGCTTGCTTCAGGCCGTAGAGTGCCTTGTGTAGGCGAAAAACTTTATGCTCCTCGCCGGCGGCTGCAAAACCGGGTGGCTGCGTGACGTAGACCTCTTCGTCGAGCTCCCCGTTCAAGAACGCCATTTTCACATCCATGTGATGGACAACCCAACCTGCATGACCGACAAACGCCAGTAGCAACCTGACAGACTCAAGTCTGGCTACTGGCGCGAAAACCTCATCGTAGTCGATCTCGTGCCTCTGCACATACCCCTTCGCGACGAGCCGGGCCTTGTGCTTGATGACGACGCCGTGCTCATCCTTCTTCGCCTTGTAGACCCATTTGAGTCCAATGGGGCGGTGACCAGCGGGCAGGTCCACGAGCCGCCAGGTGTTGTTCTCCTCAATGGATGCGAGTTCATCCAGCATCGCTCGGCGCCAGCACTCGTGTTACTCCGCTTCTGAAAAAACAGAGGGTTCGTCATCCATTGCGAGGAGGAGGTCCTCAGAGTCGTGGTGGTGCACCGACTCAACTTCATAGATGTCTTGCAGATAGCGGTATCAGAGCCATGTCGTCTGATGCGGACGGGAATCCACTCACACCTCCATCAGTGTCGGCGTCGACTCCAGCGAGCGGCTCGAGCGTGGCAGGCACCCTGGTGATCCCGAAGGTGTTTCAGGAGTCCGGCGGGACGCAGTATCCGCAACTCACGCGTGCAAACTACGATGAATGGGCCCTGGTGATGCAGTGTATGCTGGAGGCAAGAGGTCTCTGGGCGGCGGTGCACACCGGGACGACGGAACGGGAGCTGGATAGGAAAGCGATGGAGGCTCTCCTACGTTCTGTCCCGCCAGCGATGATCACATCACTGGCGATCAAGGCGACGGCGCGGGAGACATGGCAGTCTTTGAAGACGGTGCACGTCGGCAGCAATCGCTTCAAGAAACTCTCTTCATCTCCTCGAGCACTGTCAGCACTTCTCCTCCGAAAATGTATCGCGCAGTGCTCATCGCAGCCCTCCTCTTCGCCGCCGTCGCGGTCCAGGCCCAGTCCCCGCCGCGGCGCCCAAATCCTCCTCCCCCGCCGCGGCCCCCGAGTCATCCTCCGCCGCAGGGGCGCCTAAGACCGCTGTCGGGGCCCCCGAGGAGGGCCCCGCACCCGCCGAGTCCTCCGAAGAATCCCCGGCCTCGAGCCCTTCCGAAGCTGCCACCCCGGCGGCCGCTGCCGCCCCTGCTTCGGGACCTTCCGCCAGCTCCCCCTCCGAGGAGTCCGGCCTCCATACTGCGGACTCTCCCGATGCCGCCTCCCCCGATGCAGCGTTACCTGCTCTGCCGGCTGACGGGGCTGCATTGGCTCCCGGATCGGAAGCTGCCGCCGACGTCCATTCCGGAGCCGTGAGGACCGGGGCTGGGATCGTCGCTGGTGTCATGGTCGTCGTCGCCGTCGTCGTTGCCGTCGCGGCATTCTAAAGATGCTACAGAAGTGGTGGTTGTAGGAGAGATTTGAAGTGTTTGGTGTTTTCGATCATCTGATATTTTGTGTTTTTTTTCTCAGTGGTTGTATTCTAGGAAGGGGTCATCCTGATCATATCAATGATATTATGATTATTTCATTCTAAAAAAAATTATTGTTTAAACTTTGTGCTGTTAGTATACCTATTCTCAAGGGGAACACTTGGCTATCCACCTATTCTCAAGGGGAACACTTGGCTATCCATGTTTGTAGGAAATGTGGTTATGCTTTGTTATGCTTATAAAAGCAAATGAATAAATGTAGAAACGTACACTGAGCTAATAAAATCATCTCTCCGTTTGTGTGCTGGTTCATCTTCCTGTCACATTCTTTTACGTAGTTTGCACAGATACTATCAAATTAGCCTTGAATAAAGGCATTGTAGTTTATCAATCAGACTTGTAACACTAGAAGTCATGCTTTCCTCAATCATATTTGCTTCGCACAAGAGTATCTTCCATGCAAAAGCCCTTGTACGTACCAGTTAGTCACCATCTAAAACTCAATAGTGAAAACCAAAAAAGTCAGTTTTTTAGGAGGTTTATGCTTCATCCATACTTATAAAGCATCTAACATATCTTCTTGTCAAGATCTCCAATATGACAATATTCAACTCCTTCAACTTCGCTCCACAATACTCATCAAGTGCTTTTGGGCAACTCTTAAACCAATGTCAACCCTCATGGACAATACCGAAAGAAGAGCTAAGGAAACTAAGGACGAGTGGGGCTTGCCATAGACCTAGAAGGCTAGATACCTTGTTGGTAATCCAGTTCCATCTCATGCCAACCAAGAAGCAGCCCTTGAAAATTCTTCTCAACTAAGAAAGATCCTGAAAAAACGTGGAAGATGATATTTTAGCCATCTCCTAATCACAAGAAAAGCCAAAGCAGCAGAAGTGTAGCCATTTCAGACTTATACCCGGTTAAACTATCTACTAGATGTTATTTCATTTACGAAGAATAAACCCTACATGTAGAGAAGAGTTGAGTGTTGTTTGTCAACCACAAAATCCAAATCTTTGTTTTTTAGATCACCCTTATGTGGGAGAATTCTAAATGTTTAATTAGTCAAGAAGGCTAATGTTTTTCTAATCCTTGTTCTCACTGTTTCCAAATTGACCAACACAACTTAGCATAGGTATGTGACACTAAAAGGTTGATATAGAATCTACTAACAATATATTTAGAACTAGTGTTAACATTGAAGGTTGAAATACCAGTTACATCAAATGGAAGTGCTATAAAGGGGGTAAATGTGCATGAGAGACTTTAATTCACTTAAATTGAAACAAACTTCTATATTAATCCAATTATTGGACATAATGTGTTGATCAAGAAGAAAGAAATGAAGAGTATTTTGAAGAAACCTCCAATAAGGGCTGTTTGATTAGATAGCAGCGGAGACCTGGTTGAAGTCTCTTCTGCAGTTTGCGGTTGCACCAGAACAGAAGTGAATCATGAACTTATTTCTATAGTAAAAGCATATGACAACTTAGCTTTGCCACTAGAATTCCTGATTAAACATTAATATGATATCACTTTAAAGTGGGATAGAAGGGAATAAGAAACTACTTATGTTAATGATAAATTTGGACCATCTATCCAATCTACACTTCCAGTACAGCAAAAGCACAAAAGAGCAAACAAAATTACACAAAGTGAGACTGCGTAAAACGTGCACCTTAACAAGTGCTAACAAGTGCCATTTACAGTGATCAACTTTTTAAACAAGATTGTCAATTATGTTTATGTTGCATGACATGATATACATTACACTAATGAGTAATGTCACTCCAGCATATACTAATACCACAAACGAAATGTCAAATATAGTTTGCTGTATGGTCCAGAAAATTTGCCATTATATGTTCACTATAACCAAGATTTATCTCAGATGTTACACATATTTTACTAGCATGAGGACCCATCCTGCACATGCAGAACCATCTTACATGATTACAGTCCAACCATATGTTATGCAGATATCATAACGCTAGTAAACTTCTGAATTACATTTTATTTAGTAAGAATCAAAATGAGTAAGAAGAAGAAAAACAGTCATTATGCTAATCCTAAAGCTGCAAATCCATAAGAACAAACCTAGAAAGAAATGACAAATCAGATCACATTCAATATGAATGGCTAGGAGATGGGATGTGTTGAGTCATAGTTTGCAGTATCGGCCGATATCGATCCGATACGGCCGATATGGCCAATACCGATACAGTTTAGCATATCCTGATCAAATACCGACCGATACACGATACCGACTGATACCGACATTAGGGATCTATTTTTCAGTCAATTCGGCAAAGAAAATTGAATGAAAAGACCAATGAGCAAGGGTGTCCTCGTCTGGGAAACCTGTGTTCAAAGGCTGGTAGTCTGGCAACGGGTGCTCTGCAAGATTCATAGTAAAGTTGTAAAAGCATGTAAAAGAAGAAAAGTTATTTCATTCAATTTCAAAACTGACAATGGTGACTTATATTTCATTCAATTTTAAAACTACTAAGAAACAACACTGTAAATACTTAAAATTATGCCTAAATGTATAAAATATAATTTTCTAAAATGTTAATAATTTATTAATAATTATTTGCTTTCCGATACCAAAAAAATACGATACTCCGATCTGAAACCGCCGTTCGCCAATCCTGATATTCATAGGAATGGTTCGATACCGATTCCGATACCGATACTGCGAACCTTGGTGTTGACATCCCACATAAAAAAGTTTAGCAATTCACAACTTAGAAGTCAAAAACTCCTTGGAGGTCAACGAATCTCAGTAAGAATCTCGATTCGACGGTTTTTACTTGGGAGCTCATTTTTCTCCCGGCGACATGAGCTCTTACTATAACATGACCATAAGTTTAAAAGAGAATAAAAATTTTGAAAAAAAAAAATTGAAGAATTTTTAATACACGTTCATCAAAGTAACAAGAAACTAAAGATTACTTACATAGACATCACAAAAATCACCATGCGAATTCTCTCTCTTTAACTTTGAACTGAACATTATAAATTATAATAAATAATTAAAATATCTATAAATTTTGATACAAATAATTAATAAACATAAAAAAAGTATTAGCGCAAACTCCCAACTTTAGACTCTTCTAAGTAGTTGCGCTCCCCCGCTCCCGCTCCCGGCTTCTAAGATTCACAGTGACCTGATGCAGGAAGTATCATAACATCTTGTAGTTTACATATCTACTTAAAAAAAATCTGTTAAAGGGGTTCCTCAGATTTATGCCTATCCTCAAGACTAATTGAGCTTGAATCATTATGCAAGTATGTAGTTCATAAGTCATGAGAGAAAGCTTCTTCCGAATTATAACCATCTGCATGCATTTGTCTACCTGTATTTGTGTAGTGATGACACCAGCACCCTGATAAGCATAAAACAAAGGCAGTTAAATAAGCAAGTTGTGGCCGCCTAATTCTTATTGCCTCTAAATATAGAAGCATACACACCTCAAAGCGCTTTGTTACTTACCCATGGTACCTCCTTCCAGGTTTTTAGGTGCATTCCTTCGTATGAAATTGGAGCCTGAATTGTCTCAACATGCTGCAGAAGCCTCAAGCTACCTACAGGACATACTACACCTCGTGAGAAACTAAAGAAATCACAGTTTAGAATGGAAAAAGAAAACGAATACAGAAGTCCTCCGTACTTCCAATTTGAACCACCAAGTTAAACATCATACATTTTACACAGTTTCCTTCTTCTAACTTAGCGGCTGGAAAATGCTGAGAAACAGTTTAAAATCTGAAACATGTGCACTGGACAAATGGATACAAATTCAAAATGCTTACACTTCACAGGAACTCTTAAAATAATCTCCTTCCTGCCAACATACCGAATATATAATCAAAATACAGGTTAGACAAACCAATATGAATATAAACTTAAGCAGCGCGTGAAAGTTTTTCAATACAGGAAAAGGCAAATATAAGGCCCTCCACATCTTGAGGCAGCAAGCTCCCAGAATCAAAGACATATACTTTGAAGTATTAGAAGCTCACCTTGTGCATGTGCCAAGGCTTATGTCAATCCAAATTTCTAATAGCTAAAAATTAGGCATGCCAACTACAAAACTACAGAATGTTGTTTTGTTGTGTAAATACACGAGATATCAGTCTTAACAATAATGATGGCTGCCAATTTAACTGAGAAAATCACCTAGAAAAAAAAAACTAGTCATTAACAAATTCTTGAATAATGTTTGCTTGTGGTGGTACTGGGAGTGGATGTATCAGTGTGGAATTCAGAAACATAACCAACAGATCAAACTGATTGTCGGCAACAAGGAATAGAAAGATTATCCTACTTCTCAAAGTTTTCTCAGTGTACTACTACTTATGGCTTGGATAATGGATGAAAACAAGGTCAGGAGGCGTAAAGTCATTGGGGAAAAAACAAAAAAGTTGTGAAGTAACATGACAAATATCTCAACATTGAGCAGCTACTTAGATATTTGGTGGAGATTGCAGATTAGAGATGAAAAGTTTTAACTGGTAGCGAGGGCAAATAACGAAAAGGCATGTTTCTAGGCTCCTTTCCTACTAATATAATCGACATTGACGAAGATGATTACAAAATTCCTTTAGAAACATTTGAGTTATTTAATCATGATGTAATAAAACTACAAATGAGTAATGATAAGGAAGAGAATATAGAAGCAATAAAGTCCAACTCCTTTACTTGTAACAAAGGCTTCTACCCAAAGATCCCGATCTGACCATGATGGTGCTGCTACCTCTCGAAGTTGAATCCCCATAAAAGTGCATGCCCTGTAGAATATGAAACCAAAAGAACACAACAAAATTAAGCTATTACGGTTGCATGGTGCCTACTACATCTAAGGTAGAGAAGTGCTATCACCAATGTTCATTGGAAAACAGCCAGATCATCATTATTCCTTCATCTACCACGGTAGGTACAAATTATATTTTCATAACCTAACCATTGGCAATATGATCTTCGTAATTAAGTGTGTTGATTTGCTTCTTTAACTGAAGATTTCTCTTCAGAGTTATATGAAATCCCACCAATTCCTAAACAAGAGATACATATGCGCTATAAATTCCTCAGTGAAACTGAAAGTTTTAAAGTTGAACCACAAGGACAAAGAAGAAATCTAAATTATGTTGAGGTCGGGCCTCTAACTTAAAGGATCATATTCTAGTCCCACAGCCATTTATTTAAACAAAGTTGATCATAAGCTTTGTTCCTGAATCAGCCATGCTCATCTTACATGGAGACGTTTACTACCTGAACGATTAAATGGCTATCCTTGTCATATCTGACTCCTTATTTGTTGGGTTGGGGATTGAGGAGCTGAGAGGGAGTGTCAAAATCTGACAAAAACGTGCGATTTAATAAACCTCACATCCTCGTAACTATAATCTTGTTCACTTTACATGAACGCAAAGGCATCAAGTTCCACGGGAAGAAAGGAATAACAAATCAATGTTTACAGTTTCTAGCCATAGTTGGGAAAGGCTAAAAAGAAAACCATTGTAGGGTTCCTTGACTGATCAATTGCACTAGAAAGTCCTTTACAATCAGGAGAACCGAGGCATCTGTAGTTTGTCTAGTTTTTTTAGCTTTTGAATGGTTCAGATTTGTCATTTTATTGAATTTCAGTACCTTTTATAAATTGATCCAAGTGGTAAACCATCTAGAACCCTTACCGGAGGAATCTCAACACCAAGACCGCTAAAAAAAATATTATGATGTTTTCTTCTTGTTCAGGAAGAGAGCCACAACCTTATATAGTTCATTTCCTGCGGTGTTTATTGTTATCATAGAGGGAATAAGTTCACAATTGTCCCATATTTACATCATATTAGACATCATAAGTGAACTTCTCTTTGCTTTTGAGGTACCTAATATTAACAGATCTTAGGTGTCTTTCGAAACTAGAAGGCATTTAGAAACTATAACTTGATTTCTTTTCTTTCCATAACTACATGAGTTTTCAATTCGGAATATGTGTTTGTTAGTACCCGTGAAGCTCACAAGGTTGAGATGTAAGTTGACAGGTAGCGATGAAATATAATGAAGAAGGTAAGTGATTTTCTACTCATTTGAATGAAAGTGAAATGAGAAGTAGTTCCTACTTTGATTGGTTTCGCATCCTTTGATTCTGTATGTATTTTCAAAAGCCTAACACGGAACCAGATGTATATTTTTTCAGTAATTCATTATAGTTTCTTTGTTTCCAACACTTTCCAGCTAAGATTTCAACTGCCAAGCATACTCTTATCTCTTATGCAATTACAAGAGACATACTTTCCTTTCTTCTTTGCAGCGAATCATAATGTTAAACAGAGAGCCATATTACCATAAATAAGTGAAACTAATTTAACAAGCATACATCTCTATATTTGAGTTCACCACTGTAGAAGCATGAAAAATACGCTGCAAGTTATACGCAGTATTTCAGTGCTGAGTGGCGTAAGACATGACTTCAGAGCCATCGGCGTACAACAGAGCTTCATCGCTAGTACATCGTAAAATATACCTCCAGAACAACCCGCGTAATGCAGTATTTCAGACTGCTTCAGCGTAAAAATGTTGCTACCCCGCCTTTATGGCGTAAAACCCACATGTTTTTTATGCAGCATAGAAGTATACGAGGAACTCTTCGTATTCCTCGAATGAACCTGTCAGCTCATGCAGTGAACCTGACTCCTGACAAAGAGTACTGCACGACTATCCAGACGACGGCTGTAATGATGGTTCGACACAGAGACCCAAACCGTCGTTTAGTGGCATTTCCTTGATACAAATTGCTTTTACGCATTCAAGGGAATACGCTGCCTAGTTTTATACAGGCAGATGTGAGCTTGTACGCTCAGCAGAAGACAAAACGAACTGCCACGTCAAAAGTTGCTCTTCGTACAGAGCTCGAGGCACGTCTCTGCAGTTAATGCGCATGATGGGGGCAGATCTCTGCAGTTAATGTACGAGATTTGGTTCTATTTTCAAAGACTGGGTGAGCCATAATTACGGCTAATATGTCCACATCATCACCTCTGCATAATACGCCATCAGGCTATTTTCAGCTATAGGAGCACGCTGTACGCTATCTCCTTGAAATACGCCAACCTGGCTATTTTCAACTATAGGAGTACGCTGTATGCTATCTCCTCGGAATACGCCAACTCAGGCTATATTTGCAAAGGTGCGTGATAAGGCTATTTGGTCTAGAATATGCTCAAAACCTCAGTTAAGGAAGGAGGATCGGCTATCTTTTACGCTAGCTACCTATCCATGCAGCATCAGGCTTCTACGCCTACTTGGCTTCTACGCCAACCTGACAGCTACCGGGCTTCTACGCCTACATGGCTTCTACGCCAGTTTGACAACTATTTGGCTTCTACGCCATGGTGACAGTTATTGGTTTCTACGCCAACCTTTTCTACGCGATGGGCAATTACCTACGTGGCTTGCATGCCGTGATCTTCGCAGCAGTTATACGCGTTACCTCATAATGGGACACGCGTCACACGCGGATTCAGAAGATCATTTATACGTGGGTGGCAGTTATTCTAACCGCCGCGTAAAAAGTGCCACTCTCTCCACTGTCCGGCTTCTACGCCGACTGGATGGTTACTGTCACTAAAACTCTATAAATAGAGACCTCCGTCCACAGAGATCCTGGGGTCGAAAGTCGAAAACTTGGAGAACAGAAGTCAGAAGGTCGAAAGGTCAGAAATTTATTCTAGGGAGAGAAGAGCACAGACAGAGAATAGTGATCGACGATTTTGGCATCGAACATCCACTCTCTCTTGCAATCTTTGAAGCATCTCCTTCTTCTACAGCACTTCTTCATCATCGTGTGGTCCAAGGGACAAAGTGATCGACCGCAGATCGGACTCCTATAGCAATATTTATCCAGATTAAATTTTGTACTTAACATCCACGTATAGGATTAATAGTACTTCTTGTTTGTAAACCTAAGAAAGGGTTTCGTATAAACCTAGTCTTATTTCTTTCGTTTATTATCAAACACAAGATGGCGACTCTGCTGGGGAATCTCTTTCTCATCTGACGAGAAAGCAATTGCTCAACACGATGCAGTATCAGTAGGATTAATGAAGAAGACCTTGGTCGTCCAATTCGACCAATCCGCTTACGAAGATATGCTTCGAGCAGGGGGTAGCTCTCACTCTCTCTCTGTCCAAGACAACAGGAAACTGCGTAAGGTGTGGATGCCCCGGACATCCCCTACCATTCCTGCTGACTCTCTGGTTTCTCCGACCAACAAGGTTGTAGCTTCGCAACCTCCGCGCCCCGCGCGTAAAACTCTGTCTCCCGTCTGTGACGTGGCAGACAAAACTTCTGGCAATGCCTCAGTGCTAGTCCAGAAGTCTACTCCGCGCTTTGCGCGTAAAAATCTGTCTCTCGTCTGTGACGTGGCAGACAAAGCTTATGGTTATACCTCAGTGCTAATCCAGAAGTCTACTTCGCGCTCTGCGTGTAAATCTCTGTCTCCCGTCTGTGACGTGGCAGACAAAATTTCTGATAATGCCTCAGCGCCAAATCGAAAATTCCAAACGCGCTCCGCGCGTAAAAATGCATTTTTCCTCCGTGGAACAACAGATGGTCCCTGCAATCTACGCAAGGGAAAACAAGTGGCAGAATTCTCAACTTCTCGGTCTTTACGCCAGCAAGAAAAGAATCTGCCCGCTCTCCAGATTACGCGAGAAGCTGATGGCCGATTGAGGGCTTCCTCAGTTTTACGCCAGCCTGAGCAAAATTCTAAACTACGCAAGGTTAAGCTCCTCAGCGTAAAGAAGGCCCAGTTTGCGGGAAGACACTCCTCGTGGATCATGTGCTACTCACATGGCTGAACTGCTGTATACGGGTGGCAGGGGGAGAGTTATGGTTCCCAATATCCGCATTCCAACTGATGTAAACAGGAGGAACAAGCCTTCTTCCTCTTCTTCTGTTTATCCTTCTGACTTGCGTGAATTCCTGATCCAAAAACGCAAAGACATGAGTCATAACCAGGATTCAGTTCCCCTAACTGTCAAACATGGGAAGATCATGTGGGAAGATGCGTCAACATCTAATGTCATTATGACATATGGACCACATGAAGATGCTGCCTTTGTTGTTCCACCAACTCGCGACGACCAGCATCCAATAGTCTTCGGTCGAATGCGGAATAGACCGATTGTACAAGAAGAATTTCGCGAGTCTGAGGGTGGCAAAATGCAAATCCACAGGTATAGCCCACAGGCTTTAAAGATTATACAAAGCATGGGTTATGATTTGAAGTTGAAACAAGGCCTCAACTATGGAAAAGGCAGACGAACACCGTTGCATGGTAATCCTTACTGTCAACAAACTCGTTTTGGGTTGGGTATAGTGCATCTCCTGCAAACTCAAAACCTCGAAAGTCTGATCCTGTAATACCATAGGCAAATCCTTCTAAATTAACTTCTGTGGACAAATGCCACGACATGTCTGGGGGTAGCCTACCTCGACAAAATAGGGCAGCATCCAAAGCTGGGGGTAGAATTCCCTCTGAGTCCGAAGATGGTACAACGATGACGATCTTCCCGGAAGACCGTAAAACTCAAGCATCGGGAGCCCGAAGGCTAAAAGGGACTTTCTCCTTCAATGAAGATGACATCATGAAAATCTTCAATATATTGATGAAGGAAAACAAACTTCAGCTACCTAATATCAGATACCCTGAGAGGGCTGGCAAAGTCGATGACCCAGATTATTGTCTCTTTCATCGGTACATTCACCACCCCACAAGAGCATGCTATGTACTGAAAAGGAGAGTCCAGGAGTTGATCGACGCCAGAGTCATCACTTTGCATTTATAAACGAGGGGACAATCACTGCAAATTGATTTCGCTCTAAATGTAACAATTTGCTCCCTCAAAATACCGGACAATGAATCCCTAAAGTTTCCCCAGCGAATTCTTCAGGTCTCTCCCCACTCAGGAAAATCACTCCACAGTGAATTTTTTCGGACATGAGTTCACGTCCATATTACCTCTGAACTATTGTCCAAACATTTCTTTATTTTCCCAGCTGAGTTTGTCATGTTCATAAGACCTCTGAACAAACCTTCCTGGTTTGGCTATTGATTATCATGTCCATATTACCTCTGATATCGGTTGTCATCTTAACTTAACACCCGTACTTAACTCTAAGTACGTCAGTGGTGTTAGGTCCACAAAAACTGCCATGTCCATATTACCTGAGCAGATATGTACCTCCATCCCCAATGGAGTCACAACTCAAAAGTTTGTCATGTTCATATTACCTCTGAACAAACTTTTCAAATTTTTGGCTATCAATTATCATGTCCATATTACCTCTGATATCGGTTGTCGTCTCAACTTAGCACCCGTATTTAACTCTAAGTACGTCAGTGGTGTTGAGTCCACAAAAACTGTCATGTCCATATTACCTCTGGCAGGGCTTGTCCTAAAACTTATTACTTGCACTCTCGTGCACAAGAAGTGATAGGTCCACAAAAAATTCCCTCGTGGAATGCCCGCAACGGAAAACGAAAGGTTCATGTCCATATTACCTCTGAACTATCCTCATTTTTCCAGCGAAGAAAGAGTCAGTCCCTATTCATCCCTACAGAGTCGTATTTTATTGCGTCTATATTACCTCTGTCAGGATTTGTCTCAAACCTATTACTTGCACTAATGTGCGCAAAAAGTAATGGGTCCACTAAAAATCCCCCAGTGGGATGTCCTCAACAAACACGATATCGTACTACATCCATATTACCTCTAGTACAATATCCGAAGTTTGTGCAAACAATCATAAAGAAATGGGAGGGCCCTTATATGATTGCAAATGGCACTTACAGATTAGCCAAGTCTAATGGAAAAAAAAATTGGCTACTATCAACTGCAAATTCCCGAAGAAGTACTATACTTGATCTCCTTCGTTTAACGGAGTATGACGAAGATCTTATTCTGACGATACCATGCACAAAGGTTAGCTGGATCATATTCTATCAGGTTCATGTGACCTCCGAATAGATATCCTTAACTAATTTGTAAGCCTATCATGTTCATATTACCTCTGATAGTGTTTAGTATACAAATTTAGTTGGATTATATTCTTTCAGGTTCATGTTAACTCTGAATAGATTTACATTCAGCAAAACCTTAATGAAAGAATGTCATGTTAATGATACCTCTGATTTCACTTTCATCTTAGCCTATCACATTCTAAAATGATGGGCCCACAAAGTCAGAAAATGTGTCTTTATTATCTCCGAGAAATTACAGGAGAAATAAGAGGTACATCACTAGGGAGGAGCAGTTAAGTAGAGAGGCCATTCTCTCATTCCTGGAGCTCAAAACTGTAGCGCGAGCCCGCTCCAACCTTGCCTCCTCATTGTTCAAGGCAGACATTTCAGACCAAGCACGTACAAAATCTGCGTTGATGACACCCACACGTGTCAGGTTTTGCTGAGACGCTTCCAGTCGGTTCTTCAACACATCTCTAACTGCCGATGAAGCGAGAACCCTCTTCTTGGCCTTAGCGAGGTCATCTTCCAATTTGCGGACCCTCGCTGCCTCTTCCTCATATTCGGCCTCGCACTTGGCCAGCTGGGGAATGACATACTCCAACACGGTATGCTCTTCATTCATCTCTTTCTGCTGAGCCTCGATGGACTTGCTCAGAGTTTCCATCTCCCCAACAAGCCTCGCAGTCAAAGAGTCATATTTAGCCTGAATCAGGTCATCAATGCTGCCCTGAGATGGTTGCAAATAATTGTTAATGGGTTGTTCCAAACCATTAACTATCTGCTCCAGTGCATGAGCTCTCCCAGCGTCGTTGAAATCTCTGATCGGCGTTATCGCAAACTGGGAGGACCTCTTCAGAGCCTCGAAGCCTAGATTCTTCTCCAGCACCATTGATACCAGCGTTCTCAAAGTGGTGTAGAAAATACTAGTATACTGCTCAAATAGCATGGCGAGATCCGAATGGACGCTGGGAATGTCTGCAATATCGGCAAATCCCCTTCCAGGAACGACTGCAGAGGGTGTCATCACAGTCGTCGCTTCTTCAGCTTGCATACCTTTCCCGCCGACTGTTTCGTGCAAAACCCCGGGGTGGGGGGGTTCTCCATGTATACTTCTTCTTGTAGATCCCCATGCAGAAATGCGCTCTTCACATCCAATTGATACAGCTGCCACTATGGTTTGTTACAAGAGAGCCTAGGGTTCTCACAGTGCTCATCTTGGCTACTGGAGCAAACGTCTCATCATAGTCGATGCCATATGATTGAGTGTATCCCTTTACAACCAACCTTGCCTTTTATCGTTTTGCTTTACCTTATGGCGTCTCCTTTACTATGAAGACCCATTTGCATCACACTGCTTTCTTCCCTTTAGGCAACGGAACAAGCTCCCATGTCCCATTTCTTTTGAGTGCCCCAAGTTCTTCCAACATTGCAGCTCTCCACCTTGGATCTTCCTTTGCCTCCTGCCAACACTTGGGCAAAGAGGTGATATCTAACGATGCAATGAATGCTCGATAAGTAGGAGATATATTACAGTAGGATAAGAAATTGGCAATATCATGTTCATAACCATAACGATTAGGAGCTTTTTCCGTATTATTGCGAGAAGATCTCCTTAAGGGAATATGAAGAATATGAGGTAGTGGTGGAGAGATTTGGTTCATTCCAAGTGTTTCAAATTACGAGGAATTTGAAAACTTTGAAGGGGGTCTTGTAGAAGCATGAAAAATACGCTACAGAGTTATACGCAATATTTCAGTGCTGGGTGGCGTAAGACATTACTTCAGAGCCATCGGCGTACAATAGAGCTTCATCGCTAGTACAGCGTAAAATATAGCTCCAGAACAACCATCTTAGCATTAGGCTTCTACGCCTACTTGGCTTCTACGCCAATCTGACAGCTACTGGGCTTCTATGCCTACCGGGCTTCTACGCCTACATGGCTTCTACGCCAGTTTGACAACTATTTGGCTTCTACGCCATGGTGACAGTTATTGGTTTCTACGCCAACCTTTTCTACGCGAGGGGCAGTTACCTACGTGGCTTGCATGCCGTGATCTTCGCAGCAGTTATACGCGTTACCTCATAATGGGACACGCGTCACACGCGGATTCAGAAGGTCATTTATACGTGGGTGGCAGTTATTATAACCGCCGCGTAAAAAGTGTCACACTCTCCACTGTCCGGCTTCTACGCCGACTGGACGGTTACTGTCACTAAAACTCTATAAATAAAGACCTCCGTCCACAGAGGTCCGGGGGTCGAAAGTCGAAAACTTGGAGAACAGAAGCCAGAAGGTCGAAAGGTCAGAAATTTATTCTAGGGAGAGAAGAGCACAGACAGAGAATAGTGATCGACGATTTTGGCATCGAACATCCACTCTCTCTTGCAATCTTTGAAGCATCTCCTTCTTCTACAGCACTTCTTCATCATCGTGTGGTCCTAGGGACAAAGTGATCGACCGCAGATCAGACTCCTATAGCAATATTTATCCAGATTAAATTTTGTACTTAACATTCTCGTATAGGATTAATAGTACTTCTTGTTTGTAAACCTAAGAAAGGATTTCGTATAAACCTAGTCTTATTTCTTTCGTTTATTATCAAACAACCACCATGTGTATATATAATTATATATACATTAACTAGTATAAGGTGCACCTTGGAGGCACATATGTAACCCCAAAAGGAAGAATGTGAGAGGAAGACACTGCATGAGACTACATCTTACTCAAATCACTACTTGTCGTATAATTCCTGGGAGAACCCCATTATTATAGGTGCTGTTTGTACTTCATACAAGTGTGTAATTGCTGGATCACAAGAAGCCTGATCTAGGAAATCATTTATCACCTGCATTAGTGCAACAAAGTTAAGAGCTAACAAGAACTCTTGCCTAATTGTTCAACTATGAGGAGAAACTGTTGTAGAAAAAGGGAAACTATACAACCTTCAGCACTACGAGCCTGTATAGTCACGTGCATATCAATATGATAATTAATGACATTGTTTACGGATAGTTAGGACTGCTGACCAATGTCGTTACAAAGACGGGATTTCGGCAAAATCATATTTACTATTAAGGTGGCCATATGTGCATCACTAAAGAGTTAACAACCTACTCTTGTTATTATTAAAGCAGGGTTTGGACATAGCTGGAGACAACCTGGTATACTAGCTATACATCCTGTAGAAGTCTTCCCAAGTAAGAATTTATTTCGGGGCTTTCTCAAGTCTAATTAGTATCAGTTATGGAACTGATCATGACAAACAAGAAGAAAATTATTAGGTGTGCTTTAGGACCCACTGGCCAAGAAGAGCCCTCTTAAGGGGCTTCCTCAGGGTATTAACATATAAGTTTTGCTTGACATAATGACAGATAAGGAAACAGAAGGCCAAAACTGGCAAATTTGGTTTTTTCTTTTTTTTTTACTTTTTGGAGCTTGGGTTGGACACGTCATCCGTGACCACACACCTCCACTTTCAATCAATGATAATTGCCATTATCATTATGCCCCAGGATGAGTCCCTTGTCACATCATCAGCTTCTAATATATATATATATATATATATATATATATATATATATATAACGGGATATGAGCCATAGGCTCATATTCCTACATGAGCCAATGCACATGTGGATTAATAGGAATGGACTCCTACATCTCATGTGCCCCCATGTGCACTAGTACACTCCATTCCTATTGGTTCACATATGCATTGGCTCATATATATATATATATATATGTATATATATATATATATATATATATATATACTAATTTTTAGAAGGAAATGAAAATATCTATATATTTGTTAGATATATACATTTTTTATTGGTTTAAAGAAAAGAAAAATTCATCAATAGTTTATATTTTTTAACTTTTTATATGACTTATGTGTTATCAAAATCCTAATTACTAAGAATGCAAGGGTGATGAATCTATCACGTCACTGACCTCAGATCTGGTCCCAATATTCGTAGTTCTCCCACATCACTCTAACATTCTCTTGATATCTATTTTAATGGATATTCTCAAGTCAACGTATTTAACTCACATGCATAAAAAATTTGGTTGATGAAATCTTTGTTCTCTTTTCAGAATTCAGTGCTCTCTCCTTTTAATGTAGTATGATATGCGAAGGTGCAGCAGAGTGGGTTGTGAACTCTCTTGTTTGTGTGTTGAAAGGTGGCGGCGGATAGGAATGGCGGTGGTGAAGGATGGGTTGAGGTGGTTGATTAGAGAAGGAAGAAGAGAGGATGAGATGGTGAAAGAAGGGGCTCAGGGTTTAAACTATGTTCTAAAAGGCGTCCACCTAGGCGGCGCCTAGGCGTCGGGTGCCCGCCTGATGTCCGCCTAGGCGCCCGCCTAGTCCCCTCGATACCCAACTATGTATGTTTTGGAATTTTATAGACCTTTTCTGCAATTTTCAGTAGGTTTCTTTTTGGGTTTTTTTTTAATTTTTTTGAACCGCCTAGATTTATGTTGGCGCCTAGGCGTCCACCTAGGCGGACTAGGCGCTAGGAGGCGGGTGCCCGTCCGACTAGCGCCTAGCGCTTTTCACAACCTTGGGTTTAAATAGGAAGAGTTTGGGAGAACTGACAAGCGAGAGTCAGGGAGAAGTTGAAGTGGGTTGCTGAAGGAAACGAACTTCCCGAAGACTCGAGTGTGTGCGAGTATATAACATACTTTCAAAATTAAACAATGGCATGATTGATAAATTAGGTGAATAGGGATAGGGGTTTTGGTAAAGAGTATAAAGTTTGAATAAAGGTTTTTGTATATTAAAAAATGATAAAGTTTTAAAAGCTATTAAAAAAAGGTGTTCATAACAACGTCATGCTCATTTTTGGTACTCCGGAAAAAAAATCTTGATATAACCCATATTTACCCATATGGCTTTGATGTACTCATCTTCAACAATTGGTCCTGAAAATGTTTGAAAGTCTCGATAGACCCCGAGTCCATTTAGCTGCAAATCCGCAAAAATCCGAGTAAGAAGGTTGCGGCTGGTTTGAGGATATCTTTATTTGTTTTGTAGGCTAGAAAAGACCATAGCATGCAGATTCGTAGTGAGGTCCTCCCTTGTTGTATACATAAGAAATCAGAAATGAGAGTACGAAGGGAGTCATGGCGGGAGTGCATTGTGATGGTCCAGATGGTGGAATATGCGACCCTCTAGGAAGCATGCAAATCTAAATGATATAAGAGCTGGAGGGGGAGTCATGTCAGAACCGTGTCGTGATGGTCCAGATGGTGGAATAGGAATATCTAACAAATATAAATTATTGATGAATTTTTTTTCTTTTCTTTAAACTAATAAAAAAATGTATACATCTAACAAATATATAGATATTTTTATTTCCTTCAAAAAAATAATATTTAATAGAAAATATGGTATATATAGAGAGAGAGAGAGAAGACGCGGATAATGTTAATGTGACAAGGAACCAATATTGTTATTTGAAAGTGAACTTGAGGATTAGTTTTATGTTGTGTTGATAAAAATATTTGAAGATGAACTTATATTTTTTTATTGGCTAAATTACAACTTGATACTCTCAACTATCCAAAATGTTCAACTTGGCACCCTCAACTTTGATAGATACTAACTTAATACCCTATCTCAACTAATATTTTCAACTTGATACCCAAAATTTTATTTATTCCTAAACTACCCTCCCCAGAAACCCGCCCTCCCCCCACGACTGCTTCTCCGACAACCCCGACAACACTCCCCTACCCGGCGACCAAACCCCCCCCCCCCCAACAAGCCAGGGGGACTCATCTTCCAATGGCATCTCGATGGCAGCGATCAAAGGAAAGCAACATATGCAACCACAAGCCCAGGAGATTGGTACAGAAGGTAGATCCTTCAAGGATGTTCTCAGACCAAGGGGGAGGCCCCATGACTTGTGGAGAAACCACGATTCCTTCTTTGAAATATATCCCTTCCATCGGAGCCCTGTCTCAATCGGTCGAGGTCCTGTATCGGTAGAAAGTTAATCAGTCTGGTCTGATCTTTCCATTCCCGCTCGCATCTGGTCAATCAGTACACACGTGTCTGTAAATAAATCTCTTTTTCGTTATTAGTATTGTTTATCAAAGAGGGACTGAAAGACTAACTTGGCTAGCTCGATGTAACCCCAAGGCGCTGTTAAGCCCTTGGGGTGGAGGTGAGCGTTAATAGAGCTTATAACTATGAAATAAGGAGGAGTAATAACAAGTTGTATACTTAAGGTATAACAAGTATACAACAAGAAATAAGAAAAAATATGCGCATATAGAGAAAAATGATAATGAAATAGATAAGAAAACAATAAGTTTAAGCTAAAATACAATAGATAAGGAAATAGATATACGGCAAGCATATCGATAAGTCAATCAAGAAAGGTATACGGTCTCCCTTGTATAGTTAAGGCCAAGCCAATCAAAGAGTGACGGTATAAGCCAAGCAAGAAAACGGTTGACAGTTAACAGATATGGGCTTCGGTAAGCAGATTTGTGAGGATTTCTTTCTGAGCAATTCGCATGGATTCCGAAAGGGTAGAGGCACTATCACTTTCTTTGTTGATGTATCGAGCTGGGGACCTGTGGATCGCCTAATCAAATCAGACATTATGAAATGCTTTGACAACATAGATCATGATCTTCTCATCCAAGTTCTTCAATCTTATTTAGGAGAATAAGGCGGTGGTCTGCGATCTCATAGAATCTTGCCTCATCCCCCCCCCCCCGTTACCCGCCACGACAATCCCCCCTACCCGTGCCGCCAGCGCCGCACGCCACCCCCGCGCCCACCTCCGGCTGCACGCCCTGCTGCATGGCCTCCTGCGGAGGCCGCTTGCTGTTGTGACCCTCCTCTGGTCGTCGGCACCGGAAGGGGGGGGGGGGGGGGGGGTCGCCGGAGAGGGAGAGGGAGGGAGTTGTCAGAGAGAGAGGGGGGGAGAGAGTGGAGAGGGACAATTTGGTCTTTTTTTTAGGGTATTAAGTTAGCACATATCAAAACTGAGGGTGTCAAGTTGAACATTATGGATAGTTGAGGGTATCAAGTTGTGCAAACAAGAACACTAAGTGCATTGTATAATTATGAAAAACAAATAATATTTGTAGTTTATAGTGCTAATACTATATAGTGTCCAACACTTTAAAGTGCTATATATAGAATTATTTACTTTCGTCCCACTTATTAATATGAATTTGTACTTATATCCAACTTTTTGTCACGAAAAACAATCGTTTTGTCACAAAAAATATTTTTCGGGTGGGAGGTAAATACAAATTTATATTAATAAGGGGTATGAAAGTCAAAATCTAAATTAAAAAAAAAAAAAAACACCACCACCTAAGTAATCATCCAACTCTGACAAAAAAACACCACGATCATGATCAAAACATCTAAAGCAACTGAACAAATTCTTGTAGACTTTCTCTATAAATGCATCGGATGCCTACGAAATGTTTGCTGATAATAGATCATTCGAAGCATAAAAACCCACAAAATTGCTGCCCGCGGCGGAACGATCAAGCACTACTGCAACCAAAACGGTCGTACCTTGCGAGCAACAACGAAGAAGTTCATCACGCTGCCTTCGAGAATACTGCCTCCGTCGTTCGACAGCAGGAGCTCCGTCACCGACGGAGGCCTAATCTTCCCCATCCCTTTCCTAACCCTAAATTTCCCAAATCAAAGCACATAAACAATCAAAAAAACACAAATACTACACCAGAACCGTTCGATTCCTCACCGCGCCCAGTCCGAGTACTTCGCCGCCGTCAGCATCTCCCTCCCCTTCCCGGCGACCGCCAGGCGTGCCCCACGGACGGGGAATACGGGAGGAGCGTAGAACCTCAGGTGGAGATAGACGTCGGCCCCACGGACCAGAGCGGTGATGGCGACCTCGTCGTATCGGCCGGCCCGCTCGCGCTCGCGCGCCGCCAGCGGGATCCTCGCGTGCAGCGAGCGGCGGACGGACCGCTCGATCGCGGATGCGCGGGGGGCGGCGGCGCACGGGAGGTGACCGGACTCGTCGAGGATTCGAGCGGACTCGGCGAGCCGACGGAAGTGGCGGTCGAGGAAGAGGAGGACGGAGGAGGCGCGGTTGTGGGTGCGGGTTGTGGTGTAGGCACCTGCGGTGAGACTAGGTTAGATTTGATTAGCTAGGGAGTGCGGTTACCGGAGGGAATAGGGGGCGGTAAGGTTACCGGAAGTGGTTTCAAGGAGGGACGAGACGGGAGGGACGTCGACGCCGGCAGTGAGCGGAACGCCGTTGACGACGAGGAATTGGCCGGTGGGACCCGCAGCCATTGGGGGTGGGGGTTCGAGAGTAGAATAGAAGAAACAAAGGAAGTGGCTATGTATGAACCGAAAATACGGCCCAAGCGCAAAGAACGTGAATCCCATGGGTCATAATGCAGGGACGGACCAAGTAAATATACGGAGAAGCTTCCGTCCTTTGTGCCAACTTCTTTGTAATGTACGGGCTGTCGACAAGGGCATTACTAAAATTATTTAGGACTGTCCAAATATTTATTATTGATAGTTATAAGTTTGCTATTTCCAAAATTTATTTGGAACTGTCCACTTTTAATTTTTTTATAATCAGGATTGTCAAAATTTTGACAGTCTTAAAAATATATGTTGAATTTTTAGGACTGTCAAAATTTTAAAAATTCTTCCAATTGATAGAACTGTCAAAATTTTGACAGTCCTAAAAATATATATTGAATTTTTAGGACTGTCAAAATTTTGACAGTCCTAAAAAATTAATATATATGTCAAATTTTGACAGTCCTTTCATTTTTTCTTCTTCTTTTTTGGTTTCCTGTGTGCTGTTATTTTTCTTTGTCATTGTGCTATTATTCATATCATCTGACCAATGTCTATGTGACTATAAAGTATTCAGTTAGTAAAGGGAGTGGAGGATCTGGTGGTAGCGGCGGAGGAAGGAGAGGAGGGAGGAGCGGCGGACGCCGAAGGTGCCGAGGTAGTCGAGCACCGAAAGGGAGTACGAGGCAGAGGAGCGGGAGGGGAAGGAGGCGGCGGAGGAGGAGGCGGAGGCGGCTACGGAAGGCGGCGGTGGAGGACGGAGGAGGAGGCGGAGCGCTCACGTGGTGGAGGACGAGGCCGCAGCTGCGCGCGGGGGCGGCGGTGGAGCACGGAGGGAGCAGAAGGAGGGAGGGAGCAGGAGGAGGACTTCGAAAAAGAAAGGGAGGAGGGGGGAGGGCTCCGGTGGAGGTTTGGAGGGTTTGGAAGGAGAGTTTAATGTTTGGGCTAGTATGAGTAAACTTCATTCATTAATGGGCTAGTTCCGGATTGAACTAGCCCCAAGTATATTTTGTAGTGCCCTTATCACCAACCTTTATACGGGTTAGGGTTAGGGTTTATGCATCCACAAATCGACATTATGCATCCACAAATTCATAAATTGACAGTTTGGTTCGCAGATTTGGATCACACAAGTGTTCAAAGTTTAGATTTTGTATCACTTTATTTATTTTGATAAAAAAAATTCATACAAGATTTACTATAATTGATATGAACAGTGAATATTGTCTACCACAAAGTCGAAGTTTTGATATGAGAGTTTTTTTTTTTCTAAAGTGGAACGCAAAAATAAAAAAAAATTCATTCCTCTACTTTAACAAAAATATAATATATTTACTATTAATGTCACTTAAATAAAAATTATATTTTTGTACTCACTTCAAAAATCAACCAAACACAAAATAAAATATTTTATTTCTAACCTTCATTTTTTAAAGCACTCGAACCAAAAAAAAAAATATTTCGTTCCACTTTATCACAAAGTATATACATAATATCAATTTATGAATTTTTTTATTTTTTATTTACTTACCAAACAGGCCCTAAGACCATATTTACTCAGTAGATTTGGTCGTCTATCCAACAAAATGATTCAACATCCAAAATTCTCGTCCAAAGTCTTTTTTTTATGTCATTTTCTTCGGATTAGAATCTTTTTAAGGAAAAATTCGAATCGTGTACATCTCTACGAAAGTCCTCCATCATAACTAATAGGTCACGATTCCACGAATTTCAGGCACATAAAATTTAGACGTAAAATCAAATTCACAGTCGTAATAATTTCTAAATGTATGATTTAAGACCATATTTAGTCTGTGTTTCTGGAAGCACCATAAACAAATAAGTATTTGGTATTTTCTTGTGGCGTTTCCAGAAGCACAATACAAATCCATTTTTTTACCCCACGGGTTCATTCACAGGTTCATTGATGTCAGCTAAGAAAAAACTAAGATTGCATATGGTTAATTGTAATGTGATAGTAAAAGTAATAGAATTAAAGTTTGTAATAAAATTCAATGTAATTGAGTGTGTAATAAAATAGAATTATAATTGCATAAATATGTTTAGTCGGAACATCAAATCAAATCATGTAATATAATATTAATTACATTTAAATATTTGATTTACTATGTAACGTAATTGTTTGTAATATAATAAAAGCTTAGAACAATTTAAAACATTAAAAACGGTCACATCACTCTCCCGGAATATCGAGTAAATGCGAGAACGGACATGACCAGCTACACCGTACGAGATATAATACTTCATACGACAATCACGGTTGTTAGTCATGTTGGGTATCCTAGCATGCAATACTGTCACTCCCCTATCCCGTATACTTGGAATATACTCAAGTTGACGCACTTTTGCTTCTTAATTCATTCTTGGCGCACTTTGGATATACTTCAAGTGCACGGTTGAATGGAAGCTTGGCACACATTGGCTAATATTAATGGTGTGGTGGTGATAGGTAGGAAATGTGGATTGGATTTGTTGGAGAGATCCGACGGTTCACCATCAACCCCTTGCCTATATATATTCTTGTTCTCATTCTCTCTCCTCACTTGTTCATTTCTCTTGTTTTGCTCCTGGTTTCTTCATAGGCAAGTACATCTTGCAAATATGAATAAACATGATCGGCTATAGTTTTATTATTAGTATTTGTTGTTGTAATTATTTTCTAGTACTGTTCTGATTATAGTTAGTTCTTGGAGTTCTCATATTTGAGGTGGTTAATGGTTTTATCTTGATTTTACTCACTACAAAAATACTGGAATTTAGCGACGGATATCAGTGACGGAATATTATCCGTCGCTGGTGTAGCGACAAAATACCGACGAAATAACGACTAATATATTTATATAAGAAACATATAATTAATTTTCGTCGCTAGTACATCGCTGTGGTGTCGATTTTTTCTTAGCTTCCGTCGCTGCCAAACGTTAAAATTTAATATCCCAATTTTATTTTCATTTCCCCCCAAACTCTCCCTCTCTCCTCCGCGACCCCCGACCCCCTCTCCTCCTCCCCCTCCTCCTCCGACGTTCCCCGAACCCCTCTCCCCTTGCACCGGTGACCCCCGACTCCCTCTCCTTCTCCTTCGACGTCTCCAGCGACCCCCGACCCCCCCTCTCATTGCTCCAGTGACCCTCGACCCCCTCTCCTCCTCCTCCTCCTCCGGCGTTCCCCGACCCCCCCTCCCCTTGCTCCGGTGACCCCTGACCCCCTATCCTTCTTTTCCGACATCCCCAGCGACCTCCGACCCCCTTGCTCCGGAGACCCCCCCCTCGACCCATCTTCTCCTCCTCCGGCGTCTCCGGAGACCCCGGCCCCCTCTCCCCTTGCTCCAGCGCGACCCCGACCCCCTCTCCTCCTTCGTCTCTGACGACCCCCTCCTCCTCCTCCTCCAACAGTCCCAACTCGAGGAGCCCTAGCATCAACAGCCCCATCTCCATTCCCTCTCCTCCTTCTCAAATTGCAAGTCGAGGAGCCCTAGACAAGTCCTCTTCCTCTCCCCTACTTCAATTTTGTTCATTTTCTTTAATTTTGTTCATGTTTGTCAATTTATTATGATCAATTAGATATATTTTGTATTAGGCCAGAAATTAGGTTGAATATATATATATATATATATATATATATATATATATATATATATATATATATATATATATATATATATATATATATATATATTATCGATTTATAACACGGACACACGTATAAGAAAATGCAGACAAATTGACACGAGTATTAGGACACGAAAATGGTAATATGTATTATATGTGTCTATAATTAACTTAGAAGAATATTGACAAATTGAATATTACATATATAATTATTTTGATTTATATGTGTATCCTTAGACGTACGTAATTCTTAATATGTAGGCTTGAGGGTATCCTAAAATATCGAAAATAGAATATGTGACGTTCAAAAATCCGTATCGGTATCGATTTATTCATTGGCCCTAAAATCGATACGGTTATCATTAATTTAATCTATAATGAATTATTAACATTTTAGAGTATTATTATTGATATCGGAATCAGTATCGGACCATTACTATGAGTGTCGATTATCACTAATTTAACCGATAATTATTAACATTTTAGAAAATATATTTTATACTTTAGGCTTAATTTTAAGTATTTATAGTGTTATTTTTTAGTATTATAGTCGTTTATAGTTATACTTCAGGGTACTAATATGAATAGTAATTAGTAGTTCCAACCTTACTATGTTATGGCATGTATCGGCCATATTCGGATGAGTGTCGAGGAATTATGGTTTTGGATACATGTAAAACATGAAGAAATGCTCAAATATGATCTTTCCAATAGTTTCTTTAGTTCTTTATGAGACTTCTTCATCAAGTATCCTAACTAACTAATCATTTAGAAAATATCCTAACTCGTCTTATATCTAATCCATATTGTTTGAATATATGGTACATGCAGAATCAATGAGTCGATACTTAGTTGACCGATCGTGGATGTACAATCGGCGACATGAGAGTATAATTGGTTTGACAGATAATTTCATGGCGGGCGTTGAAAATTTTCTCAAATATGCCAGTAGTCAACATGATTTCATGGATGGGAGGCTCATCAAGTGTCCTTGTGTCAAATGTCATAACATATCATTCAAATATGTGGATCTCGTGAGAGAGCATCTCTACAAGAAGGGTTTCGTATCGAACTACAAGGAGTGGATGGCTCAAGAAGAACCTTTGTTTTCGCAATATCATCATTTCTCCTTCAATACGGAGGTAGAAGAGTCCACTCTCGAAGATAACTTTGAATATCGACTCAAAACCTGGCGCGTGAGTTGGTATTTGATGTGGCCGGTCCAAGTTTTGATTCGGAGGATCATAATCCTGATGCAAACGAATTCTATGATATGTTCAAGAATGCCGATACTCTGTTATACTCGGATTGTGATTCTCATTCTGTCATGTCGATGGTGATGCGGCTGTTGAACCTAAAGTCTGATTTTAACTTGCCGCAGGAATGTTATGACCTGATAATTCAGTTTGTTAGAGAGTTGTTGCCAAAAGGATCGAAGGAGTTGCCTGAAAACTTCTACAAGTCGAAGATGATGATACGGAAACTCGGATTAGGCTACAAAAAGATAGATTATTGTCGAAATGGTTGCATGTTGTATTACAAGGAGAACAATGATAAATGCATTTTTTGTCATGCGGACCGGTACAAGCCAATTCTGGGCAAAAAAAAGTCAACTGTCCGAGCAAGGTTGCATCCCTACAAGTACATACAGTTTTTGTCGATCACAAAGAGGCTACAGAGGATGTATATGTCACAAATACAGTACAGCACTTGACATGGCATAGCAAGAAACGAAAGATGGATGAAGGATAATTATATCATACTTCCGATGGAGAGGCATGGAAATATTTTGATCTGTGTCATCCTAAATTTGCTGTGGAGCCCAGGAATGTCCGGTTGGGTTTATGTTCTGATGAATTCACTCATTTTGGACAGTCGGGATCTCAGTACTCTTGTTGGCCGATAATTTTGACTCCTTACAATCTACCACCGTGGATGTGCATGAAGACTCCTTACATGTTCTTGACACTTATCATACCCGGTCCAAAAAATCCAAAGAAGAACATCGATATCTACTTGCAGCCATTGGTGGATGAGTTGAAACAATTATGGCAATTTAACGTTTGAACATATGATATATTGAAGGAGCAGAACTTTCAAAAGAGAGCATCTCTCATGTGGACCATCAATAATTTTCCAGCATATGGGATGTTATCGGGGTTGAGTACTCATGGTACTTTGTCTTGTCCAATATGTATGGAAAATAATAAGGCATTTTGTCTCTAGAATGGAGGAAAAGTATACTTTTTTATTGTCACTGTCAGTTCCTTCCTATGTCGTATCCGTGGAGAAGGAACATAGATGCCTGGTAAACATGAACTATCTCCTTTCCCGTTGAGACTGACAGGAGAAGAAGTTTGGAAAGAGGTAGATGGATTGCCGACTATGATGGAAGATCCAATATCAGCCAATCACTTTGAAGGGCTCGGGCGTAGGCATAATTAGACGAAGCAGAGTATCTTTTGGGACTTACCTTATTGGAAGGACAATCTCATAAGGCACAATCTTGATATCATACATATCGAAAAGAATGTATTCGACAGCATCTTCAATACAGTGATGGATATCAAGGGGAAAACGAAAGACAATGTCAAAGCAAGATAGGACTTAAAAATTATTTACAGGCGTTCAGATTTGCACCTTAAACGAAGTGGAAACGACAATTGGGTCAAGCCTTTACCTCCATTTATATTGTGTAGGGAGGATAAATTGATAATATGCAACTGTATTTCAAAGTTAAAATTTTCTGACGGCTACATGTCAAATCTGGCAAGATGTGTTGATCTCAACGAACACAAGCTGGCAGGGATGAAGAATCATGATTGCCATGTGTTTATGGAGAGGTTACTACATATTTCTCTGAGAGAGATGTTGCCTCATCAAGTATGGACTCCGTTGGCCGAATTATCTATATTCTTTAGATATTTTTGTTCAAGCAAGTTGACGGAGCAATATATAATAGAACTTTAGAAGAAGATTTTATTGTCATTATGTAAGTTAGAAATGGTGCTTTCCCCCAGTTTTTTGATAGTATGGAGCATTTGTCGATCCATTTTGCATATGAAGCACATGTCAGTGCTTCCGTCCATTATCGATGGATGTATCCATTGAGAGGTCTAAATTCTTTATACTAGTAATTTCTTTATTTAAATAATTCTAAGATTTAATATATTATCTATAGGTATCTATATCACCTGAAGAAGAAGGTTGACAATAAGGCTCATATAGAAGCTTCGATATGCGAAACATATATTATTGAGGAGGTTTCAAACTTTTGCTCTATCTACTTTGATACTCATGTCAGAACAAATCGTAATAGAGCCCCAAGGAATGATAACCGTGGGGTTGATGTCCCGAATAGTGTAATCCACACTATCTTCAATATGAGAGGGAAGCCTACAACCACTACTAAAGTACGTTGGTTGGAAGACGATGAGTTTGAAGCCGCTCATCGGTATATATTGTTAAATAGTGGTATAAAAGAGATGCAAGATATTGAGAAGTAAGCGACACATCTTTCCTAGATATTTTAAATTTGTATATACTTGGAAAGGAATTGCTCTAACTGTTCTCCTTATTATCACAGTACTTTTAGAGCTGAGGTAAAAATGGAGAGACCTAATATTAATGAAGATGATCTTGGTAGAGAGGTTGATAGAAAATTTTCATCATGGTTCCATAATTATGTACGGATCCTAAATATTAAGAATTCTAAATTTAGCATTCAGACCAATCTTTGTCTAATGTCTATATGATACGCGATATTTCAGGTTTTTTGTCCTGGTACAGACTTACAGAACGAATGACTTCGAGCATTAGCTTTCGGACCAAGCAAGAGAAAAAAGTGTTGGGATGGATACAACATTAATAGCTTCAAAATAGAACCACTGATAAGTCTATTGGTCAATCATTTGTCGATGAGGAGGCTAATTATACAAATAATTCTGGAGTATGTATGAGGGATTTAGTCTACGATGCAGATCCATAATTCGACTATTACGGTATACTAAGAGATGTCATGGAGCTGGATTACTCTTATGAGATAAAAATTATGCTGTTTAAATGTGATTGATTCGATACAACACCCAAGCAAGGATGAAAAATTGAAAAAATATTTGGGTTTGTTGATATAAAATATAAAAAAAGATATATTGGTTTTGAACCATTTGTTTTGGCTAGTCAAACGGTTCAAGTGTATTATACGAGCTATCCTAGTCGACGACATAATAATAAAGATTGGTGGGTTGTATGCAAAACTAAAGCTAGAAACATATATAATTTTGGGGATATAGCATACCAAGAGGATGAGGTGGTCATGCCTCAACTTGCATATATGAGTTTGGTCGGTGTTGATGGTATGGAGGTTGACGTTACCGTAGAGGATGATAGAGTTGACGAAGAGATTGAGATAAAAGATTTACCTCATATAGAGGAGAACTCTGATATGGAGGTATCGAGCGAGGAACAAGAATTGGAACATGAAGGTGATAGTAATAGTGGAAGTGAAAATAAAAATGAAGAAGTAGAAGACGAAGAAAATTCGGAAAATGATTCGAAGATAATGACGATTCAGAAGATGAAGAAGATTAGTACGTACATACATATGCATTAGCTTAGGTATTTATTTAACTATTTCATGACACGATTATTATTTATTTCATTATCATATTAGTATTTACTTATTTCATCACATCATTACTTTATGATTATCTGTTTCATGATACCAATTTTTTTATTTGCTGCAGATTTACCTATAGTATGGCGGGACGAGGACGAGGACGATGACAAGTTCAGAGATGATCATCTTCTCAGCATCCTCCGTCTACTACGCCTGCTACCCCAGATTCTCGCACACGACCTGAGGATGAGTTCGTAGATAAGACGGATGGTTTACCCCCGCTATATACTCATTCTTTAGTAGTAGGAGCTACTCCATCTCCCGGATTGCCATCAGCTGCTACCCCCTTTCTTCTACTCCAGCCACTACCGGCCCTACTACACCGGCTACTCTACCAGTTGCTCCGATATGAGCAAATCCATTTCCAGGCTTTCTTGTGGACAACGGAGTATATGTCCGTCGTCCAGGATTTGCAGCCCCCCTACTCTACCAGAGCGGCCAACCAATATTTGTCATCCCGAGCTATGGGCCTATGGAGAGATATAAGCATTTATTTGTTAATTCACACATTTATTTTATATTTTTTATTCTAATTTTATATTGCCTACTTATTTCAGATTCTTCCCGATCAAGGATAGGAATGATCTGGAGGAGATCATGCGGGGCTACTTTGATGGCCCTTATATCAACTTCAGTGACATCCCGCTCGATCGATGATTCACTTGGCTGAAGAAGCTCGGAATATATATATGAATTTTATTTATAATAATATATAATTTTTTGATTACAATGATAAAAAATATTTTTCTAATTTGTAAAGGTTGTACTGGTGGCCGGATCATAGAGATAGTGATATCCGGAAGTGCTACAAGATCGTCACCAGCAAGAGGTTGAGAGATATGATTAATGACCAGAAGGCGCTGGTGTCACTTGGACCGGATCACCGTAAGGAGTGGCTGAAGGCGAAGTACTGGGAGGAGATTAAGAAGACGATGGACACCTCGGCCTACAAGGCCAAGTGCGAGAAGGCAAAGGCTGCTCGTGCTAAGGGTGGTCTCCATACTAGTGGATCCATTCCGACCGTCGAGCATTTTCAACGGATGGTTAGTATTAAAAAAATCACTAGATCAATTTTTTCTAATTCTATTTTTTTGCTTATTTATTAATTACTTAATTTTTACAGTGCGACAAGGCCGCCAGAGCCAGGGAAGACCCCAAGGCCGTCGACTTTCCAGCAATCTTCTAGCGGACCCACAAAAGAATGAAGGATGAGAAGCTTGTAGATGAGCAGGCCGCTAAAATATATGTAAGTTATTTTTATAAAATTTTGTCAATTTAATTAGATTATTTTTATAATTTAATTAGATTCTAGGTTTCTAGGTCAAAAGAGTCAAACTAGGTCAACTCTAGGTCAAACAGTCAAATTATGACATTTTCTAGTTTCCAGGTTGATTTTTTATCCATTTTAATGGTTTATGAAGTTATATTAGGTTATATTAAGATTGTAAAAGCATATAAAAGAGAAAAACTTATCTATCGCATGTAAATTAATCGACAAGGGTGATTACTATTTTATTCAATTTTAAAAATACTAAAAATAACATTGTAAATACTTAAAATTATGCACCTTGGTTAATATCATATTTTAATAAACAACACTGTAAATACTGTAAATAATTAAAATTAAAATTTTATTCAATTTATTTTAAACCTCATAAGAATGGTCCGATACCGATTCTGATTTCGATACTTTGAACCTTGGTTAATATTTTATTTTAAGATATTATGGAAATCAAATATAAAAAATATAATTCAAATTATATACATATAATATGATATCTAGTATCTAATATGATACTCTAACCAAAATCAAATATAGCACATATAACTCTAAATTTTGTAACTCTAAACGTATTTATATAAATAAATATATGAGACGTATGAGACGTTAGAGGGGGCGCTGAGAGCAATACGCCGACTAAGAGAAATGACCGATGGGTACAAGATGTCGGGAGAGAAAAATGCGACAACGTGTACGGTACCGGATCGTTGGCATCCCAGCCGTCGGTTCTTTCCAGAGATCCTCTGACGGCTACTCCAGCTACATCAGTGCCCGACTCCGACGTTCCTTCTGGTGTGATGTCTCTGGAGCAGCTCACGGCAACTGTGCATTAGCTACATGGGCTGGTCCGACAGTTGATATACACTTGTGATGCTGCAGCACCTGTTCCTCCGACGGCTATTACGTTGGGTCCTCCAGCTACTCCGATGGCTCCAGCTCCGACGACGACATCGATGGATCATCCAGCTCCTTCGATGGCTCCTGCCACTGCTCTGTCTGCTGTTTTTCCTAATGATATACATGATATCATCGCTATGGTTGTGGCGCAGTACATGGCAAGCTGATAGCTGTCGCCGCCTCCGCCTCCACCGTCGACTTGATAGATTTTTTGAGTTTATGGAATTTTTTTGAGTTGGTTGTATTTTTTTGACTTGATTGTATTTATTTGACTTTGTGGGATTGTATAACAGTTATTTGTACATGTTTGGATTACTCTACTTTATTATTTTATTGTATATATAACATTTGTACATGTTTGTGTGGGTTTTATTAGTTTATGTGGAATTTACTTGTGTGAAATTTATTTGTGTAGAAATTGGTGAATGTATAACAGGTATATACTTAGCAGAAATTGATTTCTGGGAAAAATATTACCTTTAGCTACTAACTGGCGATGTAATAGCGAAGAAAAATATGGAAAATCTCATGTCAGCGATTGATTGCCGACAAAAAATCTCAGGCTAGCGACTACCTAGCAACGGACTATCCGTCGCTAAAATATCTGATACACACAAATGTACCAAACATGTATCAGAGTTCGTCGCTAATCTTTCATTGAGAGTGACGACTTAGCGACGGATTAGCGACAAACTCTGTGAGCCCTGAATGTGCAAAACCTTCTGAAAATTTTGGCAAATTTTGGGCTCACATAGCCCATCGCTATTTTGTCGGTAAGTAGTCAGAAATTTAGTGACAAAAATTATACGTCACTAATCTGTCGCTGAATTTATGTCGCTCAATCCGTCGCTAATCCATTGCTTTATCGACGGATTAGCGACAAAATTTTTGTAGCGACAATAATTTTTCTGACGGAACATTTCCGTCGCTAATCATTCGCTAAATGCAAATAGGGACGAAAATATATATTTTAGCTACGGATAATTTTGTCGCTAAAATAGTGTATTTTTGTAGTGACTACGAAAATCTGATGAGTATATTTTCTTAGGAATGATCCCCTAAAATTGAGGTATTTTCAAAAGATGTTCCTTGATTTCGAGCCTGAATTTTTTCTTGATTTCTAGTTCTTGTTGCTTGAGGAATGGAGCACTGTTATAATATCAAATTTGAGCTCTAAGTGCATCAATGGTGGGTCGGTTGGAGATAAAGAACAGTGAGAAGAAGTACACAAGAGGATTTGTACTATAGACACATGTTGAATATGACCCGTATTTCATACTCGTGCGTACTTTATGAGTACTGTCAATTTCTTGCAAAAGGATGTCAAAGGGATGAACTTTTGGAAGATTTCAGCCTTTGGCGCACTTTTGGAAGATTTTAGCCTTTGGCGCACTTTTGAAAGATTTCAGCCTTTAGCACACAATTGATGTATTATCGAATGAACCAACCAAAAGTGCATAGTCTACTTTTCAACAAACTTTTTGACCAACTTCCTCCTTTGTGTACTTTTAACCAATCAGCAGACGACGTACAATTGACACATTGTGCATTAACTATCAAAAGTGCGCTGCACCTATACACACAACCCTTGGCGCATTTTCTGGATGCTCAATGGTTGTCGCACATTTGATGGATTAATAACTCGACACACTTGTTAGCTCTTGGCACACACTTGCTCAGTTCAACCTCGAGAAGTAAGCCTTAACTTGGCATATCTCGATTCTGGAGGCTCTCGACTGTCGTGCCATCGACTGTCATGCCATCGACTGTTGTGCCACCTGGGGACTTGTATTTTGTCTTGTAGTTATTTTTCACTTACAATATGCGTCGCTTCTCTTACTCGTAACTCTTACTTTGTGCGCTAGTTGCTTGCATGAGTAGAATGCACCTATTCTCGTAACTCTTGCTTTGTGCTCCATATCTTCCTGGTGCTCTATTATCGATTTTGTGCGCTATGTTATAGACTTTGCGTCATGACTTCTGTGACCTAATGTTATGGATTTGTGCGCTATATAGTTCCTTGCATGCGCATAGTGTGCCACTATTTTAAACTAGCCTATATTTGGCACTTGCAAAGTGCACCGACACAGGGCTTTTTGTGATTAATTGTGCATGCATGGGTCATGTTGTGCACTTGAAGCCTATTCTAGATTATTTGAGCTTGACCATGATTGATGATCTATAATCCCAGAATTTGAGGAATTAATGAGGCATTCATGACCGTGACCTGATCACATGAGATATGAGATTCCTAATTAATTGTGACTCCTGACCTAATCAAACATGATTCATGTGACCAACTAATAAGTTTGGTATCCTGACTTGGTTATTGTATTCGTACTGATACACTTGTCATGCTCGCCTGTTTATAAAGGCTACATTGTACACTGAGTATGGGACATTGGCCAACATGTACACTGAACGTGACATAATGATTCCTGCTTGGTGCATAATATTATATTTTTGAATTCTTGGCACGGAAATGATAATGAGTTAGAACCATAGCGTGGCTAGTTTATTGCTTGTTTGAA